>JAHRHZ010000043.1:25648816-25683739 GCA_024137785.1 Ginglymostoma cirratum
ACAGCAGGCCAAGCAGCATCATAGGAGCAGGAAAACTTGACGTTTCATGCCTAGACCCTTCATCAGAAAATTTTCTGATTTTCTGATTTTCATCAGATTTTCTGATGAAGGGTCTAGGCCCGAAACGTCAAGCTTTCCTGCTCCTATGATGCTGCTTGGCCGGCTGTGCTCATCCAGCTCCACACCTCGTTATCTTGTAAACTAATGTATTCTCTTTAGTCAAATGTTGAATACTTTGTTTGGTAGCCGCAGCATGAATATGCAGAATACCTCTGCAGGGTGCAGTCCAGAACCAGTGAAATCATTGCTCAGCTGCATAGATTATTAAAGCATTTAAACATAATGCACAGAGGAATCTGGATATAAAACTTTATAGTGAGATTATTAAGGTGTGATTAAATGCTGTGGCCTTCAATATTCACGTCCAATTGTGTTTCTGCAAGAACTCAGTGAATCAAAAATTGTAATATTTGCTGTTGGCTTTAATGGTTGTATCTCTTTGTGGCATCTTCAAATTTTATGGCCAACTCCAAAGGGAGATATAGTTTAATATGGTCTGGGAGGAGGGATAGACTTGATACCCAATCCTCTCAGACTTTCTCCAAATCCGTACTTTGTAGGTTATGAGGGGAAATGCCAAGGTGGTTTCCATCAGTCCCATTGTGGACATCAGGCATGTCGTCAGCACAGGAACAGGAGCAGGCCATTTGGTTCCTGGAGCCTGTTCCTTTGTTCAATTGGTCCATGGCTGAGCTGCACCTTGGTCCCATCTACCGGTCTTGGTTCTGAGGCCACAACACCCTCTCAAAAAGTTTGCTTTCTCAGTTTTCAAAACTGACCCCAGTCTTTGTAGATTTTAGGTAAAATTCCTGACTTCGACCATCCTAACCAGCACTTCCTGACATTATCCCTGACTGTCCAGTTTAGTTGTGAAGATCATGTTCCCTCATCCTGGACTCTTCTATCAGACGGAAAGTTATTCTCTAACTATCCTATTAATTCCTTTACACGTGCTTAAAAACCTCAATTAGATTTCTCCTTAGTTACTCCATTGTTAATTCCTTTGACAACTTTTCATACTTATAGCTTACACTAATTAATCTTGTATCTTATTTTGTTTCTTGTTTTGGATTTATTCGCCTTCAGTCTGTGATTTTAATTGTTTTAGTGTTTAAATTAACCTATGTCACTGTTTCTGCCCACAACACATTCTCCTCCGCAATGTGTCTATCTGTTTCTTTTCTGACTTTTATCTTCCCTTGGCTCAGCCCAATATGAACTGTTAAACTCCTGACGCAGGATCCATTGATACAGATCATTGGGAGAACATCCTTCCGTAATTCACACAACATCAGTTTCCTGCCTTAAAGGCATCTACACATGAGATCAACTTGTCAGATAGCATTCAAGATCACTTTATTGACAACATTCCCCAAAAAAAATTTGCCTGGGTGAAAGTATTCCAAAATTAATCAAAAAATGTTGGATCTGTAGGAATGTTTGACTGCATCCTGTTCAGACATCATCACTTACACATCGATCTGAGAACATTGTTCCAAGCACATTAGTGCACATTTACAAACATTGCTGTACGTGAGTCAGTGCACAAGATTGGTTTAGAGTTCATCTCATGATTCACAGTTTGTGAATCCATTTCAGGTTTCACTTTTTTAACTGCCAAGGGCATTACTGAAAGTCCTAGATAAGTTGAGAGTTTGTTGACTACAATAATCAACCCTTGTTGCTATCTGGCACCCAGCCATTACGTAGACATATAACCCATTGGGTTTTGAACAAAGATGATTGCTAGATTTGAACATCATTGAGAAAGAGACATGCTGTTGAAATTTTACATCTTGCACTCATCAGGACAGATGCTAGAAAGCCAAGTTTCACTGGGAGCAACAATTTATACTGGATAAGGAAGGGGAGCTGACTGTTTGTCAAAGTCGATTCTGATTGATTGAAGTGTTGTTATGGAGAATGCATTAGGGAGCTATTTTCCCTCATGTTTTGCTTAATCCAAAAAGTGCAATACATAGACAAAGCATGGGAAAATGCAGGATGCTAGAAAATGCTATAAATATTCAAATCATGAAGTATCTGTAGAGAAATGATGATGACCCTGCATTCGCCAAACTTGATCCTGAGATTGCCCAAACCTAATCTTTAAATCACTCATGTTGGATCCCCTTAATATCACTCTAAATTCCCTGATTAACACATCTCATCCTCACACTTGGTCTCCAGAATATCACACCAGATCCCCAGATTCTTCTGTAATTCACACAACATCAGAGTACTGCCTTAAAGGCATCTACACATGAGACCAACTTGTCAGATAGCATTCAAGATCATTTTATTGACGACTTGCCCAAAAAAAAAACATTTGCCTAGGTGAAAGCATTCCAAAATTAATCAAAAAATGTTGGATCTGTAGGAGTGCTTGACTGCATCCTGTACAGACATGATCACATACACATCGATCTCAGAACATTGTTCAACTCTTGAAAAAGACTTGACGGAGTGTAGTTCACAACCTTCAGATGTCTCACAGCATTTTATAGGCCAATGAAGAACATGAGAAGTGAAGTCATTGTTGTAGTGCAGGAAATGCAGCAAACAATTGGCAGACAAAAAACTCACACAGGTGACAATGTGATAATGGCCAGACCTTCTTTTCTCAGTGATGTTGATTGAGAGATAAATATTGGCTAGGACACTGGAGATAACGCCCCTGCTTTTCTTTGAAAAATGCCACGGGATCTTTTATGTACACTTAAGAGAGTAGACGAGCTTGGTTTATCACCTCTTTGGAAATACAGCACCACCACAGTCCCTCAGTTCCACACTAGGTGAGTGTGTTCAAATCTCTGGAGTAGAACTTGAACCCATTGAACACAATTAACTAGGCTGAGACTGCCACCAACATGGACACAGCTAACAGTGATCCCTAATTCCATCAGTTAACATATTACCTGATCCCTATATTACAATACCAGCACCCTGGGGATTGGCATCCAATACAGACATTTTAGTATAGGCCTAGATAACACAGTGTGGAGCTGGAGGAACACACCAGGCCAGGCAACATCAGAGGAGCAGGAAAGCTGACATTTCAGGTCGGGACCCTTCAGCTTTCCTGCTCCTCTGGTGCTGCCTGGCCTGCTGTGTCCCTCCAGCTCCACACTGTGTTATCTCAGACTCCTGCATCGGCAGTTCTTACTATCTCTAGTGTATGCCTGCCTACTTGATATGCCCATTTATCAAGGTAAGTACACGTGAACTAGGATTTGTTTCTGCTCAGTAATGTTCACTAACTAGATGAATCTGTATGAGGTGAAAAGGTGAAATTTTGATAACTGGTGCCCTATTGTCATATCTGATTGGAGGCTACACATTACCACGTGTGTTTGCTGTGCGCATATGAAGGATATATCATGGTCACCATGTGTGTATGAACAGTTTACAGCATTGTGTAGGCATGCACATGGTACGGTGTGAAAAAAAAGAGTTGAAGAGGGAAACACTGTTAATGTGATGCACATGGACTTTTGGAAGGCATTTGATACAGCACCACACAACAGACCTGTGCAGAAGGTTTTATGTCATGAAACAAAAGGAACGATAGCAATGCAGATTCAAAATTGGTAGAGTGACAGCAAGTGGAGAGTAATGGTCAATGGATATTTTTCAGCCTGGAGGAAGGTTTGTAGTGGAGTATTGAATAGAGTAGAATCCCGACATTGTGGAAACAGGCCATTTGGCCCAGTAAGTCCACACCAACTCTCCAAGGAACATCCCATTCAGACTCACTCCTCCCCTACCCTATAACCCTGCATTTCCACCTAGCCAGCACAATTCTCAACATGACAAGCAAATTAGCATGGCCAATCCACCTAACCTGAACATTTTTGGACTGTGGAAGGAAACCAGAGCACTTGGAGGCAACCCACACAGACACGGGGATAATGTGCAAATTCCACACAGACAGTCACACGAAACTGGGATTGAACCCAGGTCCTTGGTGCTGCGAGCCACCATGAGACCCCTGCTTATATTTGGTCTGGATCTTGGTGGGCAGAGGGCAATTTCAAAGTCTGCAGGTGATGTGAAATTTGGAAGAATTGTAAGCTGTGAGGATTGATTGTGTCGAATTCCAAAAGCACATAGGCAAGTTGGTGGAGTGGGTAGATTGGTGACAGGTGGGGTTCAATGCAGAGAAGTGTGAGGTGGTGTATTTTTGTAGGAAGAACATTGAAAGATAAAATTAAAAAATGGTGTACAATTCCAAAGGTAGTGCAGGAGTAGAGGGACTGGGCTGCATTATCACGGATCACTGAATGAGGCAGGACAGGTTGACACAGCAATTAATAAACCATATAGTATCCTGGGTTTTATTAATAAAGGCTTAATATATAACAGAAAGGAGGTTGATGTTGAATTTGTGTGAGACATTTGTTAGTCCCCTGTTAGAATATTGTGTACAGTTCTGAGCACTGCATTATAGAAGAAATGTGAATGCATTGGAGAGGGTGCAGAAATGGTTTTTCAAAAATATCTCCAGGGATGAGAAATGTTAATTTTAGTGAGAGATTTAAGAATTTGGGATTGTTCCCTTCGGAGAGAAGGCTAAGAGGAGATTGGATAAAGTTTCAAAATCATGAGGGTGTTGGATAACGTTGGTAGGGAGAATCTGTTCTCACTTGTAAAAGGATCAGGAGCGAGAGGGCTCAGATTTAAAGCGATTTGCAAAAGGAGCAAATAAGTAAGAGAAAACCTTTATCGCACAGTGAATAGTTAGGGTATGGAATGCACTGCATGGGCGTGTAGTGCAAAGAAGTTTAATTGAGATATTCCAGAAGGTTTTGGATGATTATTTGAATAGAAGTATATGCAAAAGGGCAAAAACAGGAAATTGGCAATAGGCAATGATGTACATTTGAAAAGTCAGCATGGACATGATGGGTTGAATGGACTCCAATTATGCCATAACCTTTCTGTGATTCTGTGATACTGTATGCATATGAAGGGTACATGGTAGTGTGTGTATTTATCACGCATGTATTGTGTAAACCGTACTCTGGGAGTTTATCATGTGCATGCAGGGTACGTTTTACTATTAGTGTTTGTCATGTTTCAGCACGATATACACTCGTTATGCAGGATGTGTAAATACTAATGGTTCTTGGTTCCAGTTCCATGGCAGTACATTGAATCTATCAGATACAATTTGCAGAATGCAGCCTGGGATTAATTTTGCATGGCCAGTTACATGTGCATGTTGTAATCTGTGAAGTTCAAACTTGAAATGTATACATTTCAGCCGAAACTTTACCGTCTCCACTTCAAAAATAAATTTTGCCGGTGTGTTGGCTCTGTGAGTAAATGTTACAACATTTCCCAGGAATGTTTGTCTACTTTCCAGTACCAGCCTTCTCCAAAACTCTAAAGACTGAAATTAATGACATGTTCTTTTCAGCAGACAGCTCTCCCTGTGGAACAGCTTGTAAGACTTGCCGTCTGGTAAAACATTTACAATGGACTATTGGCTTTTCGAATCATCATTGCTGTTTGTTTAAAGAAAGAATTAGGTGGAAGGTTTTGGCTCAGGAGCAAGTCTTCAGGGAGCTCTGCTCTGCCCAATGTAACTAGCCAACAATGCCAAACATTTTCCATGCACTTTACAAGACACAGTGCCTCTGTGTAGCTGCCATGTCTCCTTGTGATTCTCGGCTACATTATCCAACTCTTGTTGGGTATATTAGAAACATATGCATTCAAGGTTGGATGGTGGACAGTCATATGCAACATGACCACTGGAACAGGCCAGCTGAGCTGCATAGTCACTGAAATAGTCACAGAGGCCGGTATCCTGTCACCAAGTCACCCTTTATTTACACGTGCACTGTACATGGACACTGACCAGCCAGCTCAGAGCCAGTCCCTAGAGTGAGGAGAATCCCTGAGACTCCTGTTTATGTCTGTCAGCCAGGACTCCCTGATTGGTCCAAGTTAACAGCCCCAATCAGGGAACTCATACTCAATGGATCCACCTGGCCAAACTCGCTCCAATCACTATATCCCTTCCCCTGGGGATATAGACCTGTTCTTTCTTTCTTGTACATTTTTGTCACCGGTCTGGTTCCTCTGACTTAGACATGGGTGGCATGTACCAGACCATAGCCTGTCTCTTACGTCTGAAGCATCTCAGAAAACATTCCTCCTCTTCTTCAGGTGGTAATTGTATCAAGACTGTGACATCGGCTACATCTACCTTCCATTCTGAGGTTTCTTCGATGCTTGGTGGAGAGGGAGAACCCACGGTTTCTGACAGGCCTTTCTGGCTGTTCTGAGGGGTTGGTTATGTTTTGCTCCTGCCCTGTTTGTGAGGTAACAGCTTTAATACAATCCACATGTTTGTTCAGGACTGCCTCACCTTCCCAAACTTTGTACGTCACTGGACCTGACCTCACATTGACATTGTTTCATACCCGTGCAGAGCAGTTTCAATGGTTTCCACACCAAACTTCATCCACTGAAGAAAACTCTCTCTTGCTTAGAGGAGGCACATGGCGATCCTGAACCCATTTCACCCTCTGCCTCAGGTCTGGGAATAACAGGTTTATTGCAATCCGTGTATTCCAAATGATGTTCACAGCTTTTCAATTGTCATCCCTGAGTTTGCTGAATGAACTCTATGCACATCCAGCCACTTTGAATGGGCATCTACAATGACCAAGAACATTGTGCCCATGAAAGTACAGGTCTAAGGTTTACCCAGCCATTCCCACGAATATGGGGAAGCTGTTGGCAGTAACTTCTGTCCTTGTTGGCACTCTGGGCACTACCCCAACAACATTGCTATGTCAGCATCCAATCCTGGCCATCAGACATAACATCTTGCCAACAGCTTCATTTTGGAAATCCCTGGATGACCCTGGTGGAGTTCAGCCAGTATTTGGCAGTGACCTTCGCTCAGAACCATCACTCTTGCTCCCCATAATAAAATGCCGTCTACAGTGACCTGGTCTCTCTACATCCAGAAAGGTTTTCAATTCTGGTTGTGATAGACTTTTTGTTTTGCCCATCACCACCAGCTGTTTCAATTTTGCATCCACAGTCTGATATTGTCAGCAGTGTCCAGAAAGTTTAAAACCAGAACAGGCTCTTCCAGGTGAGGTACTACCAGTGGCATATTGGCAGTGGGAGGCAGCTCAAGGCATCTGTATTTGCCATTGGGCCTCCCAGACAGTGATCCAACTTGTAAACATAGAATAAGGGCCCACCGCTGTATTTGACTAGAAGCTATGGGTGACATGGCCTAGCCTTCTTTAACTGGCCCTAGCAGGGGTTTGTGGTCTGTTACTAATACAAATTTATGTCTGTAAAGGTATCAGTGAAATTTTCTCAAAGCAAAGATAACTGCCAAATCTTTCTTCTCTATCCATGCGTACTTGCGTTTAACATCAGCCAAAATCCAGGGAAGCATACGCTTTCTGGCGTTCCTCTCCTTTGGGCTGCCAGTGAGCCGACATTACCCTGATACCATACAGAGAGGCATTTCATGTCAGCACCACATCTCGCTTGGGATTATAGTGGGCCAACATCTTAGACAACGATAGCTGTTTTTTCACTTCCCTAAAGGCTACTTCTTGGCTAGGTGGCCATTTCCAAGGCTGACCCTTTTTCAATAATAGCTGTAAGGGTGTCAAGACAGAGGCCGGATTATGTATGAATTTTTCAGAATAATTCACCAACCCAAGGAAAGACCTAGGCTCCGGTTAAAAATGGGGCACCTTTGATTGCCCTCACTTTATCTTCCAGCAGGTGTAACCTGGTCTTGTCAACTCTGTAGCCCAGGTAAAAACCAAAAGAACTGCAGATGCTGCAAATCAGGAACTAAAACAGAAGTTGTGGGAAAAGCTCAGCAGGTCTGGCAGCATCTGTGAAGGGAAAAAACAGAGTTAACGTTTCAGGTCTGGTAACCCTTCCTCAGAACTGGTAGCCCAGGTAGTTCACTTGAGGTGCCTTGAACACACATTTTTCCTTTCTAAGGCATACATTCACCTGGGAGAAACATTTAAGCACAATGTCCAAGTTCTCTTTATTGGTCTTTCTGGTTATTAGCACATCATCCAGATAAATGGCAGCCTGGGGTAGCCCTTATAAAATGTTTGCCATTGTTTGCCGCAAAAGGCCACAGGCTGATGATAGCCCAAATGGCAGTCTTATATATTCAACAAACCCTTATAGGTATTAATTATGACATACTTCTGGGACTCTTCATCTAACTGCAATTACAGATACGCATGACTCATGTCCAGCTTCATGAAGGACAGCTCCCCGCTGCCAGTTTTGTGTACAAGTCTCTGTGTAAGGGTTTGGGTATTTATCCATCTGTGAAAAGCAGTTCACCATTTGCTTAAAATCCTAACAAAGGTGAATCGACCCATTGGGCTTCACAATCAGTTAGACCAGTGATGCCCATTCCACAAACAGTACTGGTTTGATGATTCCTTCACTTTCCAGCCTCCTGATTTCTGCCTCTACTTTTGCACATAAGGCAAGTGGCACTGGGTGGGTCTTGCAGAATCGTGGAATTGCTCCCTGGTCAATATATAAGGTAGCCTTGGTTCCTGTGATTGTCCCTAGATCTTCCAGAAAAATGTCCAGGTATTTAATTAAGACTGCACTCAGACCGCCATTTTCTAATCAAAAAATGTTGAGCCAATCAAAGAGAATCTTTCTCAACCAATTCCACTCCATCAAACTTGGACTGGAGTCTTTTAATATAGTGGTAACTGACCAACTGCTTCTAATAGCAGACTGGAACCGAAGTCACATCTTTAATGTGTAATAGTTCCCCAGTATGCATTCTCAGTCTGGCTGAGGTCTTGCTCAATTTTAAGGGTTGGAGTTCAGAGTGAACCTTGTTAAGGGCCAGTTCTGCGATCACTGATACAGCTGTGCCGGTATTGACCTTTATTAGAGCTGGATGACCATTTAATCAGGCATTTATTTTGATTGGTTCTGATTGGCTGTTGCTAAGCAATTTAACTGTTCCAAGCCAGATGTAGGTGAACTTTCCAGGATGCACACTCTCCTGGATACTGGCCTATGAGTTCTGTTACTCAAGTCAGGCCCCATAGAACTCCCTTGCTGTGGGCTGACCTAGAGTCTCTCTGCTCAGGGTCTGCCCTGCGTGAGGGTCTGCGATTGCCTACACTCAAATGGTGTTCCCGAAGCTCAGTTGAACAGGTGAGGGTGTCCACCTCCATTGGCAGGCCCTGTAGCTCACAAGCTCCACTTGCAGCATATTCTAATGACAAAGCCAGTTGCAGTGCCTGTTTGAAGTCCAATTGGGCTTCAACTAGTAGGTGCTTCTGTATGGTTACCAAACAATTTATCAGCATCTCATAACCCAAAATCACATGCCTCTACCAGTTGTCTTAAAGGGGCAAGAATCCCAATACAAATTCCCCCGGTTCTTGAACTGCCAAATAAAACCGATAGCATATTAGAATCAGTGGAGGCTTCAGGTCGTAATATTCCATGACTAAGTGCATCAAATCTCGAAAGATTTTTGTATTTGGTGCCTCAAACAAAGTTAGGCTCCTAACAACCAAAAATGCTGCAGGTCTGCAACCAGGCAGGAGAATTACTCATTGCTTTCCACCTGCACCAATGTCATTTGCCTGGAAAAATAAAATGCATCCTTTCCAGATACTGGGCTCAGTGTTTGACAGCAGGATTGATTGAGTCAAGCTTCCCAAATCAGAGCACGATGTCGGAAATGCTTATCTCAATTCAAAGACGACCATTGCGAGCAAATTTTCTTCAGGACCATACTGTTTTCTCTCGTTGCCACTAAAATAACTCCACAGAGGCCGGTATCCCATCACCAAGTCACCCTTTGTTTACACGCTCACAGTACATGGACACTGACCAGCCAGATCAGAGTCAGTCTCTTGAGTGAGGAGAATCCCTGAGACTCCTATTTATAAGTGTCAGCCAGGGCTCCCTGATTGGCCCAGGGTAACAGGCCCAACCAGGGAACTCATACTCAGTGGGATCCACCTGGCCAACCTCGTTCCTATCAGTACAGTCTTCTATGCTGCAGATTCCATGTAAAGACACCTCCAGCTCCGACAGTTCAGCAGCTTTCACCAGCAAAAATTAAACCTTCAAAACAGAAATACCACCAACAACTCAAGTAAAAAGGGAAATCCCTGTGTCCCTTCAATTCCTACACCCAAACAACCGTTATCCACAAAGTTCAAGTTCCATTGGCCCCAATTCTCATTGATGCATTATTGACCATTAATTCCTGGAGGAAATAGGAGGAAATGGCTCATAGTTTCCACCCCACTTGTTCCAGGTCCATAAAGCAGGCTCTGCAACATGGCGGGAGGTGGGGGAGGGGGGAGGGGTCTGAGGAAACAGGACTTTTCTTTCAGTGGCTAGCCATTTTTATTAGCCCCTCATGAATTACTCCTAAGAAAGCGGTGATCATGGGTATCCCACTTAAGCAATGTAGTATTTGTGATGATTTCTCCAGAATGCAGCAGGGGTGAGAGATATAGAGGTAAAATTCTATAATGCTGAAAAGATGTTGGGTAGTTAGTCTGAAAAGAAAGCAAGGTACAGAGAGCCAGCAGGGTTGAAGTGTAAAGGGGCAGTTCCAGCTTACCAGAGACTGTTACTCTTTCTTCCTCACTCCCCACCCATCGTTCCTGTTTATTTTAACTCCTTTTTACACTCTTTTCTTTCATCTTCCTTCAAATGTCTTTCCTACTTTTTATTTGATGTAACTTGCCTTTTCTGCTCTCTCTCTTTCCCCCTTCCTTTCCTTCCTGCTTTTGGTGTATTATCTCTTTCTCCAGTTTCTTTCTGATTCCTTCTTTATCCTTTCTTTTAGGGAACCCCCCTCTTTCTCTCTCTCTTTGTTCCCTCCTCTTTCTTAGTCCATTCTTCCGCCTCTCTCTTTGTTCCTGCACCCCTCTCTCCTCCAGTATCAAACCATTTAACTACACTGAACCAAAGGTCTTTTCATGTTAATTGATCTTGACCAGGCAGTGGTAAGGATTTTACAGTTGTCTTGAGCTCCCCTGGGCTGGTGAGGGTTACAACCAGACTCACCTGTGTCATTTAACGTTATGGCACTTGAGTATTGCTCAAAAGAGAGGCATGTTCCCCCACCTTTTTGCCTTGCTTTCATTAGGACAAATGCAAATGCCAAATTTCAAATGATCCCAACAATTCATACTACAGGAGTAGAAGGGTGCTGATTAAGTTGCCAAATTGACTCTGATTGTGTTTTGGTGGATAATGCAATGGGATGCTCAAGGTTCCATATTTTTCCCTGGTAATTCACAAAGATGCAAGATTTGACTCTATTCCCTTTGTTTGCAGAAAACAGGTCCCCCTGTATGTGTAAAAGAATCATGTTGCAAGTGTGACTAATTATATTAAATTGGTTGTTAGCGGAACTGTTAGCACACTTAGAGCTGCTCAGCCCCTGGTGCCCAATCATGGAATCACATAAGTTGGACATCTCTGCAATTGCCTGATTGAATTAAACAGTATGTTGCTTTGGTTGCTCATAATATGCAGAGCACCCACCTTGTTCAAACCAATCATGCTTGCAAAAGTCAAAAAGTAACAAGTACTGTATGGTGTATAGGGATTGGACAGCATTTACTAAACAATTTGGAGTTTACCAATATCTTAACTAACAACCATTTCAAATAATCAAATAAGATCATCACATGAGTCATTTGTGTTTGCTAGATGCAACTACATATGTTCCTGTTCTCCGCAAACAAAAAGAATGTATTCAAGCCCCGCGCCTATTTTGGATCACCTGGGAACTTGAGGACCTTACAGTGCCTGATGCTTTATTCATGGCACTGTCTTAGCTAATCCGAGACAGCTTGCCAGTCAGTCAGCACAGCTTTTCTCTTGTTGTATAAATTGTTGTGCTTGTTTGAAATTTGGCATTCTTGCATGTCTCCTGGTGAGTGCAAAGCAAAGAGCTTCAGCACAGTTGTCTATTTTCAGCAATATTTAAGTTCTGTCTCACCATGCAAATTTCGAGAACTTCTCTGGGCGCGCACATGGAAACAGTCACTGGGTGAGCTATTGGGGATAGTTGGTGTCTGTGGAACTGAATTACAGCCAGAGTGGCTTCAGGAAATCAGAGGAAGTGGGTCGTGTTGGAGGTGGGGGGAGGGGATAAGGGATCAAACACATTGATTAAAGCAAGATTGAGTTATGATTAGAGAAAGTGAGATTCAAGATTTTGATTGGGAAATATCTGGAGCAAAATGTCCTTTCTCATTTTGCCAGTGTGCATAATTTCAGGATATAAAATTTAACTGAACTCAGATGGTTTCTGGACTTTAAATGAGTCAGTGGATTGGCATTGGACTCACGGCTGCATATCTTATCCTCGGGTAAGAGCCAGGATCTGCTCTGCACTGCTGAGGTGTTAAGTGGGAGCCTGTAGCGGGAAGTAAATTAGAGCAGCAGCTCAGATACCCTGTGCAGAGGGCAAAACCTGAAGGAAAAAGAGTTCAACAGGAATCTTCATTTGACTGGAAACTCTCACATCCCAAAATAACCTCAATCACAGCCAGAGAAATCAGTAATAAACATCTGTTTGTAATTTCAGACAAAATTAGAAACACAAAACCATTCAGATCTGTATACTGTTGTCATCTCATTCATCTTTTCAAATAGTTCTTTTGAATTTCTCCTTTTTAATGTCTTAATTTTTCTTAATGCCCCTTCATGCTGCTCCCTGGCACACATGCCCTTTCTCTATGCGCTTCCCAAAACTTGTGGTCACCGTCATATATGTTATCAAAGTGATCATTGTCTGAGCAATTTCCACAGTAACCTCCTGCCTGTTCCAAACTGTGATTGTAGCTTCACTTTGGTGCAGAATTTAATTACATCTGGGCACAGCCTTACAGCTTTCTGTCCTGTTTTGACCTTATTTTATCCAGCTTCTTTTCAAGGTATTAGCAACCCTGGGCTTAATTTTGCTAGATAACAAGCATGGGGCTGGATGAACACAGCAGGTCAAGCAGCATCATAGGAGCAGGAAAACTTGAAGTTTCGGGCCTAAACCCTTCATCAGAAATTTTGCTAACTCAGCAATTGCTCATAATAACAACATGAATTTATATCACACTTTCATTGTAGGGAAACATCTAGAAATGATTCATTGTAATATTATCAAAGAAAATTTGATGCCAAGTCTCACAAAGACCTGGTAGGACAGAGGATCAATAGTATAGTCACAGGGATAGGTTTTAAAGTGCACTGCACCGGAGGAGAAAGAGTTAAAGCTGATCACAATTTCAAAATTTAGATCACAATTTCAAGACAGTGGAAGGCATGGCCACCAACGGTGGAATGATTAACACAGGGGACACGCAATGAAGAAACATAACTCTTCGATCTCCATTTCACTTCAAATCTTCTCATTTTCCCCTTAAGCCCTTTCTTGCTCATAGTTCTGCTTAAATAACCACCATCAACCTATCTCATGCGTTTTTTTCAACATTTTATGAACCTGGAACACCTGCTCTTCATAAAACAAATTCGGATCTGCAAGACTCTCTTTATAAAGTGGAACCTTGAAACTGTGCTGTGGAATTTTAGCTGGAGAACACTCGGTACATTTGTCTGCAATTTTATGTTGGTCTCATAACAAGCATTAACCATTGAGATTGAACTGATTACATCCTCCATTAAAACAGTGAACAGGGGAAACTTCAACAGAATATTAAAGCATTCTTGCACTAATGTCCCACAGTGTAATTTCAAGGGACAAGCATTAAACTTTTGTTTGCCTTTGGACTCTGTTCAATTCTGCAGACAGCGGGATGCCTGTAATTGTACACGCTATTCCAAGCAGGGTTGTGTGAGTGAGTTACAGAGGGTTAAAGTATTAGTGGCTCTCAGTCCACGCAGCTTGTTCTCTGGAATGTTTTTTCTAGCAAGAGCTGGGTGAGCTGGGTAAAGTTGCCTCCTATTAGGTTTCCTGGTTCATGATGACTGAGACAGCACCTTCTTGCTCACAATAAGCTACCTGCTGTGTCACAAAGGCAGTGAGGGTGATGACTGCAGTCTGGTGCCGTCATTTCTTCCACTCCGTTTCACATTGGGCCTATTCAGCATGCTTGAGGTTTCCTCTTGGTACTGTGCTGTCACTGTTTATTTGAAAGCTCATAACCACAGTACTCCAGTGAGGTACCACATCTCATTTAGATCAGGGTCTTCAGGAATCCAGGATACTCTTTGAATATTTCTTGTGGGAATTTTAAAGGCAGGGTACCAGCTCTTTATGACGAACACCCCGGGATCTTAATCATTCTGCTGCACCAACAGTTAGGGCCTTGTCTGGAACTTGGGGCCCGCAAAACTGAGGGTCTGTCCTCACTTAGCCTCTCCTTCCTGCTTCAGAGGGCAGAGATGACTTGTACCTGATTCCCTGTGATTCTCTTTTTCTCATGACTATAATACCACACATGAGAAGTTATTAAATTAAAGAGCTGTCAATATTTTCTAAACCTTCTTGGCAATTTTCTGAAAAGGGAACAAAGCCAAGTTAAAATTGAGCTGTAATGTTCAGGATACTGAAAGTGCAGGTTTATATTTTGGGAGTTTGATAATTAAAAAAGTTGTTGGAACAGTTTAACTAACACGTGCAGGTCAATGAAAATGATCATGTCACCTTAAATTAGGGTTCTTGATTTATTACCCAGATTTTAAAGCTTTAATGCATATTTAGATTATTTATTTTTTCTTCAGACAATCCTGAGGGCACGGAGCAGATGTTTTAGATTCTGTTCTGTGATATACACAGTACCTGTTTTCATGAGTGAGCCATCAAAGTAAATAGTCCTGTAATTCACTTAATCTCCCCCGCAACACTAAATTAAAAAGCACATTTGCTAGCCGGCCTCAGGGTCAGACAGGCAAACAGGGCTGCTCCTGGCCTGCTGTCTCCTGCAGTACTCCTGTTGCTGAGATTATACAAACTCAGACCTCTCCTGCCTGAACGGGCAGGAGACTTCTTTGGCTGTTTGCTAATTATGAGCCTTAGAGCATCAGTCATCAGTGGGTCCCACAAAACCCAACACATCAAAGCCCCATTAGTGCTGTCTGAAATGTGACGTCAGCTTTTCCTAAACAGCTGGACTTTTGCTCCTGATTTATGTTCGAAGTTTGCTTTCTGGAAAAAAACCTGTGAAGCAGCAACCATTCCTCTCCACACTCTACAAGTCTACATCGCTGCCGTTCTAATTGGTGATCCCTAATTTGGAATAGCAGTTGTCTGCTCCCTTGTTAGATTGTAGAGCTGTTCCTGTTTGAAACCTGCGGGGGATGGGAGCAGAAGGAAGGGCTGGGTGGGGTGGAGGGGTGGGGTTTGCAAAAACAATGCTCCGGAATCTAATTGGTTTGTGATGTGACTACATTCACAAACAGAGCTGCTTTCCTTTAAGAGCCACAATCCTGCTTTTCAACTTCTTGTCACTGACCCTCCCCACTATTTTGAGACCAGGGTCAGGCTGGCCTTGAAAACATTAGGCTACCGGTGTGCTTTGAACACGCTGAACTGTTCATTCCCAACACTGTCATTTATACTCTTTTCAAGCCCTATCCATAAATATACCTACAGTTCAGTGTTCAGCACTGACTTGGTAGACCGACCTCAGGAAGTATGCGGAACAGCTTGCATGTTGCAGTGAGAGTCATTGGAATTTAGGATGGGGGTTGGTTGCGAGCTATGCTTGAGATTGTTGTCAAGGTATTTATAACCTTCACCTAACCGGTCATCTACTTGATCCTGAACACCTCACAGCAATGAAGAACTGGGTATGAGAAATACATTGAGCACCGTCTGTCTCACTGGGCATGAACTATGGGCCTTAAAACCCAGTCAACTGCTCTCCACCAGTGTAAGTAGAGAGTCGATCACTTTCAAAGCTGATGCTTGAGCTTGATTTCCAACCCTGGGATATTACTTTGTAAGATCTAGAGGATTCAGCAAATGATGAGGTAAATTCTAACCAGTAGCTGAGCTTAGTCAGGCACTGGATCTCTCATTGACATTCTGGATCCCGGCATATTGTAGAAACCTGCCGCATGGAGCAGCACCATGAAGTCATCTGCTGACCCCAGCTCCAATGTACAGAGAAGCATATGTCTACACCAGAGAATTCAGCACAACTTGTACTGGACTATTCAGGGTAAACGCACTGGACCATTCAGGATAAACTTGCACTGGGGAATTCAGCACAAACTTTCCCAATGACCGTGATTTTATTCAAAGTACTCTTTCTTGAGTGCATCCCGTCCTCTGATCATTATCCAATTGCTCACTTTGAGTGGCAACAACTAGATCAAATGGACACAGTGGTGTTTGTCTTTGCAGGGAGATTTTCCCCTTAAGTTGCTGTAGCTTAAGTTCTAATCAGACTGGCACAGAGCCCTGCAGGCAGAGTGGATAATGTCTGATGTTAATGTGGTTGACTTTAAATGCCCTGTGAAATGGCATAGTATGCTATTCAATTGTATCATGTGCTACAAAGTCTAATAAAAAGAATGAAACCAGAGGACCACCCAGCCTTGACCAAAGCACTGAAAACAACAATGGCATTACACATCCCTCTGAACTGTTAATAACCTTCCTGACTAACATCTGGAAACTGGTGCCAAACTGGGACTGCTGTCGCACAGACTCCTCAAGCAACAGTCACAGACTCATAGAGCCTGTACAGTAACAACACGATAACAGCCCCTTCATTCCAACTCATCCATGCCAACCCAATATCCCAAAATAATCTAGTCCCATTTGCCAACATTTGGCCCATATCTCTCTAAACTCTTCCTATTCATATACCCGCCCAAATGCCTTTTATATGTTGTATTTCTACCAGCCTCCACCACTTCCTCTGGCAGCTCATTCTGTACATGCACCATGAAAAAATTGCCCCTTAGGTCCCTTTTAAATCTCTCCACTCTCACCTAAACCTATGCCCTCTAGTTTTGGACTCCCCCACCAAAAGGAAAAGATCTTTACTCTTCACCCTATCCATGTCCCCCACGATTTTATAAACCTCTATAAGGTCGCCCCTCAGCCTCTGATGTTCCAGGGAAAATAGCCCCAGCCTATTCAGCCTCTCCCTACAGCTCAAATCCTCCAACCTTGACAACATCCTTGTAAATCTTTTCTGAACTCTTTCAAGTGCATAAAAGTGGATAAATCCCCAAGACCTGATCAAGTGTATCCTAGAACTTTGTGGGAAGCTAGAGAAGTGATTGCTGGGCCCCTTGCTGGGATATTTGTATCCTTGATACCCACGGGTGGTGTAGCAGAAGGGGGGTTGGCTAAAAGGGGAGGCAATGGCCTAGTGGTATTATCACCATGCTGTTAATATAGAGACCCAGATAATGTTCTGGGGATCTGGATTTGAATCCTGCCATGGCAGATGGTGGAATTTGAATTCAATAAATATCTGGAATTAAGAATCTAATGATGACCATGAATCCATTGCCAATTGTTGGGGAAAACTCATCTAGTTCACTAATGTCCTTTAGGGAAGGAAACTTCCATCCTGGCCTACATGTGGCTCCAGATCCACAGCAATGTAGTTGACTCTTAACTGCCCTCTGGGCAATTAGGGATGAGCAATAAATGCTGCCTAGCCAGCAATGCCCTCATTCCATGAATGAATAATAAAAAGTTTAACAACATTTTTCCTTTACCAGGGAGACCAGAATTAAATGCAGTATTCCAAAAGTTGCCTAACCAATGTCCTAGTCAGCCACAACATGGCCTCCCAACTCCTATAGTCAGTGAACTGACCAATAAAAGCAGGCATACCAAACACCTTCTTTATTATCCTGTTTACCTGGGATTTCACTTCCAAGGAACTATGAACCTGCACTCCAAGGTCTCTTTTGTTAGACAACATGCCCGAGGGCCCTATCATTAAGTCCTGTGCTGATTTGCCTTTCCAAAATGCAACACCTCACATTTATCTAGATTAAACTCCATCTGCCACTCCTTAGTCAGTTGGCCTATCTGATCAAAGTCCCATTGTACTCTGAGGTAACCTTCTTTGCTGTCCATGACACCATTGATTTTGGTGCCATTTGCAAACTTACTAACTGTATCTCCCATAGTCACATCCAAATCATTTATTTTTGGTCAAAAAAGCAATGTACCCAGCACCGAACTTAGCAGCACAGCGCCGATCACAGGCCTCCAGTCCGAAAAACAACCTTTCACCACCACTGTCTGTCTCCTATCTTCGAGGCAGTTTTGTGTCCACGTAGCTAGTTCTCCCTGTATTCCATGTGATCTAACCTTGTTAACCAGTCTACCATGAGGAACCATGTTGAACGCCTTACTGAAGTCCATGTAGGCAACATCCTTCATCAATCTTCTTTGCCACTTCTTCAAAAATTTCAATCTAGTTAGTGAGATATGATCTCGCACACATAAAGTCATGTTGAATATCCCCAATCGCTCCTTGCCTTTCCAAATACATGTAAATCCTGTCCCTGAGAATCCCCTCCAACCACTTGCCTACCTGTGACATCAGGCTCACGGGTCTATTGTTCCCTGGCTTTTCCTTACCACCTTTCTTAAACAATTGCACAACATTAGCCAACCTCCAGTCTTCTGCTACACCACCCGTGGCTATCGAAGATACAAATATCCCAGCAAGGGGCTCAGCAATCTCTTCCCTAGCTTCCCACAAAGTTCTAGGATACACCTGATCAGGTCTTGGGGATTTATCCACTTTTGTGCATTTTAAGTTGTCCAGCCCCTCCTCCTCTGTCAGGTAGACCCTCTGCAAGATATCACTATTTATTTCGCCAAGTTCTCTAGTTTCCATATCCTTCTCCATTGCAAACACTCATGCAAAATACTTGTTTAGCATCTCACTAGTCTCCTATGGTTCTACACATAGATGGAATTGTTGATCTTTAAGGGGCTCTATTCTCTCCCTAGTTACTCCTTTGGCCTTAATTTATTTGTAGAACCTTTTGGATTCTCCTTAACTCTATTTGCCAAAGTTATCTCATGTCCCATTTTTGCCTCTCCCATTTTTGCCTTCCTGATTTCCCTCTTAAGTATACTCCTACTGCTCTTATACTCCTCACGAGATTCACTCAATCCCAGCTGTCTATACCTGCCTAATGCCTCTACACTGTAGGGATTCTAAGATGATTCTAAGACGATTTTCTTGACCAGAACCTCAATATTCTCTAGTCATCCAGCATTCCCCACACTTACCAGCCTTGGCCTTCACACTAACAGGAACATACTGCCTCTGGACTCTTGTTATCTCATTTGTGAAGCATCCCATTTTCTAACCATCCCTTTACTTGCAAATAGCGTCTCCCAATCAACTCTTGAATGTTCTCTCTGTGAGGGAAAAGGGTGATAAAAAGCAGAGACTTTAAAAAAAATTGTAATATAAGATCTAAGTCCACCTGATCAATAACTGAATCAAAGAACAACCATCGTTCTGCAGATAACATCATCAAATAAAATCAAAAAGCCTGTGAGACACAACTCATTCCACGTTTATGATCTGGACTCCTGAACTACATGAATGTACTGTCAAAATTGGCCTTACTCCAACTATTAGATCAGGTCTATCCTTTTCCATAACTATTTTAAAACTAATAGAATAATGATCACTGGCCCCAACGTGCTCCCCTACTGACACCTCGGTCACTTGCCCTGCCTTATTTCCCAGAAGTAGGCCAGGATTTGCTCCTTCTCTAGTAGGTACATTCACATACTGAATAAGAAAATGTGCTCATTCTCACAGAATCATAACAGGCAATGTCTCAAACATGACCATCACCACCCCTGATTTTGTGTTGTATCACAACTCAGTGAGGAAGACTGCTTTGATAATTGAAGCCCAGTAATCCACGAACTGTCACATATGTTGAGCTGACAAACTAAGCCACCAATGTTATCCATTTTCTTGACTGCCTGCTATTGAGGACAGAAGCAATTCACATGCTGTTTTGTCATGAACAGGAATAAGTACAGTAAATGAGTAAGCGCATGAACAGTAAACAAACTTAAACTTTATTAAATGGCAAACAAAAATGGATTATTCATTGCTACTTAAGCCAAATCCCTTGGAGAGCTCAAACACCCACACAGTTTGTCTCTACGACAACAATCAGATTGATACAATTATTAGGGGTAGAAAATGTAAATAGGGAAAAACAAAATGTGTAGTTCAGGAGTCCAGATCACAAAGGTGGAATGAGTTGAGTCTCACAGGCTTTTTGATTTTATTTGACGAAGTTGTCTGCAGAATGATTGTTGTTCTTTGATTCAGTTGTTGATAAGGTGGGCTTAGATCTTGCATTACAATTCTTCCCTTTAAAGTCTCTACTTTTTATCACACTTTTCCCTCACAGAGAGAAATAGTGAGAGATGCTTCCTGTTTGCAGGTTTCTCAATGTTCCTGAGTGCATTACACTCACAGTCTGTAATAATTTGTAACCGGGCTATTCTGAAGGCTGCCATTAGGCAGTTTTTCCTTAACTTAAATACTCCTGGTGCCACTGTGTGTCATAAATTCCCAAATTACTGCTCTAAACAATAGCATAGGACTGAATCTTACCTTTCTTTGGCCTAAGTCTGAGTTGCTTACATTTTTTTGGAGGGTTGTCGTCATGAAACACAATTCTCTTGCTGTATCTTGCCTAACTCACCTCACTAATTCCCCACCACTAATTACTTATGGTCCAATTACTTCATGTCCAATTTCTACTCCTCCTTACCATCTGCCATTCCTGGAACAACTTGCCACTCAGCAGATTCTCCAGCATTCACTGGCTTCCTCTGGACTTTGGCCATCTTTAAAAAGCGAATGTGCACCCATACAATCAGTGTCACTCTGAGCAGTTCTGCATAGTTGCCAACGTCTACCCGAAACATGACACACTGGGGAAATTGGTGCCTTCTTTCGCGGGTGTGGATTTGGAGGTCCTGCTGGACAGTGGTCCCAATGCTTCTCCTCCTCCTCCAGAATGAGCAGTGGAGGCCATGACACCAGACTATGCCAGCCTGGTGCGAGGTCGCCATGACCCCCTCCTCCCAACTGAGTTAAAGCAGTCTCAGCCATCTGAGGAATAACCAGCACTGTAGGAAGAAGGTCAATGACCTTTTCCACTCTGCTGGGATAAACTCCACTATCTCCTTTGCTACCTCACACTTGCTCTCTCTCTGCTCCTGTATAAACCTCCCACCAAGGCTCATGTGCTACCACTCTCACTACTGCCGGCAACATCTTCCCCACTCACTCTCACTCACCCAACCCCTGACTCCACTCACTCAGGATGCCTCCCCATCTGCATCAACAGTAATAGCTATGTCACCCAGTCTCATCTCCCAGAATACTTGCCTTTCTTTCATTCCACAATAGGACAGAACGTGTCAAGGCAGGTATTCTGGGAGATGAGACTGGGTGACTGAGTGATTTGCTGCTGAAGGCTGCCTTTGACTTATTGTGTTGGAAACACCACCACTTCCGCACCCCCCCCCCACTCCCCCAAAGCTCCCCCACCCCAACCTCCACTTTGACTTGACTGAGATTAACTGACAACTCAGCTGGCTATAGGAAAGATTTTGTTAAAATTGAAAGGGTTCAGAAAAGATTTGCAAGGATGTTGCTACGGTTGAAGGGTTTGAGCCGTAGGGAGAGGCTGAATAGGCTGGGGCTATTTTCCCTGGAGCGTCGGAGGCTGAGGGCTAAACTGATAGATGTTTGTAAAATCATGAGGATCGTGGATAGGTTAAATAGACAAGGTCTTTTCCCCAGGTTGGGTGAGTCCAAAACTAGAGGGCATAGGTTTATGGTGAAAGGGGTAAGATTTAAAAGGGACCTAAGGGGCAACTTTTTCACACAGAGGACGGTGCGTGTATGGAATGAGCCGCCAGGGGAAGTCATGGAGGCTGGTACAATTACAACATTTAAAAGGCATTTAGGTGGGCATACAAATAGGAAGGGTTTGAGTTGATATGGGCCGAATGTTGGCAAATTGAACTAGATTGGTTTAGAATATGTGGTCGGCGTGGATGAGTTGGACTGAAAGTTCTGTTTCCATGTTGTACATTTCTATGAATTTATGACTCTATAACTATGACAAGCTTCCTGGCTTTGTGCCTGCATTAATTTGCATGTGAAGTCTGTAGTAATATGAGGGTGGTATCTCTGAATCAGGGAAAAACTGCAAAAAGGCAAGGCAAGGCAAGGCAGGGGTGTTGAGACTAGCCAGGTAGGCTCAGAGTGTGCGTGTGCTATGCTACTGACTGAAGGTTCCAGAGATGCAGCCTGGTCCAGTGTATAAGCTGGATGTGTGCCCCCCCTGAGTACATAGTATCCTTGCTGCAACATCATTATAATGACAACAGCCAGTGCAGCCTGAGGTGGAGCATTGTGGAACAGATGTATCCTGTTGGTGCTTTGGAGACGTGCAATGAGGGTTGTTAGACTCTGAGACGTAACAGATGCCATATCCATGGATCCTTGGATCATGCCCGGAGATGTCAGTGCCTGCTTTCCAACATCGATGTCGCTTGGATCGAGTGATGAGCTGAATCTGCCAGGTGCTTCCTCTGGTTTCCTTGTTGCCTCTTCCTGACATTGAGCTTGTGTGGTGAGGTGGGTAAGATGGGAAGCTGAACGTTAGTGAGATGAGTTGGGCCATTAACAAGGTGTTTAATAAATAATAATCACTGTCAATCAGCAACTGACTGCTGCCCACTGAGAATCTCTAACATAAATACAATTTGTGTAAAGCATAAAAACAAGGGCATGTGTCACTCTCGTAATCAAGATGGGACTCACTGGACTTGTCGCCCACTTCTACCACACATCAATACCACTTCAAAATGCTCAGGAACCTCACAGACCCTCTTCCCAAATTCTGTATCTACATCCTCCATGTCCAAGGCGAAGATGGATGTGAAGTACTTATTTAACACACTACCAACATTCTCCTTGCACGGATCGGCCCCTTGGTCCCTAATGGTCCCTGGTTATCTCTTACCCTTGATAAACATAGAATATCTTGGTATTCTCCTTATCTTACCTGCCAGTACTTTTTCAATCCACTTTTGCTCTCCTAATTGCTTTCTTAAGCACACTCTCCCCGCACATTCTATATTTCTCTAGCGCCTCCGTTGACGTGTTCCCTTAGGACCTGTTATTCGCCTCTCTTTTCCTTCTTCTCCAGTCTTGAATATTCCTAGACATTAGGGTTCTCTAGACTTGTAGCTCCTACATTTCACTCTAAAGGGAACATGTTGAGCCTATACTCTCACCAATTCCTTTTTGAACGTCCCCACCCATTCTGCTGCAGATTTAACCAGAAGAGCTGTTCCCTGTCTACTTTGGCCAGATTCTGCCCAATTTTAATAAACTCTGCCTTCCCCAAACCCAAAACCTATTTTAGCAAGCTATTTTTTCCAACAAACTTACAACTTACGGTGTTGCAGTCGCAATCACGAAAATACTCTCCCACTACCACCTCAAACACCTGTCTGGCTTCATTCCCCGGAACTAGGCTCTGCACTGCAGTGTCTCATGTTCGACTTTCTACATGTTGACGTAAACGGCATTTTGATATGTATCTGAATACAGTTCAGTAAATCTGTCCCTTCTAAACTCTTTACACCATGACTATGTTGGGGAAATTGAAATCCCCGAATATAATTATCCTATTTTTGCTTTCATATACCTCAGTGAATTGTCTACATATCTGCTCATTTATTACCCACTGACTGTTCAGGATCTATAATAGAATGCTAGCACTGTGGCTGCCCCTTTTTATTTGTAAGCTCTACCCACAAAGTCTCATTTGAAGACCAATTCAAGATATTGTCTCTCCTCACTGTAGGAACTAACTCCCCAGTTAATAATGCAGTACCACCTCTCTTCTACATCCTCCTCTGTCCTGCCCACCCTTAACTTATCTGTTTACCTCTAATACACCTAGCATTAAAGTGGAAACCATCCAGCTTTGCTTTACTCCCTTAAATCTCAACATGGCTGAATTCCCTCTTCTTTGGTTCCTTTACTAAAGTATACTTTGTCCCTAATGAACTAATGCTCTGTGTTCTCTCCCCCTGCCAAACCAGTTTAAAACTCCTCCCAACAAAATGAGCAAATTCACCCAAGGATGTTGGTTCTGTTCTGGTTCTTATATGGACTGTCCCACTTGTACAAGTCCTACCTTCTCCAGAAATGGTCCAAGTGATCCAGGAATCTAAAATCCATCCTCCTGTATCAACTCTTGAGCCACACATTCATCTGCCCTATTCTATTTCTGTATTCACTAGTGTGGGGCACTGGAATTAATCTAGAGATTACAACCTTTGATGTCCTGCTTCTTAATCTACTGCCTCATTCCCCGATTTCTTCTTGCAAGACTTCATCCCTCATTCTAGCTTTATCATTGGTATCAATGAACACTACAATATCTGACTGTCACCCTTCCGCTTCAGGGTACCCTACAGCTACTTAGTGACATCTCTGACCCTGGCGCCAGGGAGACATCACACCATCCTGGACTCACATCTGCAGCCGCAGAAACACCTGTCTGTTCCTGTAATGAATGAATCCACACTTACTATTGCTCCTGGTTTCTCCTTCATCCTCCCCTGTACAGTCAGGTTGCTTGTGGTGCCGGAGGTCTGGTTATGTCTGCATTCCTTTGAGGAACCAGTGCCCTCATCAGCTTCCAAAGTGTAATATTCACTCTACATGACATCAAGAAACAGCAAAAAGCACTGGACACTGTTTTTTTTTCATTTACTGATGGGATGTGGGCATTGAGGCCAGCATTTATTGCCTGTCCCTAGTTGCTTTTGAGAAGTTGGTGGTGAGCTGCCATCTTGAACCGCTGCAGCCCACCTGCTGTGGGTAAAACCCAGAATGCCATTAGGGGTGGAATTGTAGGCTTTTGACCCAGCGACCGTGAAGGAACGGCGATATATTTCCAAGTCAGGATGATGAGTGGCTTGGTGGAGAATTTGCAGGGGGTGTTGTTCCCATGTATATCCTGCCCTTATCTTCCTAGATGGAAGCAGTTGAGGGTTTGGAAGGAGCCGTCGAAGGATCATTGGTGAATTTCTACAGTACATTGTGTAGATAGTATGTACTGCTACTACTAAGTGTCGATGATGGAGTGATTAAATTTTTGTGGATGTGGAACCAATCAAGTGGGTTGCTTTGTTCTTGATGGTGTCAAGTTTCTTGCGCGTTATTGCAGCTGCACCCATCCAGGCAAGTGGGGAGTATTCCATCACACACCTGACTTGTGCCTTGTAGATGGACGTCAGACTCTGGGGAGTCAAGAGATGAGTTACCTGCTGCAGTATTCCTAGCCACTAACCTCCTCTTGTAGCCGCAGCACTTATATGGTGAGTGCAACTGAATTTCTGGTCAATGGTAAACCCCAGGATGTTGATAGAAAAGGATTCAGTGACGGTAACACCATTGAATGTCATGGGCGGTAGTTAGATAGTCTCTTATTGGAGATGGTCATAGCCTGCCATTTGTACAGTGCGAATGTCACTTGCCATTTGCTAGCCCAAGCCTGGATATTATCCAGATTTTGATGAATTTGAACATCAACTGTTTCAGAATCTAAGGAGTTGTGAATGGTGCTGAGCATGGTGTAATCATTAGCAAACATCCCTACTCCTGACCTTATGATGGAGGGAAGGTCATTGACGAAGCAGCTGAAGATGGTGGGCTCTATCCTGAGGAACTCCTCCAGAGATGTCCTGAAGCTGAGATGACTGTCTTCCAACAACAACCACCAGCCTCCTATGTGCCAGGTCTGACTCCAACCAGCATGGGGTTTTACCCCGTTTCCTACTGATTCCAGCTTTGCTTGTGTGGAGGCTGGCACGATCACAACATTTAAAACACATCTGGATGGGTACATGAATAAGAAGAGTTTAGAGGGGTATAGACCAATTGTTGGCAAATGGGACTAGGTTAATTGAGGATATCTGGTGGCATGGACAAGTTGGACCAAAGGGTCTGTTTCTGTGTTGTACATCTTTATGACTCATGAGTGTCTTGACGTCACACTTAGTCAAATGCAGCCTTGATATAAAGGGGTATCATTCTCATCTCACTTCTAGAACTCAGCTGCTTCATCCATGTTTGAACCAAGGCTGTAAAGAGGTCAGGATCTGAGTGGCCCTGGCAGAACTCAAATTGGACATCATTGAGCAGATTATTGCTGAGCAGGTGCTGCTTGATAGCACTGTTCACAACATCTTTCATCACTTTACTGATGATCAAGAGTAGACTGATGCGCCAATAATTGGCCAGGTTGGATTTGTCCTTTTTTTGTGCACAGGACATATCTGGGCATTTTTCACATTGTTGGATAGATGCCAGTGATGTAATTGTGCTAGGGGTGCGGCAAGTTCTGATGCACATGTTTTCAGCGCTATTGCTAGATTGATGTCAGGGCCCATAGCCTTTGCAGAATCCAGTGCCTCCACCTGCCTCTTGGTGTCATGTGGAGTGAATCAAATTGGTTGAAGACTGGCATCGATGATGCTGGGAACCACTGGAGGAGGCTGAGATAGATCATCACAGTGCTTCTGGCTGGAGTTTGTTGCGAATACCTTAGTCTTCCACTGATGTACTGGGCTCTCCCATTATTGAGGATAGGGATATTTGTGAGGAGTCCTCGTCCAGTGAGTTTTTAAAAGAACTAATTCTCAGAATATTGGCATCGCTGGCTAAACCAGCTTTTATTGAATCCCTGAGGCAACCACGTTGTTGTTTGTCTTGAGTCACATATAGGTACAGCAGGTAAGGATGGTAGATTTCCTTCTCTCATGAGTGAACCAGATGGATTTATCCAACAGTAATTATCTGGTGATCATTGGATTCTCAATTCTCCCATTTGCCATTGCAGGATTTGGATGCAGGTATCCCAGTGCATCACTTACATCTCTACGTTAATAGTCTAGGAATAATACCATTTGGCCATCACCCCCCCCCTCCATTCAAAACTGGAGAGAGTGCAGTACTTAGTGCTGATCCTTTGTTTGTGGGATCACTTAGCTCTGTGTATCACTTGGTGCAAAGAGCTAACAGCCCAGACACAATTCTGGAAACAGAACTAGCCATGCCCATAGTCAAGCTATTTCAGTACAACTTTATGGCTGGCATATACCTGAGAATGTGGAAAATGGCCCACAAATTTCCAGCTTATAAAAAGCAGGTCAGATCTAAACCAGCCAGTTAGTGTCCCATTATTCTATTATCAATCGTTAGCTAAATGATGGAGGATATTGACAACTAAGCTATCAAATGGCATTTATTTAACAATGACCTGCAACAGGCCTTCAGCTTTCAAAGTCCTAAGTTCTGAAATTTCCTCCCTGCTGCTCTACATCACTCTCTTCCTATAAGACACTCCTTAAAACTAAGTTCACTGAAATATCTACAAGTTGTGGGCATCACTGGCTACTGCTGCTAATGTTGTGAACAGTCTGGCTTAGCTCCAGGTTGCTGTCAGTGAAAAGGATAGATTGTGATGGCAACCAAAGATAACATTCCAGTTGAGAAGATTTCTGTCCGTCCAGAACTGGATGTTGACCAATGTGAAAATCAGTGTGGAAGTGTTAAGAGAGGTCAGTTAGAGCTGAGTATCATCTGCGTTCATCATGAAACTTGACGCTGTGTTTTTGGATGTCGTTTAAGAACATCATAAACTCATTTACGTCTCTTCCAAAGAAGCACCTAATAAGGCAGAAAGCAGCAGTTCACCTGAGAAGGACGTATGAAATAGCAAATGAATTAATGGCCAGAGGAGAAAGGAGTTAGTGCGTGAACTGACATGAACATGTGGCTAGACTGAGAAAGAAACACATGGTCAGACAGAAAGGTTCATTGAAACGTAGAATGCCTACACTGTTGAAGGAGGCCATTCAGCCCATTGAGTCTGAACTGACCTTCCAACGAGCAACCCACCCAGATCTAGACCCCCAACCTATTCCCTTAATCCTGCATTTCTCATGGCTAATCCACCTAGCCTGCATATACCTAGACACTACAGACAATTTAGCATGGCCGATTAACTTAACCTGCACATCTTTTGGATTGCGGAAGGAAACTGGAGCACCCAGCAGAAATGCACACAGATACGGGGACAATGTGTAAACTCCACACAGACAATCACCCATGGCTGGAATCAAACCCGGGTCCCAGGCGCTGTGAGACAGCAGTGCTGACCACTGAGCCACTGTGCTGGCCCGAATTCAGTCGATCAACCAGAGCTTTAGCATACGATTAAACTGAGGGCAGAGCACATCATTAAGCAAAGGATCATCAATAGGCACACATTTTTTCTGGGAATGACTGAGTTATTACTGGATCAGAACTGGTGAGCTGTATGAACATTATTGTGTTTGGTTAGCTGTTTATTTGCAAAAGATTAACACGTCAGCCTAGTGTTGTAGCTTTGCTGCTTTTTTCTTTATTCTAGTTTTGCTGCTTTTCCATTTTATTGTTCTTCCGATTATATAAAAACGCACAGGAAAACAGCAACATTCTGGAGTTGAAGATGTGAACACAGAAAGTGCTAACAATGAACGTGTGGGCCCTGCCCTATTTAACTGTGGCAGCTGCACCCTGTGGGTGTTGCTCAGAACTTGTGAACAACTGGGTGCAATAGCCAACACATTTTGGTGCAATGGCCAACACATTTTGGTGCAATGGCCAGGACTTTTGGAGTGAGCAGCCGGGAACGTCAGATGTCAGGCTTCCGCAGTCATCCTTGCTGCTTTGGGAACGCTGCTGAAAGTGAGTTGGGTTGTATACTTTATCACATGCTGGTTCCCTGACATTCCAGGAACAGCCTGGGATCATCGGCTTAACATTTGCTGACAGCTCAGCAAGAATTGCACCTTCTCCATGGGCCTGCGCTCACTTCCTCTTTAGTCTGGTGACTTGCAGGAATGCCATTCCAATCTGTGAAAAATTACACTGAGCAGCTCAAGAGAAGCAGCTGCATTCTTTATGAGTCTGAGTTGAAGAAAGCAGCAAAAAAAGACTTACAAGGACCAAACTCTTGTTTAACTTCATAAAAATTGCTGCACTTTCGGGTTTATTTTACAGCCAACTTAGGAAATTCAGCAGATACAAAAAGAAGAGGAAGATACAAAGTGGCAGAGAGTGTGATGGAGAGGAAGATGGGGCAAGGACGGCAGAAAGATAGGGAGGGGAGAGGCAGACATAAAAACAGAGACACTGAGAGAAAGAGACAGACCAAGGAGAGATGTGACAGAAGGAGAAAGGCAGGAGAAGGTGGGAAGGTAAAGAAAGTAAGTAGGTGAACAGACTGTGTAAAAGTGTGCAATGAGAAAGATAACAGATAGAATATCCGAGAAATAAAGGGAACGTGTCAAAGGAGAGAGGAAAGAAAAGAAACAGAAGGGAAGGAGGGGAAAAGAAAGGAAGAGATAGAACTGTAAACAGAAACAGTAAAAGAGACAGAGAGTGCAAATTCTGATTGGGCAGTATTTGTTGCTTGGGTTCTGTAGGTGCCATTCTGCTACCAAAATGCCATTGGGTTGTTTCATGCATACTTCTACTGCAAGCAATTAATCATACACACAGCTAACTTCATCAAGTAACACAGAACAGTCAGTTCCTGATGTCAATCAGGCTGCAACCTTAGCATGACAGTGGTGTCATTTTGTAGCCCAATATTCCATTCAACATGCCTGTTGATCTTGAATAGCTGAAAACTTGTTATTCAGCAGAAAGGCCTTTTGTATCTTCAACTACATATTGGTTAGTCACTGGTTGAATTCTTGTTGATGCTACAAGTTTTTAGTGCTTTGTCTAGTTCTTTTATTTTGCAAAATCTACAGGAGTAGTGTAGCAGGTATTGAAAGCCTTTTCTCTGAGTTCATGCCGCTTGCACTAGCCATTTACTCCCAGACATAGATGAAGTAGTAGGCATTCATCCTGGAGTACAGCATTCCTCAGAGAATAAGCAGAGACCACACAGAGCAGGACAAAACTGCCTGAGGAGAGGATTTGCAAAAGCATGAAGAGAGGAGATAACTAAAAGTGTAGGTCTATGGTAGCTCTGTTTGCCTCAGTGTGTCTGAGAAAATCTAACTTAAGCATGATGCCAGTTCCTACAACACCCAATTTCCCACTTATCAAAAGTCTTGCCCTTCCTTCTGTAACTAGCCATCACAGTATCTGATCGGGTGGCAATGCAAAACCTTAAAGCCATCAACAATAAACATCAAAAAGGTAATGAAATCAAATTACATTGCATTCAATATAAATTAGTCACCCTTCTGCATTCCTGTAGTACCTGTTGTCAGTATGGCCTTTACCCTCCTGGTTCCCCCCAAGTGACTGCAGTGTGGATGGTATAGGCTGCTGATTTTCAGCAGAAGATCATTAATGGCCTTTAAACAGCTCTGGATCTAGAAGGCCCGGGTTTGGACTGTACCAAACTACATTTCAGCATGGCTACTTTATTGGCTGGAGAGCACATTTGGGCATCTTAAGGTCCTGAAAGCCAGTAGTTTTTTTTTAATATCTCAACATGAGCAACAACTGCCTGGGCTGGCAACCACAGGGCACTGACTGAGTGCCAGGGTGGGAGTATGAAGACTGTCATCCTGAGAGAGGGACAGCAGGATTGTTCTCTATGGAGCCATTGCCACTTATCCAGGGTAATCTGTTGGAGTTCCTTTGAACACTGTTATTCGCAGCTGTGACGGCAAAGTCTAAGCTTGTGTGACAGCAAACAGTTTACACAATAACAGAGTGAGCTTTCAGTGAGGCACTCATTCATTGAGTGGCTGCTGCTATATTGGAAGTTGCAACCTTGCCAGCCAGCAGCTGCTGCATCATAGCTGTGTCCATAAATGTGCTCATGGATTTGGTCATCACTTCCCTGCTGGAAAGGATGGGCTCCATCTCTGCAAAATGTTCAAAAATGCTACATTCCCCTTGATGTGAAGAAAGGTTTTCCGGCAGATTTCAAAATACATTAAGCATTTTGTTGCCTGTACATTTTCCGTAGGTTGCGCTATTGAAATTCTCATGTGAGTTCTCTGCAACAACTTTGGCAAACTGGTCCTTGTGCTAACTGTATCCCTTATCGTGGCAGTTTCTCACTCACCTTAGGTGTCCCACTATATACAGATGTAGTGCCAGTGTCTGAGCTGGTGGCTGCAAGTGTGAAATATCATGACAGTGTTGTGTTTTCGTTAACACTGTCTTCTCGGTGTTCAACTGCTGCCCGATGAGGCTTCATCTCTTGAGTAGCTGAAAGGAAAATGGTACCAGGGCAAGGTGTGTCAAAAGGAGAGTGGAGTAAGTCAGTAAAAGTTACCATCTGCAGGTTGTAAATCATAAAAGCTTACGGGATGAGAGGGAAAGTCACAGGCTATGGCTGTAGCAATGGCTGTTTTCACAATGGCTAGCATCTCTCCTCCAGGAGGGTCAGGACATTCACATGAGCCTGTCCCATTAACTCCCGGTGCTACTTCATCCTGTAGGAGAGAAGGGACTACGTCAAGGACTGTTGTACAATCTGTTTGGACGATGATGTGGCTGTCACAGTTGTATAACTGATAAATATGTGCAAACTGGGAGATGTAGCTGTGAGGCGAGCAGCAGTGCTAAATGTTGTAAAGGTGAGCTGAAGCAATGAGTATTGAATACTGATTGACAGATGTTGTTGGTATGCAAGTGATGAAGTGCGTTGAATTGTGTGCCTTAGGCTAACGGTGCTATTAGTAGACCATTTGAATTTTAGAGCAGTTGAGGATGCATTCCTGAATTTGTGTGAGATTATTGAACAATTTGTGGCAATGTTTCCAGGTTGGAGGATTTAACTCATTGCATTGACGTCTATAGCTATGACCATGTGTCTGGATGGCCTGTGTCCCAACCATGGATGGCACCTCTCCCACCAGGACATTTGCACAACTCTCAGTACATGTTTCAGCCACATTGCACCTTCCCTTTAACAGGTTACCTTTAAGTGGTGCCAAGAAATTATAATTTTTGTGGTCCATAATAATGCTTGCAACCAACAAAGACCACACTTGGCCCTGGCTACGAGTAGAAGTCATTCCAAGGAGCAGGCAACATGAAGTTGGCATGCTGGCCACGTTTCAATTATTGAGCATGGGTTAATAGTGCATTGTGATCCATGTGTTTGTTTTCAGGGCTGATCTAATTTATGGACACACAGTTTAAGTAATGGTCATAGAAGTGAAAAATGGAGAAGGAGCTTGGGACTCGCAGTTTGTTACATCATTGTGTTACAGTTCAGTCTATCAGTTACATGTGATAATAGTGGTGCTGAGAGGCTGACTTGCTTCTTAGATTTTTTTATTCATTCATGGGAACATCTCTGGCTGGACCAGTATTTATTGCCCATCCCTAGTTGCTCATGGGGAGGTGGTGGTGAGCTGCCTTTTCGAACTGCTGCAGTCCATGTGCTGTATCTCGACCTGCAATATCTTTAGAGAAGGAATTTTCTGAAACTAGCACTGCTGTCTCACGTCAGGGATGCAGGCTGAAATCCAGCCTCGAGCAACTGTCTGTGTGGAGTTTGCACATTCTCCCTGCATCTGCGTGGGTTTCCTCTGGGTGCTCTGGTCTTCTCTCGCAGTCCAAAGATGTACAGGTTAGGTGGATTGGCCGTGGGAAATGCTGGGTTACAGGGATAAGGTAGGGAGATGGGTCTGGATAGGATGGTCTTCGGAGGGTTAGTGTGGACTCAATGGGCTGAATAGCCTGCTTCCACACTGTAGGGATTCTATTACAATTATTTCATCAGGTTGTGTTGCTGCCATCTAATCAGGAAACTGCTTCTTTTTAAAGATGTGCCCATTTGAAAATGTTAATTTTCTGTTAAGGTTCATCCAAACAGGGGCCAATCATTGTTGGAGTGAAGGTGGTGAACATTCGAACTCCTGGACGGGTGAACTTGGGAAGTTCTAAAATATTTGTTATCTATGCCATCCTGGCCTCTACCAGTAATGATGGCAACATGGGCACTTTGTATCTATTCCTTCCTGGTCACTTCCAATAACAGTCATAATGATAAAGATATCTTGAGTCTATCTCATCGAGAGTCACTTCCATTAATTGTGACAACAGTAATACATTGATGCCAATAGTAATGGGGCTGCAGTGAGGCAATAGTAAACCAGAAAACAGGTTTTCATCAAGCTCATTTCCATTTTTGAAATCCATTTCATGACCAGCTGCAAACACTGGATTGCAAATTATAGGAGAAAATCATGGAGGGAATGGAAGGAGCATTCAAGAACATATGGGACGTGTGGAGGAATTGCAGGCAACGCAGGCAGACATTGGTTACGGGATATGGAGGCTAACAGATTTGCTTGGTGAGCTAAAAGAAAGAAGGCTAGATTCTCCTGACCCACAGTGATGCTGGAGGTGCACTAACCCTTCCCAAGCAGCTAATGGATTTTCCTAGTTTTGGAACCTCTAAGAAACTAACTATTAAAATTAGAACAGTGTAAGAATCTGAGGCACTCATTAAAATATTGAATTGAAACACGACCATTTCATCCAAGTCACTTTTAGTATTAGACAGCATGTTCATTGTGTCTCTTCCCTGTAATACTGGCAGTACATATACATTGAATCCATTCATTTGGCTTCTGCCAGCAAACTGCCAATAGTACAAGCACATTGAGTCTTGAGGATTCCGCAGACTCGCGGAAAGATCATTTCTCCAACCTAAAATCAATGTAACTATTAATATTTCTAACCATGGGAAAAAAGCCATTTGTCCCAACGGACTTTCATTATTTTAATCAATCATTGTCACCATCTCCTCACCATAACTTTCACTCCCAGTTATGCAGCTTCTAGTCACATATATGAACTCATCTCAACAATATTATTCTGAAGCTGATGTATGAAATCAGTAAGGAAAGAAGGGATTGTTTGAACAAAGGTTGTCATGAAAGGGGAAAAACTGAGAGCAGAGATGGGGCTGGGTTTGTTGAAGAAAGATGGTTGCTACCTCTATTATGCACCACATCAGTTGGTTAGGACTTGCTCAGTGTCAGTGGCCTGATGGTATCACAACCTTGTAAATATCAAGATATCACCTGTGAGGTGAATTGTTACAACCCCTTTGATTTAATTTATTATTGTCAGGTGTACCTAAGTGCTGATGGAGAGGTGCTGGTGTTGGACTGGGGTGGACAAAGTCAGAAATCACATGACACCAAGTTATAGTCCAACAGGTTTATATGAAAACACAAGCTTTCAGAGCCTTAGTCCTTCTTCAGGTGTTAGTGAGGGAGGTACTATCAGACAGAGAATTTATAAGTAAAAGATCAAAGATTCACACCATTGATGAGGATGGACTAAACAAACCTAAGATGCTGTTAAATCTTTAATCAGTTCAAAGGTTTTAATTGATTAATATGTATAGGCAAATCACCAAATTCCTTTCAAGTCATGGTCCTGAGAGAACTAAAGGTTTTATCAGTGTACAGAAGAGGTGACATTTCAGGTCAGACATTGCATGTTAGGTGTGAGGCCTTGTTTAGAATCTGTTTGTGTTTTGGTTTGGAGTCAGACTGGTTTTATTTCTAAAGTAGGAATTTAGAAAATGCCACATTGACTGTCTGTCTATAAATTGTATCCTTTTTTAACAAAATAAATAATATCTGCAAATACAAATTCACCCCATAGATTCATATGTGTATGTGTGTGTGTGTGTGCGCATGTGTCTGTGTGTATGTGTGGGAGACAGTGTGTGTGTGACAGTGTGTATATGGCTGTGTCC
>JAHRHZ010000043.1:25683749-25698125 GCA_024137785.1 Ginglymostoma cirratum
GTCTGTGTGAGAGAGGATCTCTGTGAGTGTGTGTGTGTGTTTGTGTGAATATGTGTGCTTATGTATGCATGTGTGAGAGTGTACAGTGTGGTGGGATCACCTGTAGTGCAGCATAAACCCACCTCTTCTTTACACTGATAAAACTTTTATTTCTCTCAGGGCCGTGACTTGAAGGGAATTCGGGGATTTACATGTATATATTAATAATTTAAAGCCTTCTAACTGATTAAAGATTTAACAGCATATTAGGTTTGTTTAGTACATCTTCATCAATGGTGTGAACCTTTGATCTTTTACTTAATATATTCTGTGTCTGATACTACCTCTCTCACTAACACCTGAAGAAGGACTGAGGCTCCAAAAGCTTGTGTTTTGAAATGTATCTAAGTACAGTGATAAGTTCTGTTTTGCACGCAGTACAGGTAGATCATAGCATACAAAGATCGCAGGGTGTCTGAATGACTCTGTAAAGATTCTGCAGGAAGAAGGAATTTCAATATTCCATTCTAATTAAAAGCAAAGTCAGATTCTGGTTCTGAAGCTGGAAAACCTGTGGAACACAGGAATTCGGGTTTGGATTGGAATTGGATGATTGGAGAACAAATTATTGTTTGTCTGGACTATATTTCTTCCTCGGACCAGGGATTTTACTAATGAATTCTGTGATCATCTTTTAAATGTCAACTTTTTGGCTGGGAGTGTAAAATCCAGCAGCCCATAGACCGATGTAATCTGAATTGACGATGTTATTCTGATGCAGGGTTGCTTTGTGCACCCATTTCCAGTTTTTTAAATGCATTATTTTTATCATCTGAGATCGGATTTTTTTTTAAAGTGCCGGATTGCTGTGAGAGTTTGAAATTGACTTGAAATAGACAAGTAGGGATCTTGCAGCTGAAAAGTATTCAGCTGTTGCTTGTTCATTTCGGACCCCATGGAAGTTGAGAAGAGGTTTGGCTGAGGAATGCGCTGGGTTTCTCTCGCTAGCCCCCCTCACCAATGCCGACAAAGGGACCGCCTCCTTGCCCAGTTTGGATCCAGCTTCCCCCACCACCTCCTCCACAACCTCCTCCTCCTCCTCGGGTTAGAATTTTATTCCCTCCCCGGCCCAGATTCCCCCAGCAAACAAAGAGCTCTGGGGCTGATCAAGATCTCCCGACCCTGAAGGAATTCTCTTCTGTGTTCCTGATTGGAAGCAGATGTCCTGTTGCTGCTCGGCAGATGATAAACTTTTGCCTCTTTGTTTAACACCCTGGTGTAGCCAGTGCCTTACCCCATCCACTCCGCGCAATCGCCTGCTGCCTGTCTCAGATGTGAGAGAAGGGGGAGTGGGACTGTTGGAGACACCTCTTTAATCTCTCTCTCTCTCTGCCTTCAACCCAACTGGAGTGGATCGTGGGGGAGGGGGGTGGCTTTGCTCAGTACAGGAGTGTGAAGCAGTTCTCCAGGAGGTCGCAACATGGGGGTATGGTGGATAGCCAAGTTTGTACTGGGATGCACGGCTCTGATCTCTCCTTCCCTGGAAGATGCACTGAGCCAACAAGAAAGTCAGTTCGGAGCACCGCGCTTCGCAGGAGCCGGGGACAGAGATTTGCAATCGCGGGTCAGGAGGCGAGGTCAAGACAACTTGAGAGGGTAAACTTGAGTCCTTCATTGCAAATAATCCGAAAAGATCTGTAAATGTCTCATAGGAGAGAACAGAGAATGGGGTCGATTTCATTTGAAACGTGGTCCTGGTGGAGAACAGTGAATAGTTCTCCTTCTTAACGGTGTGTAATTCTAACTGGATTAGACTTTTACGTTGCTCCCCAATACCGCTGAGCATCTGAAGTCCCTATTTGAAACGAACCGACTTTGAAAGGACGTGAAACGCTACAACCCAGTGTAATCCTCCGAAAGTTTTACTAACTCACTGATCCTCTTTCCCCATCGATAGTCGCGCTCGCTCTCCTGCAGATTTTGTAAAGTTTTGTGTTTTCTTCGCTGTGTTGTTAATGCAGTGAAAACTGTGGGTTGGGATGTTCGGTGGTGAACAGCCTTAAGGGGGAAGGTGATGGATCTGTGGATGACGGGAGGATTAGATTTTAAGACCACGGTTTTTGGGGCTGGGCTCCTGAAGAGGTCTCGGCGCTTCTTTTGTCTTGTTTGGAATGTGACTTGGGAAAAGAGACGGAGATCTTAAAGTGGGTGGGGGGCGCAGTGAGAACGCTGGCCCGGACTGGGAAAATGTCAACAGCTACAGGGAGTTTCTAGGACCCACTTGTAAAAAATCTGTATTTGACAGAAAAGTTTGAATTGGAACTTTTAAGTGAATTGTGTGAGTTTCCTTCCATGTATTTTACATCCCCAAACTCCACATTGTAGAGACAGCAGCTGAGCTGAGCTCCAAACGCCTCAGGAAATCCATTCTAACCAGCGGCAATGGTTTTAGAACTGGCAGGAGAAGGCAAATTCCTTTCTTTCGTGACGTGGGATTCCACATTTTTTTTAATCATCCTTTTGGGATCACATTCTATAGTTCCATTGCTTTTCTCATGGAATCCATTGGGCCTGGATTGTAACTTACCAAGGCTCAGATGTGATGAATGGAAGTCTCAAATGTCCAATGTTGATGAGTTGGGTTTTTATTAAACAATGAGAAACGCGGTGAAATGAGATAGCTGTAAGTGGGATTAGACAATGGGTAAAGGCTAGCACAGTTGGCAATTTTGACATTCGACAGAGATTATTGTCAAAGATAGGGTTGCAGTAATTTGCCTCTGAAGGTAATATTTCTTTCCTGCTGAACATGAGCCTGTGCAAATCTCAAACGTATGAAAATATGCAGGACCCGAATTAACTTGTGTGTAGATTTCACAGAAGTCTGCATTTTTGTTAAAGTGGCCGACTAACCTGCCTTGTATGTGTGTAAGGAATGAGAGATTCTCCCTCACACAGTATTGGCAGAGGCCCAGAAGCTGCACAGTTTAGACTGTGACAGGACAATGAGCGCGGTATATTTGCTGGTGACCAGCCTGCCACAGCGCCTCGAGTAGATTTTCCACGAACGTTTTGTAACACAGTTACAATTAACTTTGAGTGTCAGTTGAGATGAATGGTCTACGTCACCGAGACTCTCAATTCAGACTGAAGGACCATGAATAATTCATTCTCCTGGTAAGCAATTGAGCCAAGTGTGGTTTCTTTTGAATGTTACACGTGCAGAGTGTAGCTTACAACCCCTTTGCACGAACAAAGTTGCTCTATTGTTCAAAGCGGAAGCAGTTTTGCCTTAAAATGCATGAAGACGAAAACCCATCACGCTACTTGAAACCCAGTGAAACATTTGGCAATAAACAGCAATGCATTTCTAACTAACACAAATCCGTTAGACCATAAGATGTGGGAGCAGAATTAGGCCACTCAACCCATCGAGTCTGCTACTCTATTCTATCAAGGCCGATAGGTTTCTCAACCCCATTCTCCTCCTTCCACCCTTATCCCGTGATCATCTTACTAATCAAGAGTCTCTGTCTTAAAGGCGATCCATGATTGCAAATGCATTTTGTGAGATCCCCCTTTGCATTCAAAATGCTTAGAGTCAGAGAGACTGAAAATGACCAACGTTCCATCAAACCTTTCTTCTTGAATTATAAAAGTATAAGAACATGCAGTATTGTTATAGCTACACAACAGAAATATATCAGTTTTTGACATGACCAAATCTAAAAGGTCAGTACCTTCTTGGATTACCAGTTAACTCAAGCTTTTTAAAAAAAGCCTTTTGCTGTTGTACTATACATGTGTTAACCTGGTTTAGAATGTGCTACTTTGTGTTTTACACAGAAGTGTGCATACAAATGCAATTCAGATACACTTATACTGTAACAAAGTGTCCGACAATAGCTCACTAAGACCTTATTTTCTGCCCAGTTCGGATTTCCTTGGTCAGGAGAGAGCTATAAGTGTTTAAGGTTTACACATTCACACGGAAATTTGCACCAGTGTTCCCTGGTTAAACCACACTGGAATTACACACCATACAGGTTAAACACGAGGTATGAGAGATGGCCTTCTCTGTAGGGATTTCCCTATTCAGAACTGTGTCTGGACCTATTTATGATACAACATTAGGAATCACACCATTTTTGCATAAATATAGATGTTACTGTTGCAATTTGGTAGTAAAGAGAGCATAGTTTTGTGTTACAGAAATCACTGTTTACTGCAGTTTTGTAAACCACTTCATTAATAAAGAGTTAGTCAGGATTGAGCATTACTTTGAAAACTTAAATCCAGAGAATTTCATTGCATTACCAAGCTTTATGCTTGTTTTTCTGTTCAATACAGATGTCTGCAAGACAACCCAAAGTTCTTGTGATAGCCCATACAATGAGCTCCCTATCTTGCTCAGCTAGTCTCACAATAGGTGTAATGCTAGTATAATGGGTTAGGGAAAAAGAAACAATGTTGCCACTCCTATAGCTGCAATGTATGGGGAAACCATCACTTGCAGTTCCCTGCCAAGCCACACACCATCCTGACTTGGAACCACAATTGCTGTTCCTTCACTGTTCATAGATCAAATCCTGAATCGCTTCCTAACAACACTGTGAATGCAACTGCATCACATGGACTGCAGCAGTTCAAGAAGTCAACTCACCACCATCTTTCAAGGACAATTCAAAAATCATCATAAATGCTGGCCTATCCAACAATGCTTGCATCCTGTGAAAGGATAAAAGAAGACAAAAAATATGAAGAAAATGCAGTGTCGCAAAGTTCTGATCTTAATTTTTGAATTTGAGATTTTAAGGCCACCATACCACAAATCATAGACCTCTCCAAATTATATATTGTCTCTATAAATATAATAACTGAAGAAAGTATGAAACAAAAAAAAAGCCATTTGTCTAAAGACCCACAGCCCTTTTGTAAAAAGCTCCCCATCACGGACTCAACCCATTCCTTCCACAGTCTCTACTTCTTCCACAACCAATGCACAATTTACCATATCATGAAATCCGCACCTTTCATTTAATCTTCTGAAGAAGAGATTTGTATAACACAGTGGAGTAACTCAGCAGAAATCCATCCATTCATACCATTCAATTGAACCCCTTATTGTTGCATGACCGGATTTCACTGGCCAGAATAAAATAACCAGCTTGGGCGTCATCCACTGATATAAACAGACCACGAGGTAGGGAGATTAGCTGTCAGCACGATTCAAATATATAAACTGACTGATGGAAAACTGGTTAAAAAATAGATTTAGTCTTTTGAAATCTACCTGGTCTGTTTAATTGAGAATGAATTCAACACGTGTTAATTTCCGGCTTGAATTAAGAGTTCTAACTGGCTTCAATTAGCAGAATGAGGAAGGAAATTTAAGTTATTGGAGACCAGTACTTGCAACCATTATCTCGTTGTCTGTTTCAATAGAATACCCATTTATGTTGGAAAGAAGTACTGATGTAAATGTTCTCTGTGTATGAACTATCTGATTGGCAGCATAGTCATTTCTGTCAATCTGTATGAATTGAGGTGTAATTCCAGATTTAAAGGATTGTACAATAGATTCTATTTATATTTATCGCTTGCAGATGTGACTTTCATCCACTGTGAAGCAAAATTAATGTCATTGTTTGTTGGTCAACAGCTGTGATTTTAAACAAATCCTCATTGCAACAAAAGCTCAGGGGAGAGGAGACAGCAATTAGTATTGGTATTTCAAATTGTGGGTTTGGGTCAACAAATGGTAGTGAACAACAGGAAGTGTTTGCGTTCTTTCAAGTTTCAAAGCCAGACTTTTTAACTCTTTGTTTGATTGAATTTCTTATTTAGTATCTCTGGCTCAGTCAGTAGTTACTGCAGATCAGGAAGGGCCCAGGTTCCTTGTTTGGATGCAATTGGGGTAATTAGTTCATAGAATCCATACAGTGTGGAAACAGGCCAGTCAGCCCATCCAGCAACATCGACTTTTCAAAGAGCATCCTGTGCAGACCCACCCCGCATCCCATCCCTGTAATCCTGCATTTCCCATGGCTAATCCACCTAGTCTAGGCATCTCCGGACAATATGGGCAATTTAGAATGGCCTATCCACCTAACTTGCACCTCTTCAGACTGTGGAAGGAAACCGGAGCACCTGGAGGAAACCCACGCAGACACAGAGAGAATGTGCAAACTCCACACAGACAGTTGTCCGAGGCTGGAATTGAACTTGGGCTCCCTGCTGCTGTGCAGCAGCAGTGCTAACCACTGAGCCAATGTGCCACCCAACTAGTGTTGGAGGCTAAGAATAGTGTTGGTGTACATAGATTAAGGTAGGCAGAACCAAGTAGGATTCCTGTTCTTGGTCACTTATTCTGATGAATGAGGGTACTTTGGATGTGGCTGAACAATTTACTTGGTCACAACCATGCAGTCAGCTCTTGCCCACACTGCTGTGCTGTTGTACGTTGTGTTTGGTAAGTACAGTTCAGGTTTATGAAGAATGGACATTTGCTGAGGAAAGGGGTAAACTTGGAAAAACGTTCCATGCTTTAGAATGGTTTCCCATAAACAGAACTGTCACAGTCAATGCCCAGCAAACTGTACCGTGGTCACAGTCAGCATCCAGCAAATTATACCCTGGTCACAGCCAGGACCCATTGAACTGTACCCAAATTAGAGTCAGTGCCAAAAAACTGTAGCCCAGTCAGACTCAGTGCCAGGGAACTGTACTCCAGTCAGAGTCAATGCCAGGGAACTCTACCACTGTCAGAGTCAGCAACAGGATCTATGCTCTAGTCAGAGTCAGTGCCAGGAACGGTACCCGAACCAAAGTCATCATCCTGGGAGCTGTACCCTATTCATTCAATGCCATTGCCCAGGGGACCATACTCAAGTCAGTGTAATCACTTGGAAACTGTAGCCCAATGGAAGCTGATGCTTACAGGAGAGGAAAGAAGAGTGGTGAAGGAAACTGTCATGGCAAATTAATAGATGATTCAGTCTTAGGCGCTCGAAAACATAAAGAAAGGCCGTCCATTCAGTGCATGGAGTCAAAACATTATGGATTTTAGTCATAGTCAATGCAGTTTCTATCAAATTAAGGTTGATATTTCTCTGTAACTAGCTGAAGGGAAAAAGTCTTGTATGATATGAGATATTGTGCATCTAGTCTCAGAATATAACACATCTACTGAGGTTCTGAGACAGTGCTGGCGTCTCCATTCTAGAGCTGCAATTCTGATTTAATTCTCATTTGTTGAAGTCCTGTCAAATTGACTGAGCTTCACTGGTCACTGTCCCTAATTGGGAAGAAATCAAAGGAAGAAGACTATCCTGTGCTTCTAGAAGCTGTATGTTGTTAAACGAGGGTACTAGTAGTGTTGCAAGTGCCTGTCACAATGAATTTGCCACCTCCTACTGATTGTACACACTTTTTTAATGAAGTAAGAACTGGAGGGCTCAATGGCAGATTCTAATATACAAAGATTTTTGAAAAGCATTTGTAGCCCAGACTCTTCCTCATAGAGGACCATGTCAAGACAAAATAGGAAATTTGACAAATTAAACCATGCAAAGTAAAGTCTACCATGATTGGAGCTTTCTATTTCTAATTTAAGGACATTTTAAAAAATATAGATAAGGGTACAGATTCAGGTTAAAATGAGTGAAACCTTTGCCAGAAGGGATGAAGTGGGGAGGGCTTTGAATGTTCTGTCAGGCAAACCTGTCAGTTGTCTGAAATCGTAAGGCTAAGAGAGTGTGAGCCTTCGTGTGTTCAAGATTCATTCTATTCATTTATCTTAAGAAAGCTTTGATTGTTATGAAAGCACAAACCCGTGGGCCTAGTGTGGAAGGAATTGGAGGGGGTTGTCTCCTGTGCTGGAGGCTGTGCAATTTAGCCTGATCCCAATCTCAGTGCATTCATGTCCAATGAAATGTGGGTTAGGTGGATTGGCCAATCTAAATTGCCCCACAGTGTCTAGGAATGTGTAGGCTAGGTGGGTTAGCCATGATTAATGAGCGATTACGGGGATAGGTTAGGGAGTGCTGGGTCTCAGAGGGATACTGTTTGGGGGGATGTTGGTGTGGACTTGATGGACCAAATGGCCTGCTTCTGCACTGTAGGGATTTGTATGATTCTATGTCATAGCAGTGGTGTTGGATAGAGGTCAGAAGCAAGACCCCAAGTGAATTATCGTCCTCTTGATAGTGAGCCCTTAACCCGAATGAAACTTGATGATTGGGCATTTATGTTTCACTGGCATCCTATTATATTTTCTAATCTTCAGCTTTAGGGCCCTTAAAAGATCATTAGAGTCCAAAATGTTTGCCTTCAGTTCATTAATAAATCATCAAAACTCCTCAATGCTTCTCCTGTAGCACAAAGCACACAATAAGTGTGTTTACACAGTAAAACAATTAATAACCTAACTTAAATTGCACTGGTTTAGCCTTTGAGATTTAATTCAGGAACAAAGTTCGGAAATGCGAACATGCTTTAAGCATTTTTTCATTACCTTGGGACCTAATCCTAATCAGCAAAATCTTAGTTTAACAATGATCCTGCTTGGTCACCAATGTCTATAAACCCTTAATACCACATTATTCCAAGAGAAATTAATTTAGAATGGGTTTAGAGCTATGTGTTTCTGAGCTGCCTTTAAGGCCCAAGTTGTACTGTTTGTATGAGATTAGTGATTACACTAATTTATTCAGGGGGATTTCACACTGTAACAGATGATTGACAAAGCTGTGGTTAGTCTGTAACTGAACTCATCTCTCTAGTTCATCCTAAACTTCAGGAATTACATCCCATTACATCTTCCTCTTCTTTGCCCTTTCAATGTCCCAACATTAGCACTCAGCATATTACCTTCTATTCTAAATAGTTATTTTTCAGGAATTTAACATTCCCCCCTTCAGTTTTTTCATTCAACTTACAGTCTTATAAAACACAACTTGATATCACTTAATTGGTACTTGATTAACTTCATCCTATCTTTCTAATTGTGAGGATATCCTCCTCTGCAGTCCTTAGCCATTCTCAGGACAGCTCTCAGTTATAAGATCTGATATCTTGATGGATAAATGTCCCCTATCCTTTAATTCCCATCCTGTTCCTTTTGCAGGCTAGTGTGCACTGACTAATTTATCTGGTATAATCAGTCTTCAGTTAGTAATTCAAGCTGAATAAAACCATACAGTAATAAGACTGTCTATCTAATAATAGCTCAACTACGAAAATGGGTTTAGAACTGTGAGCTTCTACTAAAACAGATGATCACAAAACATGCTATCTTTGGATCTAGAGTTTATATTGGAGTTGTTTTGCTTGTGCAGCAGTCAGCCCTGTGGGTATATAGAGTTTGAGATTTCCTTTTGGCATCTGTTTATCTAGATGTGACTGAGTTTCAAACTGAAGTAAGTACAAATCAGTTCCTCAGGAGCAAGAACGAGAACTTACGTTTATATAGTGCCTTTAACATAGTGAGAGATCCCAAGTTGTTTCATGAGAGCATTATCTGGGGAAGGTGGGGTCAATGTAAATGTCGTAGTGACTACAGTGGGAAAATGGAAAACCAAGCCATAATAGGACAGATAGCCAGAAGTTTGGTCAAAGCAGTATGTTTTAAACAGTATCACAAAGGAAGTGGAGAAGTTTCAGGGATGGTATTCCAGATTGCAGAGTCTAGTAGGTGGTGGTGCAATGGAAACTGTGACTAGCGCATCAAACCGGCAATTAATTAAGAAACACTAATTAGACTTGATAAGTGTGGATATGATGTTATGATAATACAGCCTTCTTGATTTAATTGTTGGGTCCATGCCTGAAATTCATATTAATTCAGTTCTGTTTGTCTCTAGTTTTTGCACAATAGATAACAAGGGCATTGTTCCATGCAGATATAAGAAATATCTGAAACTGTTTATCAAACCTATCCTGAAAGACATTTCTCATCAGCCTTATGTCCTGCTGGAGGCGAATCTACATTAGTGTCTCTGCACTGAACACTAGCACATTCATAATCACAGCTGAATATTTCACTTGCATTATTTGTACAAAATGACAGATGGGAGGAATTTTTCAACATTTTGGTTTGAACTATTTACACATGTAATTCAATATCAATAGATGCCACCAAAGTTGTTAGAATTTAACTATTAAACCTACATGCGATCGGTTCTTGGCTCAAATTGTCTATCGATGATTAAGAATATCCTTTATTGATCTGAACCAGCTAAGTACAGATTTTGAGAAAAGTTACTTTAACACTACATGATAACTTGTCAAAAGCCTCAAAATCCTACTGCATTAGTTGCGTTGGGTAACTTTGAAATGTTTCCGAATTCCCATGCTCTGAAGTTGTGTTATCCAAGATATTTATTTACATTATCATTGACTGTTTATAAATGTGTATATATATTATACAGAATGCTTTAGAAAACTTTACAAAGCATAAGATTGGCCACAGCAGCAATAATTCTGCAAATGCAAGGGAGAAGCTGCCTGGATGGAGTCAGCAAATCTGCAAAACTTTGAGAGAAGTCACATGACTCCGTTTATGGCTGAAACAGTGTTGGATTTGGATGCAGTCTGACATAACTTGCATAGCAGCAACAATTTCTGTCTTCTCTCTTTTCTTCTCACCGAAGTGTGAGTTGAAAACTTGCTGCCATTCTTCATCACTAAAAGTAGAGGGTTCTAAAGGAGAAATCAGATTTTACCACCACTGTCTCCAGAAAAAGGAAATCCAGCCAGACATAACTGATCCAGGAAGAAGTCCGAATCCCATCAGCTTGTGTGCTAAGTGATTTGGGCTACAGACCAACATTTGGGACAATTTGTGAATCATTCATTTTCCTAAATTTAACTGTTAATTGACCAATGTACTTATAAGACAATACTTTGCAGAAATAAGATTATATTCTAGACTTGGGGGGTGGTGTGTGTAAGGTTGATTGTATATATCTATACAGTTTAAAAAGCTGGTTAATAATCTTTGCATCTAGCTTAAGTGAGTACTGTTTACAATAATCTAGTTCTTTATTTGTCATTTAAAGAACTTAGCTGACTTGTTTCTTATACTAAGCCATATACAGTCAGATAGATTTGGTTATATTATTGCCAATGCCACCTTTTTAAATCCAGACTTTGTTGTGACCAGTGCAGGAGTGGCCCAGGGAAATGAATTAGTTCACCCTTCTAACTAGATAATACACCTAACAGGAAGCTTCTAGAAACAGTAGAGTGAATTATCCAGGCACATCATTGAATGTTGTGTCAATATCACTTTGACTGTGGTGATGGTGTGTTCCTGAAGTAAATAAAAGCTTCTTGTATGGGACATTTCAGTTTTACCTTCTGCTTAGCGTGGAACACCTGATCTGAAAAACAGTTACTAAGATCCATTATGACATTGGCATTTGTATTTAAGTGTCAAACACTTGTGTTGTTGCTATGGATAGGAATTCTCCATTAATAGGAATGATTAAAAAAAAGACTGTAGATTCATGCGTTAGCTCATATTTCCATTCCCTTACCTCAAAGCATTTGAGGATGAGACGCCTAAGTGAGAGGCAATGAATTGCCCAGACACATCTCTTATTGACCATGTCTCCAGTTGGGAGGCTGCATTTAGATTTAAGAATTGGAAACCAAAAGCTTTCTAAACTATGGCTACTATGATTTGAGCATATTTATTCTTGAAGTGAATTATGATCTTGCTGCACTTTTGCACGTTTGTGTAAACTTATACAGTTATCCAAATAGTATTTTGCATGTATCAGGAAATGCCTGGAATGAAACTTTCTTGGTATAAAAGGCACCAGACTGCAATTTGCAGGACAGAACTTATTCCATCGCTTTAGTGTTATGATATTACAACCATGACACTGTAAGCAAGCAGCATGGATATAGATGGTGATTGGGAGGAGTAACTGCAATAAGCTTATCTAAATGTCTGCTCCACCATTCACTGTAAGTTTCAGTTCAGCTAGTACTATAGGGATCACCAGGGTCACAGGAAGCTCTGTAACTGTTATCTTTCATTTTCTTTCAGGCCAAATGTGTGCGGATCTCGATTTCATTCCTACTGTTGTCCTGGATGGAAAACGTTGCCTGGTGGTAACCAATGTATTGTGCGTAAGTATTGCCAGCTCTATCCACTGGGGAAACATAATTTAATCTGGGCCTCTTTGGGTTATATGCTTTTTCTCTTCAAAGCTAATTCCAGCCTATAATATTGTCGTGCTGAAGACCATTTTTGGAGTTGGTCTGAGACTGATGCAGTGTTTGACTGCCATATTCCAAAAATAACCCAGAATTTTTCCACCTAGTCTCAGTTTTGCAGCTGACATTGGCCCCTGGACTATCCTGTTGGGTTGCCAAGCCTCCAGGATTGTCCTAGAGACTCCAAGAATTGAAGATAAATGTCCTGGACACTGCCAGCAATCTGTGAAGAAAGCCACCGTGACTTTAACAATTATCGTGTTTCACTTACATCCTATGATTATTTTTGTTTATTCGTTTCAGAAAAATTCAAAATAGGAAAATAAATTGCTGACTGACTACGGAAGGTGGGAATGATGTGATGCAACCTCTAGGAATGTAGCCGGCCAGTTGATCAACCTGGTTTGGCTATGAATTTAAATGAGTCCTTAGCCAGCTAATGCTTAAAATAAAAGTCCATTTCACACACTCTGACAGCGCCAGATGTTACCCTTGTAGTCAGATAGCTTCGTAGGTTTCAGATATTCCCATAATTAACACACAGACTTAATCATTTTAAATGAAAGTAAAAATATTTACTTTTTCTCACTTTGCTTCTCCATTCCTCTATTCTTTTCTCCCTTACATTTAGATTGTTTTTCTTGTCTATCTAACTAGACCCATTTTACTTGTTCTGAATAATTTGATTTCCCTCTTCTGTTTATTTGAGATGCAACTTTTAACAGTTGATAAGCTGTAACTGCTAAAAGAAATGGGCATTACCATCTAGTCAAAAGTGAAAGGTTCTTGTAACATGAACACAGCAAGCTAATGCTTGACCATGTAAAACTGTTTCAAACTGAGAAAGTCTGTCCATTGCATAACAGCTCAACATCACTGCGGACATAACAGTGTAGTGTCATTGTAAATTTACCACAGTGTTATCAACATATCCACAGTTTGACTGTCAATGTAACAACAATTTTCATGAATAATTCTTGGTTTCAACATAGTTAAAGATAACCTAATGGTAGACAGTTATATCTTTGATTGCTTTATACTAAGTTGACAGTTTCTGAGTGTGTTTCCTTCTGTAATTGTTTAGCAATTTGTCGGAATACGTGTGGTGATGGGTTCTGCTCCAGACCAAACATGTGCACCTGTGCCAATGGGCAACTCTCTCCAGGTTGTGGATCTGGTTCAAGTAAGTGGCGTAACACTGATTGTATAGACAATGTGACAACATGCAAGCACCAAAGCCCTTCATTTCATCAATTTAGTGATTAGATATAGAATAATGAAATCTCTACACTGCCCTATCAAACACCACCATATCAAATGCAATACAAGTTAGATACGGGGTAAAGCTGTATCTGTATTGGCCCAATGTACATTCTCAGGTCAGGCACAACATGAAATAATATAAAGTTAAGCCTCCTTGACACCAGCTATTGAACTTCATCATGTATTGCAACATTATATCCAACAGATGAGGGGATCTTTCATCTTTTTATCCTGGGTTCAATTTTAACTGAGAGGGACATGGTCAATATCTAAGTCTGCCCCCATAATTAACAATAGCACAACAATCCAATTAAAGTGGAAGTTAAAATTGAGACCATAAGCCAGGAAGATCAATATAATAGAGACTGGACGCATGGAAACTCAGGAACAAGAAATGATAATAGATTTTACCAATTCCTGCAGCTTTAGGTACCAGGCACAAGACATTCTATAATCAGTTACCAGTCATTGGGTTATCAGTATCTCTGCAGGGACAGGCTGTGCTTTTCTGCTCAGTCCTACACTGACTTTTGTACATTGAAAATTTATAGAGCAAGTAATGATCCTTCACAAGCTAAGTTTCACTTTCTAGTTAATGTGGACGAAAGACAAAAACATTTTAGTTTAATAGTTTAGCCCCTCCTCACTATCCTATGCCTTATCCAATGCTACAGAGCCTTGGAATTAAATTTCTCTGCAAGTTGAGATTGGGGAAACTGGCTTTCCTCCTGGTTCCCATCATCTTTTTTCCCTAAGTCATACTAAACTTGGCATAAGGCGAAAAGGTTTAGCAATTGTCTTACTCTGGAATATCCCAGAAAGGGAATGGAGGAGAGAGAAAGAGAGAGTATCACGAAATACATTTTAGTGGTCGAAGCCAGCCCAAATGCCAACTTCCCAAATACA
>JAHRHZ010000043.1:25722308-25737269 GCA_024137785.1 Ginglymostoma cirratum
CTTCACAGATGCTGCTAGACCTGCTGAGCTTCCAGCAACTTCTGTTTTTGTTCCTGATTTACAGCATCCGCAGTTCTCCGACGCTCCAGCAAAATAGCTCCAGCCTATTCAGCCTCTCCCTATAACTCCAAATTAATCCAGAATTGAAGAAATGCAGAGATTTTGAAGGATCATCAACAATGTTATCTCAATGCTGCCTTCATGTGTGGCTCTGCAATAATTATGAGGGTACCATGCAGCTACTCCTCATAGGTCCGTCCCTTTAAAATACTGTATGAGATTTGCTGTGTAAAGCAATTTAAAGATGCCGTACATTGAAGTAAACATGGCCATGAACAACAAAAAAAAGTTTAACGGGATCATTGGTGTTAAGCGGGGGTGGGGGGGACGAGTCACAGGTATGGATGAGGCTGTGGAAAGATTTGAACATAAAGAGAAAAACTTTAAATTTTGAATGTTGCTGGACTAGAAGCCAATCAGAGGTGATGCATAGAGAGTTGTATATTCCAAGTGCGAGATAACACAGTGTAGAGCTGGAGGAATACAGCAGGCCGGGCAGCATCAGAGGAACAGGAAAGCTGACATTTCAGTTCAGGACCCTTCTTCAGAAAAATGGTCTTCTGAAGAGGGGTCCCGACCCAAAACATCAACTTTCCTGCTCCTCTGATGCTGCCTGGCCTGTTATGTTCCTCCAGCTCCACACTGCATTATCTCTGACTCCAGCATCGGCAGTTCTTACTATCTCTGAGTGTACTCCGAGTGCATTGTGTTCTTCCTGTCATTGTTGTATGTAAAATGTTGCTGTATGTCTCGTGGTTATTGATGGACAGTCAGGATTGTTTCCAACTCACTGGTGTGAGTGAGTGTTTTGATTAGGAGTGACTGTTCAGAATGAGAGTATTGGGACTGTTCATTAAGACAATCATTGACTGCACCTGGAGGACCATCAACTCGGTGAAAGTTGCTCTTTGGTCTGCCCGAAATTTGTCGGTCCTCCAGAGCAAGGAGTTGCTGCAGACTGGCACATTCCAAGGTCCAGGATTACGAGCTGATAGATGCACTAAAGCTTGGGGCAGCTGCTGGCAAGGTGCAGAGGGGAAAGACCACCATCTAAGGTCTTTCTGCTGAAGTTAAATGGGGGTCCATTCAGTTGTTGGACCCTCCCAGTGCCTCAAATGTATGTAAATATAGTCTTGTGCAAGTAAGAAATGCCTTGGGTTTTTAGACTGGATAGAGTCACATTCCGATGTTTATTTGTTTCTTCATATGCTACTGAATAGAACCGAGCTGCTTCAGTGACTAGATATGTATATAAAGATATTTTTATGAATAATGTATATTTTTGAAATAAAAATAAAGTAGTGGGACTGTTCACAATGATCACCAAGACTGGAATTTAGCTGTGCTCATTTTCAAATTCTAATGTTATTTATGCTAATATTGGAATCTGAGAAAGTTTTGTCAATTGGATTCCATTTTCCACAGAGGCATTATGCAAACTTGACAATACTGGCGAGCATCTTACAATATTTTACTGTAACTGAAAAAAAAAAACTCGGCGATAACATTTTGTCTCAGAGCAAGTCGTTACCTTTTCCATTTTAATTCTTTCTCTCCCTCATTTCTAAAAACTGGTTCCTCAGCTGCTAGCATTGGCCTATTGCACTGCGAGCAGTCCCCAACTCCCATAGCCACAACGTCTCCTCCTGGAGAAACCACAGCCAAAGAAACACCCCGCAGCCCTCCCTAAACAGGAAGTGACTTTAATTTCCTCTATGAAAACCACTGTAAGAAATTTTGAGTGTGCAATTCACTAATGTCTCCACAGAGATTGTAATTCAATTGGCTAACACGGTGAAGTTCCAACATTTGGACAAATAAACACCAGATTCTGACCAGGAACGTTGCCGACTCACAGTCCTGCTGATCAATGTGAACAATCCTGTTGCCTCCAAATTGCAAAACTGCTCCAGATAAAAGCTGCTCAAATCAGACAGTTGGGAAAAATTCAACTGTCCAGCAATAACGAGATACTTAAGCCAGTAGCTCATTAGTACAATAGTTTATTTTTGAGCAGTTTATCTGGACAAATGCATAATTTAATTGGTAATTGTGTACATTTCTCAAGGCTGAAGTTTGCCTTGATTTGAAGTGAAAATCTTAACCAAGGCCTCGAAACCAGGTTGGAAAGACAAGGGAGAAAATGTGAGAAATAGGATGTTTGGCTCAGTTGGCTAGATAGCTAGATGTCTAATTCAGAATGATGCATACAGTGTGGGGTTCAATCTATGTCCTGGCCAAAGTAGAACTTGGTGTCTATGTCCTTGTCCTGACCTCCAGTGAAGTCACAGCCACAGCTGAGCTCCAACAACACTCAACTATTCAGGGAGGAATAGTTAGTTCATACTGAGCTTTGATATTAAAAGCCAGTAGATTTTCGGAAGGTGACGATTTCCATGGGAAGATACTGGGTCACTGAAATGTAAGACAGTCCACAGCCTGTTTGCAGTCTTAGATCTTGGCTCCGTGCTGTGTTGTAAATTTTACCTGGTGCTGAAATGCTGATGTATCTGCAGTAACATAAGAAACTGGGCATGGATGTTGATGGGTTATTGAATAATCCTACAGACTTTATTACAATTAACTATTATATCCAAAAGTTGCACTCGTCAGGTACACAATATGTATGGGCTAGTATTAAACTAGTAGCTTACAACAGAGGAGCATGCTTCCAGTGACGTGTTGTGCTTCAAATGATCTGAGATGAGATTGAGTATGGGATCTTTATACACTCAGATCGCATGCTATGATGCAGTGATGATATCATGAGCTTGTCTCTTAAAGACATATTGACACACAGTCATAAACAGCACAGTCCCAGACATGCTCGAGTGCTGTCTCTTTTCCTCATTCTATTTTCTTTGTTCATGGATTATTAATGATGGCTAACTCTGCACGGCTGCCAGGCATTTGTTTGTTTGGTGACATTCACAAAGGGCATTTGCCTATTTGGGTGGAGTTCTTTCAGAAAGTGATAATTAAGGTGGATGACCTGTACAATAAACTTTCATAAAATCTTTGACAAACAAATCAGGGATTGTTTAGGAACATTTAAGTGGTAGAGAATTAGTGGGATGGGAGTAATTTGGTCACAAAACAAAATGTAGAATCTGGACACAAACCAAGAGTGTTATTTAAAGGGTTGCTGCATGTTAGACATGAACAATTTATGCAGCTAACTGCAATATGTCCAGATCTCCTCAGTGTATATAACTGTCCATCAGACCCTCTGTTAGAATAGACCTCCTGACATGTGAATAGCCTCTATTTGTGCAGGTTACGTATCATTGACCTGACTTGAACTGTAATCCCATTTGCCTCCTTTCAACTTCAATACTGATTCGATTTTCAAGTGCATTGAAAGTCATTCTTCTGGTATTTTAGTTGCAGTTTTTTTTACCGTTTGCTGATAAATGTACTCTTAGTGAAACCCATTCTGCAGTATCTGTTTCTTTGAATGCATCTTTGTGACATAGGATAAAATCAGATGACAAACAGTAAAATTTATTCAACTGTAAGCTCTTTGACATGCGGATGTTCAGCCTTAAGACTGACCAGTGTAGAAGTGGTGGTGGGCTGTTTACGATTTCAAAAATTTGAAACTTAACTCCACCTTGCCTTCAATTTTGAGTTTTAACAGAGATGAGTTGAAGGGCATACAATTAACCTGCTCTTCAAATCTGGATTTGTTATTTAAATATCTTCGTGGGACTGTGCGCGTCACATGTTCCCAGAGTTTAGTTTTAATGTCTAACTTTCCAGAGCTTTGGAAACCCAGCAGCTGGAGGAGGTGTGAGAGCTGAGGCTAGCATGCAAGTTTTGTTTTCCCCTTCCAGCACTTCTTGTGGGCCAAGAGGAACAGAAATGCTTTCCCCGGACCCATTAATCAAGCATGCAGTCATTTTCACAATCAGTCTCTAGCTCATCTTCCGCAATGTGCTTTCTCCTCACCCCCAACCTCACCCCGTGTCCCCCATCACCTCCCCGCCTCTGGAAAATGTTTCCCACCCCACCTCCCAGCACAATACAATTTCCCTCGTCCTTTTCAATCCTTTCCATCAGCCCTTCTGACTTACAACTCCGCCAGCAGCGTGAACAAAAGACTATTGAAAGCAATGTTGAGATGTATCGCAGCATTGAGGTAAGAGCTCTGTGAACCTGATATTTCATACTTCACTGAACTATGTACAAACTGATGAGAAACAGCTGAAAGATGTCAATAAGATCTACAAGCTTTTGGCAAGTTAGAGCCACTCAGCTCCTGAAGAAAAGTTCTCCCAGACCGAATCCCAATTGGTTTGCAGTGCAGCTTTAATATAATTTATGCAGGTTAATACTGGTACTGCAAATGAGAAATTGGCAGGTGTTTCCTCAAATGTCACTTGATAGACTGAGAATTATTAGGACTGAAATATCTGATTCCATTCCTGTTTCTGGTTTTCTCTCTCTCTGTCTCTCACTCCCTCATCTCCTGCTTGTTGGCTGGATTAGTGTTTTACTTTCCAAGTCCTCTCTACACCCCCTGAGCTGGGGACCATATCAGAATCAAAGTGCTGTGCATGTGGAGGGTATGCAGTGGTGCAGACTGGTTGTGCTGAATTACCACTTTCCATGGGGTGATTTCTACCTTATTCCTTGACCCTGTTCCTGAATCTGAATTGGTTTACATTGCAGCTTAATACAATCTGTGCCAACTATTCTTGGTATAGGAGATTAGAAATTGATTGATGCTTACTAACAGGTTTCTGTACCCAGCCCAAGAATTATTATGGCTGCTAGTCCCAGCACTGCACAGAGAGAGCAATGGATAGAAGAGGCAACATAATGAGGCCGTTATTTGATCCTACATTCAATTAAATGATAAGTGGCCAGAAAATAATTGAATTTTGCAACCCCTGAGACAAAATTATTTAAATCCCCTTTCATGTCATATAAAAGTGATGTAGGGCAGAGTTTGCTATTTGAAGCCTGTTTTGAATCTTCCATTTGTGCATTTTCTGGAATAATGTACCTTGCCAGTTAATGGTGCATTATCCCAGCTGTATAACGTGCTGGACAGTAGATCTAGTCACATATCAAATATCTTATTGCCACCTAAATACTGGAATGCTATTTTAATAAACGGTACTGTGTTTAACTTCATTGCAGGAATTGGTAAAAAAAAAAGTTGATTTGAGTGATGAAAATGCACCCTGCTGTCTGCCTGCAGCACAGTTAGATATGGTTTGCCCTTTTCCACCGTGTGTCCTATCACAGCTTCTCCTTAGTGGGTGAACTTGCTTTTTTCTGCTGGCCTGAAGTGCTTAATCTGGCTGGTCGAGCTGACCAGCTATCAAGTTGCTGGTGGCATTGGACTCCACATTATCACCCATGTTATACTTTTTAGCAGATAGTCAATAAACAAATATTGAAAAGGTAGACATGCATGTTCGACTTTGTGTCTCACCGTGTTACCAAAAAATACACAGAAATGTTAAAGTGCTCATTTATACGCCATTACAATGACGACTGTGTCACAGACCCAACAGTGACTGTTATTCACTTCATATTTACAAATCAGCCTCATATGAATTCCCAAATACCCACATGCAAAACACCGCTGTGTACCATGTCATGGTGAAGTGATGCACACTTCCATCTAACCCTGCTTTCTATCATTGTAACTTTGGAAGATACTGCAAATACTTCTGACCTTTAGTTAGAAATTCTGTAGTTCCTGTCATGTGATGGTGGATTGGTAACTGCTAATATGATGATCCCACTACAACAACATGAAAGGATAATTTGTGGTGGCTGACTTTCCATATTAAATGCAAACCAGATGCTTGGCAGGGAATTAAATAATACTGAACAATCCCATCTTCTTCAATTGATTTGGAGAAAACCAATATGAGTGACGAACCGCAGAGGAATTTTTAGAAACAGGAAATAGACATTAGACAAAATCCCGCCTCATTTTGTTAGATCTCAGGGCCCCAACTACTCAACATTTAGCCATGACCTTTAATTACCACTCTGTCCGGAAATGTAGCGAACTGCACTAACAGCCTGTTATCTCTCTTGAGCGATGCACTCACCATTTCACTAACACATCATCACTTGTGGATCTCTCTGCTGATCACTTAGTCCAAAATATTTCCCTCATATCAAATCAAACTCTGCATCTGGCTTGAAACTCCAATTTGACTTCCTTCTCAATTTCAGTTTATTCCTATCATTGTAAAATTGACCAATAGACCATACTTTCGGACATTGGTTTGAAAATAAAAAATTTATTGACATGCCAGTAACTTTATTTTATTATTTCATGGCATGTCACTGGCTAGGCAGCATTTATTGCTCATCCCTTTAGAAAATGGTTGTAAGCTGCCTTCTTGAAGAGCTACAATTCACAGAGGCTAGGTACTGTTATGAAGGAAGTTCCAGATCGAGTGATAATGAAGGAACAGCCATATTGTTCCAAGCCAGGGTGGTGTATGGCTGAGGAACACAGTATTTAGGAGGGGGATTAGGCCGAACGGACATTTGTGCCCACTGCACAATGGTGCCCATTCAACAAAATCATGCCCAATCTGCTTGTGGTCTCCGCCCTACTTTCTGTCTGTCACCATAGCCCTTAATTCCATTGTCCCATCAAAGATTTTCTAAGTGTGCCTTGAATAAATTCAAAGACACAGCCTCCACTACTTTCTGGGGAAGAGAATTCTACAGACTAACAATCCTCTGACGGAGGAAAAAAAAATCCTCATCTTTGTCTTAAAAAGGAGACCTCTTGGCTTGAAGGGAAGCATGCAGATGCGAGCAATGCACCTGCTGTCCTTGTCCTTCTGGAAAGTGGAGGTCATTATTTCTAAGGTGGTGCCAAAGGAGATTGGGTTAATTTCTGCAGTGCATCTTGTGGCCAGTGCACACTGCTGTTACTGACTGTTGGTGGTAGAGGGACTGAATATTGAAGGTGTTTGACGAGCTGCTAATCAAGCGGGTTGCTTTGTGCTGGATGGTGTTGAGCTCCTTGAGCGTTGTTGGAGCTGCACTCATCCAGACAAATGGGGAGTATTCCATCACACTCCTGACTTGCAGATGGTAGACAAACTTTGCAGAATTAGGAAGTGAGTTACTGACCGCATGATTTCTCGTCTCTGTCCTGCTCTTGCAGACACAGTATTTATATCATCGATCTCGTTAAGTTTTTGGTTGATGGTAACCCCAGGATTTTGATAGTGGAGGATTATATTGAATATTACTGAATATCAAGTGTGATAGTTAGATTCTCTTCTGTTGGAGATGGCCATTGCCTGACAAAATGCAACTTGCCTCTTATCAGCCCAATCCTGAATGTTGACCAAATAAAAACCGAAAAAACTGCAGATGCTGTGAATCAAGAACAAAAACAAAGTTGCTGGAAAAGCTCAGTATGTTTGGCAGCATCTGTGAAGGAAGAAACAGAGTTAACGTTTCAGGTCCGGTGACCCTTCCTCAGTTCTTAACTTGCCCCATATCTGACGTGGAGTGTGTTTCTCTCTAACAGAGGTATCTATGGTTTATTATGAACCAAAGCTAATTGCCTTTCTGATGTTCAGTGCAGTTCATTCCTTCACATCCTGGTTCGTTAGGACTATACATTATTGATTCAGTAGTGACTTCAGAGTCAAGGTCTTCACTTTCACCAGATGATACAATGGAACTAGCTTTTAACTGATGCTCATTTGCAAATAACTAGTCAGAATGACAGTCTTGGCCAAGGCAAGATTTGAATGAGAGATAAAAGATTTGAATGGTTACTTTTTACGGAATGCGAATAGACAGTGTGGCAAATTATGGTAATGGAACTTTGTAACTGTTAATCAGTTCAAGTAACTTGCCAATCGGTCTCAGTTTGTTAAAACAATTATGTATAGACTTGGTAATATTGTAACCATAAATCAATGTACAGAATAACCATTTACTAAGGTGACAGTGAAACAATGGAAGTATATTGTACATTGTATGTCTGGTGGCCATGGGTCAAATGACCAGGGTAACATTCAGTCAAGAGAACAGAGTGACAATGCAGGAAGTGGACAACAAAGGTAGTGGGACAATCAAACATGGTTTTTTTTGTAAAACAATGGGTGTCAATAGATTATAAGGACTGAATAAACTTGAAAAACTGCAACACGGCAATGGTGAACTAATTGAACAAGGTCAATGGCATATGTTACGATGACAAGGTAACCACAGGTGCTAGGAGAGTAAAAGTGCAGGCTATTAAAGCAGGCTAACAATGGGTCAGTTGTAAAGATTAAGCATCGATCGGTAGTGCAATGAAGCTATAAACAATAGAAATATACAGCACTTGTCAGAGTAACCAGAGGACAAGGGAGGAAACTAATCATTTGCAATTTAACAAGGGTAATCAGGGCCAATGAGCACAGTACCTTGTAATTGTGATCTTAGCACTATATTTTTTTTTTCTCTAATCAACCTGTTTAGAGACATTATTACACACCACTGGAGCAAATAGGATATGAGCCTGAGACTCCTGGTCCACAGGTAGGGACACTACCATTGTGCCACAAGAGGGCCCAGCACTATAGCATCAATAGCAGAGAAATTAGAGAAGTATTTCTGTGTTCATTGAATTATAAAACCTCCCAGTGGGAAACTGCCTGCAGGTTTGGGGCCTGTAAAATTCCTGGGCTGGTCCTCACCAACCACCACTCAGCCTATCCTTTCATGAGGGGAGGAGACAGAGGCACACATCCCCAGGCTCCAGCTGAGGTCCTTAAGTGACCAATTAAGGTGTACTTATTTCTCCGGTCTCAATTTTGAGGTTTGTACACAGAGTTCAGGGACAGGGCAGGGGAAGCCTGGCAGGGGCAGTAGCAGTAGCAGTGGGAGTGACAGGGCACGGGCAGTGGGAGTGACGGGGTAGGGGCTGAAGGGATTAGGGGAATAATTGATCCTCTTTAATGGTTTGAAGATTTGTGTTTAAAATTATCAAGACTTTTGAGACAGTAAATAAAGAAAAAATGGTTCTAGTTGTAGGAAGTTCAGTAACGGGAGATAACATTGGTATTTGACAGAAGAACTGGATGCAATATGCAGGGCTATACAGGGCTATGCGGATAGGGTAAGACTATAGGCTAATTGGATTGCATTTTCAAAGAGGACCTATGGGGATGAATGGACTCCTCTGTGTTAAGTGAGCTACGTAGCTGGGCATGACGGTTAAATTTTCAAAGTGACCATACATAGAAGTAGCTAGCAACCTGTCCAGACATTTGATCTCAGTGAGTTGAATTGTGAAACTAGGAATGCAATTTTCATATAGAAAACTAGGACTTAAAGTTCATCTGCACCTCAGCGAAAATGTAAAGCATGAATTGCTGAGAAGTTGAAGTAAATCAGATCTTAGTATCTTGCTAGGTGTTTTGAAAATTATTCTGTGCTGGAAAGAATAACTGAATGCAGTGAGGATGGGTCTACATGAGATTAGTGCTCTGAATCAGGTGATCGTTGACTTTATAAAGTGGTTTCTGGGATGGGGGTCACAGCTTAATGTATGATCCTCCTTTCATAGGGCAAGGTTCCCAGTCCTTATGACCTTCCAATAATTTCCTGTTCCAAGAATCAGGAAAAGAAAACACTTTGAACTTTAATGGAACCGAAATGAGAAACAGAATGAGAATGTTTCAGGCAAATTAGGGAACCAGTTGGTGTGTGACTGTTTACACTGCACCTGGGTACATCAGGGAGAGTGACACAGAGCATATTTAAAATAGTAAATTGATTCATTTGTTTGACTGTTAAAGTCCACACAGTCCGGAATTTAGATTCTGAAGCAGAAAAAATTGGTTTCCTGGAATTGCTGCTAACATTTTCAGCATGAAACTGAGCAGTGTGTCTTTCAGCCTAATCCAGGGGTTAAAAATAGCTCGAATATTAAATCTTGAAACTTGATGATTTAATAAGGAATATGTTTCTTACCAGCATTTAAAGGGTTATTGTAATGGGAATTTATTTCAATGCGACATAGTTTGTGTGTTTTTGTCCCGCAAGGAGAATGCTGTATTCAAATTACATGCTGGTGAATTCATGACATGATTCATTGTGAATTTCTTTGTAAGTGAGAATCTGCCAGAAGTCATAAATTTAATAAAATGCGACCCTTTTATTGGCAGCTTGGCTTTGCAAAAATTAATGACTTCACGTTGACCTACTGAGCTCAACATGAGCAGGCCCAACAAACCCAACCTTCCCTGTTAAAAATGCAACTATCATTCAACTCAGTGTTACAGGAAAACTGAATCGGCATGAAAATAACGTCACAGAAACCTCTGAATGCTTAAGGAAGCTCACTTCTACAAATAGTGCAACAATGCAACAGCAACTTGCATTAATGTAGCGCCTTCCGTTGTACAGACATACCCTGAGGTGCCATGAAGATGCCTGATGTAAAAACTCTATACAAGAGTTATATTTTAAGGTCAAGATAAAGGAAGAGGGAAAGATTGAGAGGTTTAGTTTGGGGATTCCAGATTTCAGAGCATTGTGACTGAAATTTGAGGTTTGAGAATTTTCGTGACCCCTTTTTGAGCAATGTGTGTTGAGAGGACCGAGGAGAGCAGTTGAGGAGTGGAAGCGGGGTCAGTTTTGCCTTAGACCAGACACCAAAATTTCTGCTCATGACCCTGTTTGGGGTCCCGATTCCCACTTTGGGAAGCTCTGTCTTTGGAGCTAGCCGTCTGAAGGGACAGCCAGAAATGTGAATCCGTAAAGTTCAGGAACTGGATGGCAGTACATGAGGTGAACATGTGAGCATTAGGACATGGATATGATTTTCTTCATTCTAGGAACATTATGAAGGATGCTGCCAGAGATTTCTTTTGCTATTTGTGTCTGTGGGAGAAATATAGATCGGAACTACAATTTGTCAGGATCTTGGAGCTGGTACGAGTTACCATTATAAATATGTGTTCTCAGGCATTTTTTAAAAAGATACAATGCATGGGGCCTATAAAGAAACTCAGTGTTCCAAATCCTTCAATCAACGAGTAATGAAGGAACTTGAAGTCAGGGTCCCTTTAAGTAAAATAAATAAATAACTTCAGTTAAAGGTGGCTGTTCCTGAGAAAGAGTAAGACATCTGTGTATAAGTTGTACCCCTGCCTCTGGGGAGCAAACTTCTAGGATTCCAGACGATTGATATATTCCAGATGTCCAAATCACAGAGGGTTGGCAAGACTTTGGAGAATTGCATTCCAGGGTTAAAATTTTCCAAAAAAGGAATTTTCAATTGTTGACAGGTGTTAACATTGACTGTTCTCATACTTCATTCCTAAGTGTGAAGATTAACACGAGTTCTAAAATGGGCTCCTTACCATTTGGAGAGTTGTACTGTTATTAGGACATAGATTCCAATGACACCTTGGTCCTAATTGAATTACTCTAAGGTCCTTGTCCCCAGTCATATATAGATCTCATCCCTTATTATGCCAGGGTCCATATCCCTTAATACCCTTAATGTTCTTATCTTTCTGGATTTTTGCCATCTTCATCTAACATCCTTGGGATTATATCCTGCCCCACAATCAGAATCTCCTAAATTTTGCAGATTTTCACCGATCAATATCTTTGGATCTTCACCTCATTTTATCCCAGTATCTGAAGACCTTCGTCCATTATTCAGCTACTCCACTCTCCCACTGTGACATGATTCCCTGTGGTCCAACTTTGTGTTTGCATTTTCACTTGGTTCCAATTGTAATTATTCCAACATAGCCAGTGTGTCGACACAATATTTTGTATGATGGCTGCCGTTGATGACAGTCAGCTTCCACTCCACTGCTTAACATCAAAACCTAGTTGAGACAAAGGAGCCTAGTTCCTTAGCTGTTAAATCCGGATTTATTCTATGGCAGCTGCAGTGTAGATTCCATAAGAACCCTTACCATTTCATGCTGAATGTTAAACTAACATTAAGTCATTCAAACATGACTTCCAAGCAAAATAACAATATAAAACAAAGAACTGCGGTTGCTGGAAATCTGAAACAAAAACAAGAATTGCTGGAGAAACTGGGCAGGTCTGGCAGCATCTGGGGAGAGAAAACAAAGTTAACGTTTCATGTCTCTTCTAAGGCAGTGGAGCCAACTCTGATGTAAAAAGAGTTTCAGTACTTTACAGCAGAAAGTGATTTTCTTGCCTAAATGTAACACACAATGCAGCAAATGGAAATTTTGTTTAATTTATGAGGTGATAATGCTTTGTAAAGCAGATAATTAAGTACAGAGTTCAGCTGTCTTGCTGTTGATTATGTATTTGACTGAGGCCGGCCGGTGTGTGTGTGTGTGTGTGTGTGTGTGAGTTTTCTCTGCTGACACTATCCAAAATTTTACTTTAATGATTGTTCAGTTGCCTGGGGTACTGGGAATTTTTCAAGAGAAAATCACCTTACAATCTCATCAAATCATGTGCCACAGTATCGGGGATTAGCTAATTAATTGATTGTGAACTTGTTGGGTTATAAAATTTCACCTGAAACAAGTGATATGTTTGCCATATTGTGTTTATATAAAATTTTCGCTGATGCACATTAAACCTTAGCTTCATGATAAATCTAAAACTGCGGGTGTGTGGGCTGTGAAAGATTCATGGTGAAGTATCAAGATAATTTTTACATCTACTTAATTTCCTGTTGGTTACCCAATATGTTCTTGGAGTTAATTTAACAAAATGAAAGTCTAGATGTATTTGGGTGCAAAGTCAGTGGTGACTGTCTGTCTCTGGTGCATTTGAATACAGCTGTAACTTCCAAACTAACAGACCAATTGACATCATACAATATAAGACAATATAGGAGAGTCTAAAACCAGAAGGCGTAGGTTTAAGTGAGAGGGGAAAGATTTAAAAGGGACCTAAGGGACAACTTTTTCACACAGTGATGCACGTATGGATTGAGCTGCCAGAAGTAGTGGTAGAGGTGAGTACGCTTACAACATCTAAAAAATATTTGCTGAGGTATATGAATAGGAAAGGTTTAGATGGAAATGCAGGCAAATGGAATTAGTTCAATATAGGATACCTGGTCAGCATGGATGAGTTGGACCAAATGGTCTGTTTCTGTGTTGTAAGACTCTATGAGTCAACTACTGATGTCACCTGGAGTCCACAGTCTTCAGCAGGATGAAGCCTCTGTTCAAAAAAACTCAAAAGGGAAATCTGAGTTTATATTACTGATGGGAGCTTAAGCCTTAATGGTGCATGTCAGGAAATGCATTAGGAGCAGGAGTAGGTCATCTGACTCCTCAGTTCTCCTCTGCCATTTTCCTTTATTCATTTATTCATTCACGGGATGAGGGTGTCACTGGCTAGGCAGCATTTATGGCCCATCCCTAATTGCCCAGAGGGTGGTTAAGAGTCAACCACATTGCTTTGGGCCTGGAGTCACATGTAGACCAGACCAGGTAAGGAGGGCAGTTCTCTTCCCTAAAGGACATTAGTGATCCAGATGGGTTTTTCCGACAATCGGCAATGGGTTCATGATCATCATTAGATTCTTGATTCCAGTTATTTATTGAATTCAAATTCCACCATCTGCTGTGGCAGGACTCGAACCCGGGTCACCAGAATATTATCTGGGGTCTCAATTCAGCGATAATACCATGAGGCCATTGCCTCCCCATTTGAAAAGACTGTGGCTGATCTAGTTGTGGCCTTAACCCCATTTTCCCGAATGCCGTCCATATCCCTTGACTCCCTTGTCTTTCAAAAATCCATCTACCAATGGAGGTAATAGTTGCAGCCCAGAATATTCACCTGGAATTTTATCTGTAGTTGGTGGGGCACTGACAAGCTGTGTCAACCCTGAAAATCAGCGCTCAATTATTTAACTTGGGGAGTGTAATTTAATTGATGTTACCAACACTGTGGAGACCAGTGAGCGGCAATGACATTCTCCATGACGGTCCAGTACTAACCAAGTCAGTTCTCTTCTATAGATTACCGGACTGGACCATGCTTCACTCAAGTCGAAAATCAAATGTGCCAAGGACAACTGAGTGGTATTGTCTGTACCAAAACCCTCTGTTGTGCCACCATTGGTCGTGCATGGGGTCATCCTTGTGAGATGTGTCCTGCTCAGCCTCATCCCTGTCGCCGTGGTTTCATCCCCAACATTCGCAGTGGTGCTTGTCAAGGTAAGCACCTTCAGTGTTTATCGAAATTACCAATAGGTTAAGTTCAAATTTCCTTCTATGAATTTTAGATGTTAGCTTTGGTTTCGCAGCCAAACCTGATTTTCGTTTCTCTCGAAGATGATCTCTATGCATTCACTTCACTTTCCCACTATCCCCACTGCTAGAAGCTAAGACACAGGAGCTTATAGGAGCCTATGTCCGTCGGATGCTGCTACAAGTGCAAAGCCTATGCACAGGGTGGGACAGGAAATACAGACCCAGTGTACACAAGTAATCAGGGGCAATTAATACAGACCCAGTGTACACGGGTAATCAGGGACAGGAAATACAAATACAGAGCCAGTGTACAAGGTAATCAGGCACAGTAAATACAGAACCAGTGTACACGGGTAATCAGGGACAGTAAATACAGACCCAGTGTACAGGGTAATGAGGGACAGGAAGTACAGACCCAGTGTGCAGGGTAATCGGGGACAGTAAATACAGACCCAGTGTACACAGATAATCAGGGACGGTAAATACAGACCCTGTGTACATGGGTAATCAGGGACAGTAAATACAGACCCAGTGTACAGGGTATTCAGGGACAGTAAATACAGACACAGTGTACATAGGTAATAGGGGAAAGTAAATACAGATCCTGTGTACAGGGTAATCGGGGACAGTAAATACAGACCCAGTGTACACAGGTAATCGGGGACAGTAAATACAGACCCAGTGT
>JAHRHZ010000043.1:25737279-25781055 GCA_024137785.1 Ginglymostoma cirratum
AGACCCAGTGTACACAGGTAATCAGGGACAGGAAATACAGACCCAGTATACACAGGTTATCGAGGACAGTAAATACAGAACCAGTGTGCACGAGTATTCAGGGACGGGAAATACAAACCCAGTGTACACGGGTAATCAGGGACAGTAAATACAGACCCTGTGTACACAGGTAATCAGGGACAGTAAATACAGACCGTGTGTACACAGAGTTAATCAGGGCCCTTAATTAATTTGAGGTGCTGCAAATACAGAGTCTGTGCTCAAGGATAAAGCAGGAAAGTGAAGTTGAGGATAGTTTGTTCAGCCATGATCTCACTGAATTGTAGAGCAGGCTTTATGGGCCAAAAGACTTGTTTCTGCTTCTTAATTCTGAATCCTAAATCTTTCAGGTAATTGTAGATCAGGGTTCGAAATACCATGACTGTAAGTCTGCTGCCACAAGTGTGCTCAGCCTGTGTTGAGATTGGCGAACCCCAGAACATACTTCCAGCTTCAACAATGAGTTAAAGGTGACCTGTTTTCTTCGGCAGATGTGGATGAGTGTCAGGCAATCCCAGGCCTCTGTCAGGGAGGAAACTGCATCAACACCGTGGGATCCTATGAATGCAAATGTCCAGCTGGGCACAAACAGAGTGAGAACACGCAGAAGTGTGAAGGTAGGTGAAACTTGCTGTGACAAATGCATGTGTTCCCCTCTCTGTTGCTGTGAATGTCTCAGTCTATCCATTTACTTACCCTTCCGAGAGCATGTGGGATTAAGGAGGTAATTTGCTGTTTACATGCTGAGGGCTACCACCAGATCTTCTTTGGTGAAGGCAGATCCACCTTACTCATTAAATATCCTCACCATACTCTTGCCTTCATCGTAAATCCACTTTTTGGTTCCTAATCAACCACACACCCCATTTTACCAACATTTTGCTCTTTAAATACTGAGAGAAGACTTTGGGATTTCCTTTACCAACACAGACTCCTGGGCTCAAGGTGGGGCCCAGCACAGACTCCCTGTTTTAGAAAGATTGTAATGCTGAACTTTTACCTTCATTTCTTTATTTCTCCAATTTATGCCTAGGATTTTGTACCCAGATGTCTTTGTACCTAGCTTTACAAGGACTGTGATGCTTTTAACTTTACTTTCTTCATTTTTCAAAGTTATACCTGAGAATTTGTACTGAGGTAACTTTGTATCTGAGATTGTGCTGGGAATGGCGACTTTGTGCAATTGTACAATGTACGTTGTACAATGTTCTCATGTTTCCCCGTACTTGAGTACAATAAGCCTAGTTTAAATTTAAATTCAAATTCTAATTCTGATTTCTGTTAGCTTGTCTGATTCTTTTTCTATTCTGTCTTTATTTGTCTTATTTTCTTTCTCAATTCCCCACCTTTTACCTTCAGAGAGCTTTCCCAGTTTTATTTATCCACCTTACACTTTTGTTTCTTCATCTTAATCTCGACCTTTTTCTTCATCCTTAGGAACCATGTCAACAATGTCTCCTTCTTGATTGGACTGGAAACAAAACTACTTTTTAAAAAATCATCCTGAGCACATTGTATGAACTCTTATCCCTCTCTACCTTTCTCATCAGTTACCAGCCCAGTCTATGTTTGGATAATTAAAGTCCCCCAATTACTCTGTATTTCTTGCAGTCTCTGTACTTCCCTTGCAAATTTGGACTTTGATTCTTCCCCATTATTTGCTGGTCAAGGACTGCACTGAGTAATGACATGAACTATCTTTGTTCCCCAACTCTAGCCAAATTGAATTTGTCTTTGACCCCTCTGGGACATCCTCACTTTTCAGCACTGCGATGTTCTCCCCAGTCAATTCTTCGTCTTCTTTTCTGATATTCTTGTTACACATTGGTCCACGGTTTCAGCTCTCTCTTAGGCATATGTGCAGAATCAGGAAATCTCCCAACTCATTGTGTCTGCCTCAGGTCAAATAGCCTTGAATAATGGGATCTTTCTTCTTAGTGGAGTTGGGGAAGGGGAGGTGGTGGGCATTGATTAGAGTTGATCCTACTGGCCCTAGAAACAGCTAACGGCACTGCCAAGTCATGAGGCCGACAAGTTAAAAGGCCCACGTTGGTGATCTGGGAATTTGTTCTTGATGGATGACTAAATAATAGGGCCTCTAACTCTCAACCTACTGTTATTCTTCGTGACCCTTCCATGCCAACACCGGCTCTACCTACCTTCATGGCTCCTCATAAGCCCCCGTGCCAACTCATGCCCTTCCACCTTCCTCAGTAGTACGTCATGCCTTCTATATCAGACTGTTCCCAAATTCATTCCCGTGTCTTCTTATAAACCTGTGCCAACTTAGTGCCAAATCGTGCCAACACAAGATCCTCACACAATCTGTGTAAAAGCACAAAACCTGGATGGTATTTCGGCCTAAGCTGATAATTGGCAAGGATCATTCATGTCACACATGTGCCAGGTAATAACCAAGAGAGAATTTAATAATTGCTGCTTGACCTTCCAAAGCATTAATATGCCAAAGCCTAAATAACCTCACTATCAACTTCTGGAGGGTTATCATTGATTAGAAACTGGACTGGACTAGCCATATAAATACAGTAAATTTAACAGCAGGTCCGAGGTTCAATGTCCTACAGTGAGTAACTCAACTCCTGACTCCCCAAAGCCTGTCCACCATTTATAAGGCACAAGTCAGGAGTCTGATAGAATACCCCCCACTTATCAGGATGAGAGCAGCTCCAACAACACTGAAGAAGTTTGACATCACCCAGGACAAAGCAGCCCCCTTGTTTGGTGCTGCATCTGCAAACATTAACTCTCCGCAATATGGAGACAAAGTGAAAGTTGTCTTTCTGTTGTTTCATTTTGGGTTTGTCACTCATAGCTGTTACTACTTCTGACTTGCTAGATTTCTGTCTACTGAACGAGTATTTTGGGTGTGGAATGGACTGTACTACTGTGTTCAGTTGATATATTTCTCCACTCAAGGATTGTCTTTGTACAAGTCTTTGCTGAATTTGCCTCATTTTTTTCTGGAGATTTTCACAGCCATGTCTACGTTCTAAAAACTCATTGTTAACATTGACATCAACTGATCGAACTTCCAGTAGTCAGCATAGTAGCAAATGGTGACACGACAATTAGTTCCTGGGATAGTGAAATGGTTTCCTCCATGGTCTATTAGGGAAGTCATAAATAGCTCCTTAGCTTTTTAGCTTACCAGTCATTACAAACACAGAACTGGTTAATGTACTCCTTAATCTCCTTGGTTATATGTGGCCAGTAGAGCAATTCACTTACTTTCCTCAGACTAGACTCAATTCCTTGATGGCTAGTATGGACGTGCTTTACTGCGAGTTCTCAATCTCCATAAAATATTGGCTTATTTCCTTGTACAAATGCAGTGCTGGGATTTCACATCATCACTATTCGACATCACCGCTTCCTACAGCATTGGGAGCATTTCTTCCTGTTGTATAGTTTGCGTGATTTAAGCAGGACACTTGTCTTTCCGATTCAGTGCCTCTGCTGAGTTGATTTTGCTTGTTGTTGTTGATTCTGGAAGATTTTTTTAAAAATTCATTCATGGAATGAGTGCATTACTAGCTAGGCCAGCATTTAATGCTCACCCCTAATTGCCCAGAAATCAGAATCAACCATATTGCTATGGTTCTGGGGTCAAATGCGAGACCAGGTAAGGATGGCAGGTTTCTTTCCCTAAAGGACATTAGTGACCTAGATGGGTTTTACAACGATTGGCAATGTTTGTATGGTCACCATTAGGCTAGCTTTTTATTTTAGATGTTTATTGGATTCAGATAATGCCATCTGCCATTGTGAGGTTCAAACCCTGCTCCCCAGAACATTAGCCTGGGGTCCTGAATTATTTGTTCAGTGACATTGCCATTATGCCACTATCTCCCCATTTTACCCTCTGTCTTAGTGTCCTCAATTGTCTTCATAGGGACTGCTGCTCTTGGCAGTATGTCAACAAGCTACAGAAACGGAAGTTGCTAGAAAAGCTCAGCAGGTCTGGCAGCATCTGTGAAGAGAAAATCAGAGTTAACATTTCAGTCCGGTGACCCTTCCTCAGAACAGGTCAACAAGCTACATTAGTTCTCATTGATTGTATGTCATATCCAGATGCAAACAAAGTAACATTCTTTGCAGACACCTTGAAGCAGATAGAAGTGGTTTGAGAAATATGTTTTGAAGTGGCTGAGGTTGGATTCTATTGTCACTTTGTCTCGCTCAAGCAGATATTGATTTAAATGTTCACAAGTAAAGACAATAACCAGGTACTCCTTCTCTATCTGAGCGTAGAACAATTCCGTTTACACTAACACAGAGGCATATGCAACTGGTTGTCCTGTCTGCATAATAATTGCTCTAAGTCCTATCCCAATGGTATCACACTGCAAGGTGCCTTCATCATTGACATTGTATTATCTCAGCCCTGGCATCTTCATTTCTAATTGCTTGATTCTATGGAAGATGCTTTTGTGCTGTGTCCCAATACCACTGCTCTTTAGCAATGAGGTTGAGTAGACATTATTCTTCGGAAAATTAAGCCAAAGAACTACTGTTTTAGCATCTTTAAAGGATGTTTAAGATCCTTTCAGGAAGTCTGTCAGAACCTTGGGACTTGTCAGCTTTTCATTCAATAATCTTCTCAATACTAACTCCCAGGTACATCAAACTATTTTGAGTTAAGAACATACGAACTAGGAGCAGGAGTAGGCCATCCAGCCCCTCGAGCCTGCCCCGTCATTTAATAAGATCATGGCTGATCTTTTTGAGACTCAGCTCCACTTAACCGCCCACTCGCCATAACCCTTAATTCCTTTACTGTTCAAAAATTTATCTAGCCTTGCCTTAAAAACATTCAGCGAGGTAGCTTCAACCGCTTCACTGGGCAGGGAATTCCACAAATTCACAGCCCTTTGGGTGAAGAAGTTCCTCCTGACCTCAGTCCTCCATCTGCTTCCCTTTATTTTGAAGTGATGCCCTCTAGTCCTAGTTTCACCTGCTAGCGGAAACAACCTCCCTGCCTCCACTTTATCTATTCCCTTCATAATCTTATATGTTTCTATATGTTTCTATATCCTCACTCTTCTGAATTCCAATGAGTATAATCCCAGTCTACTCAGTCTGTCCTCATGATCCAACCCTCTCAACTCTGGAATCAACCAAGTGAATCTCCTCTGCACACCCTCCAGTGCTAGTATATCTCTTCTCAAGTAAGGAGACCAAAACTGCACACAGTACTCCAGTTGTGGCCTCACCAGGACTCTATACAGCTGCAGCATAGCCTCCCTGTTTTTAAACTCCATCCCTCTAGCAATGGCAGACAAAATTCCATTTGCCTTTTTAATTATCTGCTGCACCTGTAATCCTACTTTTAGCGATTCATGGACAAAGACACCCAAGTCCCTCTGCACAGCAGCGTGCTGCAATTTTTTACCATTTAAAACATAGTCCATTTTGCTGTTATTCCTACCAAAATGGATGACCTCACACTTAACAACATTGTACTCCATCTGCCAGACCTTTGCCCACTCACTTAGACTATCTCTATCTTTCTGCAGACTTTCAGTGTCTTCTGCACACTTTGCTCTACCACTCACCTTAGTGTCATCTGCAAATTTTGACACACCACCCTTAGTCCCCAACTCCAAATCATCTATGTAAATTGTAAACAATTGTTGTCCCAGCACTGATCCCTGAGGCACACCACTAGCCACTGACTGCCAACCAGAAAAACACCCATTTACCCCTACTCCTTGCTCTCTACTGGTCAAAAAATCCTCTATCCATGCCAATACATTACCTGTAATACCGTGCAGCTTTATCTTATGTAGCAGCCTGTGGTGTGGCACCTTGTCAAATGCTTTCTGGAAATCCAGGTACACCACATCCACAGGTTCCCCATTGTCCACCATGCAAGTAATGTCCTCAAAGAATTCCACCAAACTAGTTAAACATGACCTACCCGTCATGAACCCATGCTGGGTATTCCCAATGGGACAATTTATATCCAGATGTCTTGCTATTTCTTCCTTAATGGTAGATTCAAGCATTTTCCCCACTACTGAAGTTAAGCTAACTGGCCTATAGTTACCTGCTTTTTGTCTAGTTCCTTTTTTAAACAGTGGCGTCACATTGGCTGTTTTCCAATCTGTGGGAACCACCCCACAGTCCAGTGAAATTTGGTAAATAATTACTAATGCATTTGCTATTTCCCCCATCACCTCTTTTAGTACCCTGGGATGCATTTCATCAGGGCCAGGAGACTTGTCTACCTTTAGCCCCATTAGCTTGCCCAGCACTGCCTCCTTAGTGATAATGATAGTTTCTAGGTCCTCACCTGCTATAACCTTCTTGCCATTAGTTTTCAGCATGTAATTTGTATCTTCCGCTGTGAAGACCAACACGAAATAACTGTTTAATGTCTCGGCTATTTCCTCATTCCCAGTTATTAAATTGGCCTTCTCATCCTCTAAAGGACCAATGTTTACCTTCGCCACTCTTTTACGATTTACATATTTATAGAAACTTTTTTATAGAATATAAAAACTGCCTGTTTTTATATTCTGATCTAGTTTACTCTCATAATCTATCTATCTTTTCTTTATAACTTTTTTTTGTGGCTTTCTGTTGGCCTTTAAAGATTTCCCAGTCTACTAGTTTCCCACTATACTTTGCTTTCTTGTATGTATTTTTTGTTTCAATCCGATACTTTCCTTTATTTCCTTAGACATCCACGGCTGGCTCTCTCTTTTCCTACAGTTCTTCCTTATCACTGGAATATACTTCTGCTGAGCACTGTGAAAAATCGTTTTGAAAGTCCTTCACTGTTCCTCAATTGACCCACCATATAGTTTTTGCTCCCATTCTACCTTAGCTAACTCCTTCCTCATTCCTTCATAGTCTCCTTTGTTTAAGCACAGGACATAGGTACTGGATTTAACCTTCTCACGCTCCATCTGTATTTGAAATTTGACCATACTTTGATCACTCCTTCCGAGACGATCCCTAACTGTGAGGTCATTAATTATTCCTGTCTCATTACACAGGACTAGATCTAGGATAGCTTGCTCCCTCTTAGGATCCGTTACATACTGTTCAAGGAAATTATCGTGGATGCAGTCTACGAACCCCTGCTCAAGGCTGCCATGACCGACCTGGTTTGACCAATCGATATGTAGATTAAAATCCCCCATGATAATTGGTGTACCGTTTTTACATGCATCATCTATTTCTATGTTTATTGCCCACCCCACCACGATGTCATTATTTGGTGACCTTTCGACCACACCTATCAGTGACTTCTTCTCCCTGCTATTCCTAATTTCCACCCAAATGGATTCAACGTTTTGTTCAGTAGAACCTATATCATCTCTCACTACCGGCCTGATATCATCCTTAAAAATCAGAGCAACACCACCTCCCTTACCTTCCTGTCTGTCCTTCCGAACAGTTTGATGCCCCTGGATATTTAACTCCCAGTCATGACCATCCTGTAACCATGTCTTTGTGATGGCCACTAAATCATACCCATTTGCCATGATTTGCACCGTCAACTCAACCACCTTGTTTCGAATGCTCCGAGCATTCAGATAAAGTGCCCTTATGCCAGTTTTTGCACCTTCTTTTTAGGTCCTATTACCTCCATTACTAACAGCGCTTGAGTTCTCCTTCCCTTTAACTTTTTTCTTAATTTTCAATGGAGTTGAAACTTCCTTGTCACCTGCTAACCTGCTGTTTTGCCTTGCATTAATTGCTATTTTCCCTCTAAGCTCACTTCTCCCTTCCCCCCTACTTACTAGTTTAAAGTCCTATTAACCACCCTATTTACCCTTTTCGCCAGAACACTGGACCCGGCCCTGTTCAGGTGGAGTCCATCCCAGCGGTATAGATCCCTCCTGTCCCAGAATTGATGCCAGTGCCCCATGAAAAGGGGCACCCTCTCTTTTATATCCTCATTAACAATTAATTCTGGGATGTTATTTGTGACCACTACCATGTTGACAGCTGCAAAATACCTGTACAATTCATTTGCCATCTAATTATTTCCGTTATTAATACCCAGAATCCTCTCTGGAGGACCATCACTCACATTATTTATTCATTTCCATTGCAAATACCTGTGCTTTGATGATCTGTTTTTATATTTCTAGCCTTTTCTCATTACCTGTTAATTTCTCCCTAAGATTATTAATCTTAATCATTCTTTGCTGTTCTTTGTATTCTGTCAAATCTTCTGATGTGTCACTTATCTTTGTAGAATTATGCAATTTTTTGCTTTTTGGTATATCTTAAATGAGCTTAGTTAGCCACAGATACTGCAAACTTCCTGTAGAATTCTTCTTCTTCAATTGTATGCCCCTTTTCTGAGTACGTCTAAAATATCTCCTTTAATGTCAACCACTGTATCTGTACTGACCTATTCCACATTTTCATTTCCCAGTTCACTGAGGCTAGCTCTGACGTCATACCCTCATAATTGCCCTTATTTAAATTTAAAACAGTAATCTTAGATCCACTGTTCTCTGCCTCAAACTGATCATTGATCGTCACTATCTACGTATGCCCTCACTATGAGATTATTCATTAATCATGTCTCACTGTACACATTTTCAGATGTAGAACAGCTTGCTCTCATTTGGATCTAGGAAATGCTGCTCCCAAAAATACTTATCATCCAGACTACCTTTTGCAATCTGATTTGTCCAGTTTCTATGTACATTAAAATCACCCATGATTATCAACATACCTTTCTGACAGCCCCCCACGATATTTACAGTATAACCTGTTCTGCTGTGTGGTTAATGTTCGGGAATCTATATACCACTACCACAAGCAACTTCTTATTTTTACTATTTCTTATCTCTACTCAAATCTTGAACTCCAGAACAACAGCAATCTCTCTCTATTGTGTCAATGTCATCCTCAATTAACAGAACTATCCATCCACATTTTCCTAGCTTCACTTCATTTCTAAATGTCACGTACCCTTAAGTATTCAGGTAAAATAAAACAAGAACCGCAGGTGCTGGTGATCTGAAACAAAAACGAACATCTAGTGTTCTGATGAAAAGTCACTGGATTCGAAACATTAACTCTGCTTTCTTCCCGGAGACTCTGCCAGACCTGCTGAGTTTCTCCAGCAGTTTCTGTTTTCATTTCTTGAATTATTCAGATCCCAATCTTGGTTTATTTGCAGCCATGTCTTTATAATGGCTACCAGATTGTACATATTTATTTCTAGTTATGCTGTCAGTTCATCTGTGTGTTACAATGCTACATGTGTTCAAATATAGAGCCTTTCATTCTGTCTTTTTGCTATTTTTATAAGCTCTCAACTTACCTGCTGATGGACTCTTCGAATTGCACACTTGGGATGCTCTGATCTTCATTTCCCTTGCCTTTACTTGCGCTTTTGCCTTGTCTTCTCTCAACAATTTAATACATCTTCTCAAACCTGATTCTTTGTCTCCACTATCTAGTTTGAAATGCTCTTGACCACCCTTGTTACACAACCTGCCAGAACACTGTTTCCAGTTCCCAGGGTTCAGGTCATGGTTCAGATGAAGTCTGAATAGTACAGCCCCCCACTACTGGTACCAGTGCTCCATGAATCAAAACTCAATCTCTCCTAAACCAAAAGAAAACCCAGAGCTTTCCGGCGAAACTCAACAGATATGGCAGCATCTGTGGAGAGAACATTTCGAGTCCTGTGACCCTTTTTTTCAGAACTTGTAACATTAAGTCTGTTTTGTCTCCTCTGAAGCTGAAAGACCTGCTGAGTTTCTCCAGCACTCTCTGTTTTTTCTTATTGTTTCAGATATCCAGCTTCCGTTGTTTTACTCCCCTGCACCAATCTTTGAGCCGCATGTTTAACATTCCAATCTTATTTACCTCATGCCTTTGTTTGTGGCTCAGGTAGGAAGCTCAAAATTGATCATGGAGTGAACTGAGTTGGCTGGAAACTTGCATCTGTGATATTGGGGACATCAGGAGGTGGCCTAGATGAATCACTTCTGACTGAAGTTTGTTGCAAATGCTTCAGCTTTCTCTTGTACACCAACATAGTGAGAGGTTCCACATCATTGAGGATGGGGATATTTGAGGAGCCTACCCCTTCTGTCAGTTGTTTCATTATCCACCAACGTTCACAGCTAGATGTGGAAAGACTTTGTACATTAGATTTATTCTGTTCTGGATACTGATGGGGAGGGGTTGGCCCCTTAGGTTAGAGCAGCAGCAGCCAGAGCAGTGGCACCACGCTGAGATTTCTGTCACTGATGTCAGAAAATGTGTGCTCAGAAGGTAGACAAAGCCCATCTAATAATGAGGTTCGACCTACAGCCTGGGATTGTTAATGCCCAGTCAACAAATGAAGCAAAGTCAAGGCTTCTTCAGCCTCTGTGTTTGTATTTGAATCTCTACAAATATGTGAAGTAAAGCCAAAAGACTAGGAGGGCACATTACTGAATTTCACTGGAAAAAAATGACTCATGACTTGACTTTGACTTTGAACAACACTACTTGTGATTTGACTTGGGGCATAAAAGATTGCAACCCTACTGACTTTCTACCTGTTGTATTTAATATGTGGAGAGAAACAGATAATACAATTCACATTCACTTCAGATCACATCAAAAGCTTCTGTTGACTGAGGCAAAATCGGAATTGAATGAACCAGAATCTAATTCCATACAAAAACTGAAGTTGGTTAAGTTACACAGAAGAACAATCACTACTTAATGAGCACTTCCTTTCTCCATCCACACCCCAAAATTCCATATGGTAGCAATTTGGACAGATTGTAAACTGAATGTTGAATCGCGGATGAATGTGTAGTGGTTGAAATGAGGTCAGCCAGGTGGACCTGATAGAATATGAATTCTGTGATTGGGTCTGTTACCCTGGTCCAATCTGGAGCCCTGGCTGATGGATATAAACAGGAGTGTCAGAGGTCGTGTTCACTCTGAGGGCTGGCCCTGAGGAAGGAGGACCAGTGGCAAGAATTATGCACGTGTAAATAAAGAGTGACTTGGTGATGGGATACTGGCCTCAATAGAGTGATTTCAGAATGCTTCCCTTTGTCAATCATACCCTTCCCCCTAACCCCAACCCCACCCCACTTTTCAATCTGCTTCATTTGGCCCAGTCCCCCGACTTCTTCTAGTTCAAGATTAGAGCAACAGCAATAATTTGTATTCATGTGCTGCCTTTAATATAATAAAGTCTTCCGAGGCACTTGACAGGCATTTTATATAACAAATGTTTGACACTGAGCCACATGGAGAAAACGCAGAATGTTTATGGCGAGGAGAGAGGCCATTCAACCAACTGTGCCTTGTAGATAACAGCACTTTAATTACATACCTAAGTACTTTTTTAACCTTACATAAAAGGCAATAAGGGTTTCACTTTCAACCACCCTTTCGGGCAATGAATTTCAGACAAAAATTTCTTCGCAACTCTCATTTGGTCTTCTGCTAACTACTTTAAAACTGTACACCCTCAGGAACCACGTCCATTTATTATCCACTCTATCTTGAATGCTCATCATTTTGTACACCTCAATGATAACTCAGCCTCCTCCGTTCCAAAGATCACAATCCCAGCCTATTTAATCATTGCTCAAGCTAAAATTCTCCATTTTTGGCAATATCCATATAAATCTCTTCTGTATTCCCTCTAATGCAATCATATCCCTCCTGTAATGCAGTGACCAGAACTGTAAAGTATTCTGTCTGCAATCTGACCAACATTTCATATGTTCTCGATTAAACAGCTTACTGATATATATTATGCCTCAGCCATTAAAGGGAAGTTTCCCTTGTGCCTTCTTAACCACCTATCCTTTTGCATTAATGGATCTGTGAACTTGCATTCTTAGGTCCCTCTGCACTTCTCAGTATCTTATTATTTATTGTGTATTCCCTTGCCTTGTTTGTGTTCCTCAAGTGTATTGTCTTAGACTTCCATGGATTGGAGCCTGGTCAAGAAGGTTGGATTTACGGAGTGTTTTAGGAAAAGAAAGAGAAGTGAAAGGTGTAGGGATGGAATTTCCATGTTTAAGTCCAATCATGCAACAAAAAGCTTTTGAGATGCTCAAGAAACCAGAGACACTTTGTGTGACTGGAAAAGATTGCATTGGAGGACATAGGGAGCAGTGAGGCCAGAAAGGGATTTGAAAACAAGGATGAGTTTGAAGTTAGCATGTTGCTTAACTAGGAATTGGCACAGGTCAGCACAGGGTTGATGAATGGACTGGATTTGGTGCAGTTAGCAGGCAAATAGCAGACTTTTGGAGGACTTCAATTTAACAGATGGAAAAACATGGGAGGTTAGACAGGGGACATTGGGAGTCTAGAAATAAGACAGGCATAGATGAGGTTTTCAGCAGCAGTTTCACACTACAGATACTGATGGTGATAAAAGTACATGCAACTGCAGTGTACATAGACATGGTCTGAGCTATGACGTTGTCATGCCAACTGTGCCACAGCCAGATCATTTGATGTAGGATCATTGGCCGTAAGTGGTCATCATTGCATTAAGACTGGAACCTGATCACTGAAAGATTTGAGGATAAAAATAGCTGTTAAAAATGACTAGACATTTTACATATTAATTTGGATTCCATCCATTTCCAGTTTGATAATAATTATGTCATATATCTTTATAATTTAGAACGATAATTACACAGTCTGGAATGCTGTAAGTAGGCCAAGATCCTGTCATCAGCCGTTTAGCCGAAGTGCACAGGTTATTCAGTTGCAGCTGGATTATTTACTTGCTGAGGAAGCAACGTTTGGAGGAGGCTTTCAACTGAATGTAATTGTGCAACTCAAAACATTTAATCTTGCTCTCTTTTTGAAACGTGGTTTAATTTGGCTGCAGTGACAAAGGAGTTTGAGAGCCTGTGTGGGCTCTCAAGGTCAGGACAACAACAGGCTCAGTGTGACAAGATCAAGATTTTATCATGTCCAGCAGAATGATGTGTTCACTGAGTTTGAGAGTCATGTTTTGTTGTTACCACAGGGATTTCAGCAAGAAGTGGGGGTCTGTGAAACATAACCCCATAACAGTAAGCAGCCAGCAAACCATTGCCCAGCATAGACTGCAGCAGTTCAAAGAGGCAACAACTACCATCTTCTCCAGTGCAGTTGGGGATGAGCAACAAATGCTGGCCTAGCCAGTGATGCCTACATCCCATTAAAAAAAGATTTTAAAATTAAGACAGATACCCAGGGAGCTGTACTGCAACCAGCATCAAAGCCCAGTGAACTGTATTCAGCAAGCGTTAGTGCTCAGGGAACCGTACCCATTAAGACTCAAGAGCTGAGAAACCTTTAATCCACATACGATACCTCAACTATAGCCAGCGTCTTCCAGGAGGGGGAGGAGAGACTTTTACAGTTGGAGAATGGGCTGCTACAGCCCAAACTCATTATGATGTTCAAAATTCACACACACAATTTGGAAGATGAAAACTCCAAATATGGTCAAGTATGTTTCTTCATCAGGCCTGATGGTCTAGGGCTGAAACGTCGACTCTCCTACTCCTCTGATGCTGCCTGACCTGCTGTGTTCCACCAGCTGCATTCTGTATCGACTCCGGCATCCGCAGTCCTTGCTATCTTCAAATGTGTTTCCTAACTCTGAATGGCACATTGTGTGTCTGCCAACCTTTTGAAATTGTTCTTTTAGAATCAATGGATAGGACGCACCTATTCTGGGACTAGAAGCAAATAAGAGATGGAGAATGATAGCCCTTTGGAGAAGGATGGGGAATGTGGATGTGAGGGAAGGGGCTGGATGCAAAACTCAAGGTAGCAATGTGGTGATAAGAGAGCAACATTTGGAGATGAAGAGTTTTTTTAAAAATTGAGGCTGCGAGACGAGGTTAGGGAAACTTGAGAGTGAGAATTGAAAGTGGACAATTTGTCTAATGAAGGAAATTTAGACAGAATTGGGCATGGTGGTGGTGGAAATAGTCTGAGGTACAGAAAGGATGACCATCGTAAAATGCAGAATTTTGGCAGAGTTTAGAAACGGGCAGTAAGAAAGGAAGGCAAAGTGATCCAAAGTATATGGCAACAGGCAAGCTACTGGATTGTAGCACAGGATATTCTTTTTCATTCACTCATTGGTTATTTTCCAAGTCCAAATATATCTATGTGCTAAAAAGGGGCAAATTAAGCAGGCGTTCTTGAGTTAAAGAAAAACTGAATTTATTAGCTACCAAAAATGGGAACAGTTAATGAAATGCAATACACATGCAAACAGATTAGAAATGAACTGAGTAACAAGATAACCATTACAAAGGCACATGATTCAGTCCCTGTGAAGATCAGATGGTAGAATGTTTGAGCTGTTAAGTTGAATGATATCAGGTGAATGATACCGGCTGATACTGTTGTTGGTTGTGAAGCAATTGATTTCGAGATTCTCGGCTTTGAAAGTTTACTGATAGAAGCTTATTCTGTTTCCTTTTTAACAGTGACATTGCTGGCTTGTCTGGCTTATGGCAGTCAGAGTGATCAAGGATCTTTATATACCTGCAATACAAGTATATCTAATGGCTGTCCTCAAACTGTGACCTTCACAGCACACTAATGCACACTATCACATCAGCCCACTAACATATGGAGACCATAGGCTGCTGTAGGGTTTTTAATTGTTACTGTACATTACTGGAATAGTAAAACACGAGCCTGTCTGCAACTTCAGGTATAATCTACAGGAGATGGCTCTGTATGAAGAGGGGTAGTCAGATCCTCATTATCTCTTTAACCAGTGCAGGTCATGGTCCAGTTTGTTTTGAATGGCATCTGTCTTTGAAGGATTGCTGTTTGAGGTTCCCTTGACAGCTTTTCAGTTGTGAATTGGCTTCTCTCACAGACAGTAATTGAAATTGGATCTTCCATCATTCTTTGGTTGCATGTCCATTTTTAAAAACTGTATGTTGTACTTAAAGGTTCTGTATGTCCATACATCCAGGGTTATGATCCATTAGCATGACAATGAAAAGGTAGTCTCTGGAAACAGTATCTTCCAAATGGTGTTCTGAAAATAGTGACTTCATCAGATTCTCTGTTTAAGTGTACCCCGTATCCACGTTTGGTGTCCAACTTGGAGAAGAATTTAGCTTCTGTGAACACGAGATTAAATTACTTCAGCTCTGGATTCTTGTGTGGGTATCCCTTAAGAGAGAAGTTTAGACATCTCAGATCTTGACACACTCTAATTGTACTATCCTTCGATAGTGCACGCATAATTGAACCACATCAGCCTCTGTGGTGATCCACATAGTGAATGATGCATTCCACAACATCCAGCTCATAGTATTTCTTGTACGTTGACATTGCATTTTCTAGAAGAGCCAACTGATGAATTGCACATTCTCTGAGATACAAGACAGCATTGCTTTAAAGCCTCCTAATGGTGTTAAACCTGTCCAGGTACAATTGTTATAAATCCTTGACCTACTCAGTGTGAATATTCTTGGTCTTTTCAGCCACCATGGCTCCCTTGGTGATCTCATGATTAGTCACAATGTTGAAAGCTGTACATACAGATCTGTTCTTGTCCATCAGGTAAACTATTTGTAGTTTCCATGCCAAATTGCAACAGCTGCATTGCATTGTTAGAGTTGCAAGGAATTGGTAATTTTTTTGTATCCAGTTAACTTAGTGGTTGCTGGCCAGCTCAGTCACTAGTGTTTTACTAAGTTACTCTTAGTGATGGGCATTGAATGACTTAATGAATGAATTTGAATGAATGATGTTTTTGTCACGTGTATTTTACAGTGAGAAAATCAGTAAAATACAGTGAAAAGCTTTTCCGTGATCCAGCGTCATTTTGAATAATCTTAGGAATGAGAAAATAAAAGAAAGTTTTAGCTTAAAGACAGTCCACTAGTTCTGAGCCTGCTCATCATCAACAAGACCTGCAGCGCCATCCCACCTCGCTGCTGCCTACACCGGACCCAACTCATGTTGAAGACTCCACTCTCTGAGTGCCATCTTTCTCTGCTGGATGGATTCTCCTCCGCCACTGCCTGCATCGGACTGACCAACGTCGGAGTCACATCTCTTGCTGTTGAGCCCACCTCATCCATGTTGCTGTGATGCCGTACTGCCACCGCCAGCACCAGACCCGACCAGGAATGAAGTCCCCTATCCTCAAGGGCTGCTGGGCCCACCTCACTTGAAGTTCTTCACGCAGAATACTACAGCTAATTGTCAACTAAATCCTTAGCTCACCAGTAGGAAGTTTCCTTCCCCCGTGTTAGACTTGATGCATTGGGGAATGGAGTCAATGCTGAGGACTCCCAGGGCAACACCCTTCTGACTGTATACACTGTATCAGTCTGCTAGGACATACCCAGGGGTTGTGATGGTAGTGTCCTGGAAATTGTCTGTAAGGTATGTTTATGAAACAGCGACTGTATCAGGGCTGGAAAGAGAGTTTCTGCAAAACAGAGAATTTGTGTCATTGATCCTTAGCCTAATGTGGGTGAAAGAAGCTTAAAAGGTTTGTATGCCTGAGACAGAGAGATGTGTGAAAGAGTCGCAGAAGCAAACGTTTCACTTGGGGCTGACTATTTATTGCCTGCTCTTTTGTTCCTTTTTCATGATTTCTGATCAAAAGGGTCGAGTTTCCTGGGGAATATGTAATATTTAATGAGTGTTGTTGCAGTTCTGTGTATTTGAATAGCTAGACGAGTCCTATGTCTGATGAATAAATTTGAGTCGGTCTTAAACAGAGGAAACAGCAGCAGGAGCAGGCTGTCCATCCCTGAGCCTGCTTTTCCATTCAATAGGATCATGGCTAATCCTATACTTTAATTCCATCTCCTCCTGTATCTTCATATCAACCCTGTTCTCTTAGCACCAAAAATCTATTGATCTCACTCTTGAATATAGTCAATGACTGAACATCTGCTGACCTCAAAAGATTCACAATCCTCTGAGTGAAGGAATGTTTGCTGTCTCAATTTTAAATGATCAACCACTTTATTTTGAGAACATAACCTCTAGTTGTAAATTTTCTATTCATAACAACAAAGATCACCATCCAATTTGGGTTCAATGTGATCTGATTAAGTAACTAAAGAAATAGTGTATTCTCCAGAGCTATCACATGTTTGTTTTTAATCTTATCTCCATTATTTGCTTATTCCAACATCCACTACATGCCCAAGTAACTCACCGAGTGCAAGTTTTGCATTTAACTTTTTCTATGCCCTTCTTTCTGCGAAGTGAGTAAATGGGTTTCTGCTGGCAGTTTCATCTGTGCCAAGTTACAAATAAATAAAATGGAATAGTCTCTGACACAACCGAATAGTCAGTCTCCTTCATATTATCTCAGCTGACTCCAGAGTAGTTTTATTCACAGTAATAAGTGAGACCCCACACATCCTCATCCTTCACTCTTTTATGTGAGTTTAACGCACGTTGATAACACGACCATCCTTGAGTCAGAATGCAGTGGGTATGACCCTCTATCAGGTATTGAGCAGCTAATGCAGACCATGACTGTCTGTTGGATGGGTGTAGAACCCTAGCACTATCTGAAGAACAGCATGGTGTTCTCCTGATGTTTGACCAAAATTCTTCCCTCATGAAACACCACAAAAAACATTGAAGTCATTTATCTCACTTATCTAATTTATACTTGTTATTTTTAGGTTGGCTGCAACATTTCCCTAAGAGTAGGAGCTGCCCTTAAAAGTAATTTATGGAGTGTGAAATGATTGGGACGTAATATATATAATTGTTCTCTTTCACTATTTGTCTTCCATTGCTGAATCTAGCGGGTATGATTGATCATCTTGGGTAATTAGTTCCCAAGACAGTGGTGCAAAAGGAAATGGTCTGCTTGATTACATGTGAGTCATAGAGAGTCATAGAAGCATACAGCATGGAAACAGACTCTTTGGTCCAACTCATCCATGCCAACCAGACATCCTTGTCTGACCTAGTCCCATTTGCCAACATTTGGCCTATATCAGTCTAAACCTTTCCTATTCATGTACCCATCCAGTTGTCTTTTGAAAGTTGTAATTGTACCAGTCTCCACCACTTCCTCTGGCAGCTCGTTCCATACACGCATCACTCTCTGCGTGAAAAAGTTACCCCTCAGGGTCCTTTTCAAATCTTTCCCCTCTCACCTTAAACCTATGCCCTCTAGTTTTGGACTCCCCCACCCTAGAGAAAAAAAAAGATCTTGGCTATTCACTGATCTATGCCCCTCACCATTTTATAAACTTCTATAAGGTCACCCTTCCGACTTCAATGCTCCAGGGAAAATAGCCCCAGACTATTCAAGCTGTCCGTATAACTCAAACCCTCCATACTTGGTTAAACAGAGTAGTTGAAACTCTGCTTTGAGTTGCCCCTCATTGTCACACTGAGCAAACTGTAAGAAGCTATACGTAGGAAAGCCAACTCAGCTCATCGTGTCAGGATTGTCAACACTGAGCAAGGAGATGTTGAATGGAGCCGCTCAGAGAAACAATTAGTAGCAGATTAACATGTGAAAGTAAGAGTCTGGGTGAGAAACAGTGACGGCACAAACAGTTACAGTGCAGCCAAAATGCTGAGAGTTTTCAACAATTTTAACAGCTGAGGAATAACTGTGGGGCAGGGCTTGGAAGTTGGTGTGAAGAGAAAAGGGGACACACACACAGTCTATTCCACAAGTGGACAATACATGGAATGTAATCATGTTTGCATTGGCTTCGACTCGAGATGATATCTGTGGACCAGTCTGTGGCAAATGAACAAAGAGATGATTGGAATCTGTTTCAATTAAGTTAAATGTTCAGGAGAGAAAAAAGTATATTATTTTTGGCTTTTGACCAAGAATTACGTCAAAAGCAAGAACAAATGTATCAAGCATGCCAGCCTGTTAGAAATGGAATATTTTAAAAGCTCTAACTAAAAATGTTTGTTTGTGAAAGTTTGAGGTAGTGATTAAAAACAGAGTCACTTTAGGGAGTACTTGCATAATTCTAAAAATTATAAGAAATGTCTATCTTTTAGAATAGGAGCTGGGTGATTGACATCTGCTCTCTTGTGTTTCCAGCGATATTTAAAACATGTGCACATGCACAAACACTTCAGGCATGAAGAATACTGTTGGGACCATTGCATCATCACCAAACCACTATATACCTTTAGGACAAAGCCTGACTCGGAGGGTGAAGGGTTTTCATGGGAAAGCTGAGGTTTCCAAAGCAGTCAATTTGATTAGATTCTAAGAAAATGTACAGAGCTTGTTTCCAACTCATCTGGGATATTGTGTTCAGTCTTGAGCAACGACGCTTTCCCCGGGAGTAACAGCAGATTCACCAGAATGAAAAAGGATGAATAATGATGCAGACATTTGGTTTGTATTCCTCTCAGTTTAGATGATTGAGCAGTGATCTAATCAAGGTCTTCCATAATTATCAAAAAATTCAATACAATTGAGACTGCAAAACAATTTTCCGTGGCATGGAATCTAAACCTAAAGGGTACATTCTTAAAATTTATGCTATGGATAGTTTAAGAGTGAATTTCTCACACACAGGATGGTGGAAATCTGGAACGATCTCCCTAAATCACCTGGATACTGGGTGAAATGAAATGTTAAAGGCTGAAATTGTTAGATTGTTTGCCTGAGTTGGATTACTAGAAATAGAAAACTAATGAGAGTAAGTGCAGTTGAGATAAAAATAGCGAAGATATAATGGTGAGCCAGGCTCAAGGGGCAACGTAGCTTAATTGTATCCCATGCCCGTAAATATTGACTGTCCTTTTTTACATTTCTGAGGGTTTACAGTTTTTCATACTGTAGCTGCAACTCCTGAGAGCAAGGTTTGAGCAGAGACTCCAGCTCCCATTTTGGATTTCTGTCTGTAGTGGTTGTAACAAGGTCAGTCAGATGGGCCTCATAGAGTATGCATTCCCTGATTGGGGATGTTAACCTGGTCCAATCAGGGAGCCCTGGCTGACAGACATAAATAGGAGCGTCAAGGGTTCTGCTCACTCTAGGAGCCAGCTCTGAGCTGAACTGGGTCAGTATCAAATACAATGCACATGTAAGTAAAGGGTGACTTGGTGACAGGATACCGGCTTTCATAGAGTTATTTCACTCTCTACCAATTTGCTATTGGTCCTATTGGCCTTGGGGCTATGGCAGCAGGATTGAGCAGACAATTAATTAGAGAGAAGGGCAGCAGATTGGACTCCACTACCTCCCTAATTTGGACTTCTGATTTAGTCTGGGTTTGAAAATCCAACGAGGAAGGCCTTTTTGACCTGCCATCAATTTAGGCCTTTGATGGGCCATTAATGTCCACAGAAAGGCATCACCGAGCTGCTCCTGGTATGAACCCAGCAGCAGTTGGGGGACTTACCATGCAGGAAGCTCAAATTCGAAATCGTCTCAGGGTTGATTGCAGGCTTCTGATGGGGAATGCCAGTCAGTGTCCCATCAGTGGACCAGCATCAGGAAGCAAGACAAATGGGTGGCTGCTGAGAGTCATCCTCTCCCAGCCCTTCCTCTCCTGCCCCTTCCCATCAAACCCACACCCCTCAACTTCCTCCCACTGTCCTGGCCCTTCGCTGGAGGAATTACCAGCAACAGCCACCATTGGCTTTGGGAGCAGAGGAGGCAGGATTTCTTGATTCTTGACCAAGCCAAATGTCCATTACTGCCCTGCCAAGTGCCCGACTGGCACTCCGTTCAGCAGGTCTTGTGGAAACGAGGCAATATTCGCCTTTCTTCATCTCTCCAGTCAGCCGACAAGAGCTCCATCATTTCAACTAAATACCACCTTGTATCTCTCTGAGAAGCCATGGTAGTAACTATCAGGGGGATAAAGGGTAAATGGATAGAGGAAGCCTGTTGAATGCAGTTTGGGGAAGTGAGAGAGAGGCCGATGGGAGGGTGAGTGTGTTTGGGTTATGGGCTGGTGAAGAGTGGGAGAGTGAAATGGAATAGAGCAAGGCCCAGCATTTCCAGTGAGGCTGGAAGGAACAGCAGAAACATGGAGAGTGAGGGCAGTATTGAGAAAGATGTCGCCAGTGAAGGAATGAGTCAAATTTGTGAACGTGACTGGGGCTAGAAATTGAAAGATTGTGACCACTGCTGAGTAAATAAGTACAAAGATCGATTTTCACTGGAAGAACCAAGGCCGAAAATAATAAGGAAAGTTTTTGGACTGAGCATTATCGGATAGGGAGCGGGTTAAATATTTGAAGGATGATTTGAGGAGATGCAAAGTGAGCACCAGTGCAATCACAGGGTCCGTGGGACTGAATGATCTCCAGATGTGCGGTAATTTTAATCATGAAAGATCCCTTTTATTGACAATAAGCCCAGGGTGTGGTTTAGAAATGCTGGTGCTGAGCTGACTTTAGGATAGCTGGGTTTGATGCTGAGCTCACTGCCTCTTGATTTCGTCAGTATAGGGTTGCCTGGTTTTGACATTCACAGGTATCTCCAAAGTTAGATCTGAATCCCAGTTCAGAGTTATCATTTTGCCCACAGAACCTGAATCAGAAGATAAGGAGAGAGAAGAAGCCTATTAAAAATGGAAATTAATCTGTAGCCTGACCACAGTTATAGTTACAGTGTGTGTATGAGTGAGTATAGGATGTTACTAATTAAAGGTACAATGGCAAGGCATTACACCTATTAGCACCAGTTATGGGCAATCAGTAGGTTATTGGCATTTCTTTTAGTTATGAAGGGCAACTAAATGTATCAATATTACCATTGCAGCATGGTGGCTCAATGGCTAGCACCAGGGACCCAGGATCGATTCCACCCTCGGGCAACTGTCTGTGTAGAGTTTGCACATTCTCCTTGTGTCTGCATGGGTTTCCTCCAGGTGCTCTGGTTTCCTCCCATAGTCCAAAGATATACAGGCTATGTGGATTAGCCATGGCAAAAGCAGGGACTTGATGGGCCGAATGGTCTATTTCCACACTGTGGCAATTCTCTGATTTAGTTATCAGTATAATTTCAGCAATTAACTGTATGATTGAAGTTTCTTATGAGGGGCTATCTTTAGAAGAAATAGTCGAACAGGCTGGGCCTGAATTGATTGGAGTTTAGAAGATAGAGAAGTGATCTCACAGTCATAGAGATGTACGGCACAGAAACAGACCCTTCGGTCCAACTTGTCCATGCTGACCAGATATTCCACATTAATCTAGTCCCATTTGTCAGCACTTGGCTCCTACCCTTCCTTCCTGTTCATGTACCGATCCAGATGCCTTTTAAATGTTGTCCTTGTACCAGCCTCCACCACTTCCTGTGGTAGCTCATTCCATACACGCACCACCCTCTGGGTTGAAAAAGTTACCTTTCAGCTTCTTTTTAAATCTTTCCCCTCTCACCTTAAACCTATGCCTTCTAGTTTTGGACTACCCTACCATGGGAGAAAGACCTTGAATATTCACCTGATCCATGCCCCTCATGATTTTATAAACTTATGTAAGGTCACCACTCAGCCGCCAATACTCCAGGGAAAAAAGCCCCAGCCTATTCAGCCTTTCCCTATAGTTCAAACCCTCCAATCCCAGCAACATCCTTGTTAGTCTTTTCCACACCCTTTCAAGTTTAACAACATCTTTCCTGTAGCAGGGTGACCAGAATTGAATGCAGTATTCTAAAAGTGGCCTAACTAATGTCCTGTACACCCACAACATGACATCTCAACTCGTATACTCAATGCATTGACCAATGAAGATTGACCATACCAAATGCTGCCTTCACCACCCTGTCTACCTATGACTCCACTTCCAAGCAACTATGCACCTGCACCCCTAAAGTCTCTTTGTTTGGCAGCACTCCCCAGTGACCTACCATTAACTGTGTAAATCCTGCCCTGATTTGCCTTACCAAAATGCAATATTTCATATTATCTAAATTAAACTCCATCTGCCACTCCTCTGATTAAGGCCCTGTTGTACTCTGAGATGAGCTTCTTCACTGTCCATTAAACCACCAATTTTGGTGTCATCTGCAAACTTAATAACCATTCCTCCTGTATTCACATCCAAATCATTTATGTAAACGACGAAAAGCAATGGACCCAACACTGATTCTTGTGGCACACTGCTGGCCACAGCCTCCAGTCTGAAAAACAACCCTCCACCACCACCCTCTGTGTCTTACCTTCAGGCCAGTTTTGCATCGAATTGGCTTGCTTCTCCTTATCCCATGTGCTTTAACCTTACTAACCAGTCTACAATGAGGAACGTTGCCAAATGCCTCGCTGAAATCCGTATAGACAACATCTACCACTCTCTTCATCAATCTTCTTTGTCACTTCTTCAAAAAACTTAATCAAGTTAGCGAGACACGATTTCCCATGCACAAAGTCATGTTGACTATAACTAATCAGTCCTTGCCTTTCCAAGTGCATGTAAATCCTGTCCCTCAGAATCCTCTCCAACGACATACCCATCACTGACTTCAGACTCACTAGTCTGTTGCTCCCTGGCTTTTCCTTACCACCTTTTTATGATCTGTTGTCATCTGGCAGATCACAGTTAGGTCACTAGGAGGCACACTAGCTCATTCATGGTTATTCTGTCATGGTGAAGTGGCCACATCACTGCCAGGCCCTTGGTGTCATAGCTGAAATTCTGGTTTCCATCAGGATGGAATGAGAAGTTTGAATCTCACCACACTGACCTACACTACACCATGTCTCATAATTTCCCTGTTATTGTCGAATTTCTTTGTCAAATTTTTAAACTCATGGGGGTGATCTGGACAGAGTAGATAGGGGGAAACTGTTCCTTTTCATAGAATGATCTAGGTCGAAAGGGTACAGTTTTAAAGTGCTTTGCAAATGAAGCAAATACATGATGAGAAAGGGCTTTTTTTCACACAGTGAGTAATTCCGGTTTGGAATGCACTACCCACAAGTGTGGTAGAAGCAAATTCAATTGATGCATTCAAGGGAACACTGGATGATTATTTAAAACCATGTTCACGATTATGGAGAATAAGCGAGTGTTTGGCACTAAGTCAAAGTGCTCAGAGAGCAAGTGCAGACATAATGCAGTGAATGGCATTCGTCTGCAATGTAATAATGCTGCGATTCTGATCATACCAAGCGGTTTCTCTTGTTAGTACATTTCGAAGTGGTTCAGTGGGATTCAAGGCCTTTAGTGAATGTACAACACCTTTGGCCTATGGTCCATGGTTTTCCTGTTTGTTGTTCATACTTTGATCTTTCTTTCACCTTCCAGACATTGATGAATGCAGCACTATTTCTGGAGTCTGTGATGGGGGTGAATGCTCAAACACGGTTGGTAGCTACGTCTGCACCTGTCCCCGCAACTTTGTCACAAGCCTGGATGGCTCTAGGTGTATAGGTAAGTCTGATCGATATTTCAACAAAGCCTGTCCTGTTGGTTTGCCAATCATTGTCAGAAGCCAACTCCTGTCAGTGCCAATCACTTCGGGAAATGTGATGTTCTTGTGTTGTTTTCCTTAGCACAGAATTATCACTCTCATTTTGGATTAGCAAATAGTATGGATCAATTTACCCGAAAATTTCAACTAGGTTTATTTAACAGACGACTGGTTACGATCGATTGTCTGCATTTCCTTTACTGGGCTTTGCATGTAAATTAACCAATTGGACAAATATGGTTGAGGTTCATTGATTAAAAAAAACACGGTGATTTGGTGTTGGGGAGAAAAACATGTTAAATTGTGTATAAGAGCACTTATGGATATAGAAACACGATTCACTGATAATTTGCAATCACTGAGCAAAAGTCTAGGCTATAATCATTTAGCCTATCCCTGAAGCTGTCTCACTTAAACAGTGGTACAACATTCACAGAGCTCCAGCGACAGAAAGTGCTGGAGAAACTCAGCAGATCTGGTAGCCATCTGTGAAGAGAGAAACAGAAATGACATTTCAAGTTTGGTATGCTCAAAACTGAAAGGGGTTGGAAAATGGTTTTTATGCTGTTTGTAGGAGGTGAGTGAGAGGTTATGGGGGTGAGTGAATGGAACAGACTTTGTGGGTGCCCAGAAAAATACAAAGTGTTTGCCAATGATGATGTCAGAGAGATAGAGATGTAAAACGGTTGTAAATGAAGGTGTCAAAAAGAGCAAATGGGTGACAAAGTTCACCAAGACTCTAACAAGACATGGTTATACTTAATTCTTAGACCAGTAACACAACAGGATCATTGGCCCCAGTGTTGAAAATATTTGTATACTTTCCACTCCTGCTTAAACCAGATCTGGTAACGTAACAAAAATAAAGCTGCTGTGCCAGTTATTTCTAACTCCAGGGCTTCAGCGTTCTGCTTTGTTTAAATCAATGTGTTCTCTATTTAAATCCGGTGATTCGGCCTGTAGCTGCTAACAGTGCTCAGGAAATACACTGTGCCAGCGAAAGGACTGAAACTTTCCAACACGATTATTTCAAAGTGAGTCAAAAAAAAAAAATACTTTGCAGGTTTGAGTTTGGACAAGGCTGGAATGCTTTTGTTCCAAATATTTCTGCCAGCACTGGAATGGGAGTTTGGCTCTGGGCCTAGCTTTGAAAATACCAATGATGCGAGCAGTCCAGTAACTTGTTCTCTATCCACCACACACAAGCGCTCATTGTTACACTTTACAGAAGTATAGTTCCAAATTAAACACTCTGTTTATGTAGAGAGCAGATTATCTCACTGACGCTACATCCTTTGATCATTAGCAAAGGCCCATTGCCCTCAGTACATGACTCCAACAAAACTAGCAAAAAAGACAATGTCAATGAAGGAATAGTGGATTCCAGGGGTAAGGAGATCCTGCAGGAGCAATTTTTGATTTTTCTAATATTAGATATTATTGCACATGTTTTCTCTCCCTTCTCCTGACGATGCTATCTTATCTCTCACTGGAGTACGTACGGTTCTGTGGGCCTTGACTCTCTATTGTTCCATAGACATTGGTTTATCCTCATGTATGGGGCGCCACTTCATGCCGGGAGTATGTGTCTGCATATGTGGCCTTCAGACGAGGTATGGATATCTGGACCTGGTCTTTCTATGAGGTACAGGGCCCTGCATTTGGTCTATTTACTGGGTTACAGATTTGGATGTGGACTTCTGCTGGGGAATAGTCCACAAGTAAGTGACTATTACCCACTGCCCTGATGTTGGCTGCCAACCTTAACATAAATAGCCAGCTGTAATCTAGGAGCTTGGACAGCAATTGATGATAACTTGGTGATTCACAGCCAAACTGATCCTGTCTTTAACCAGTATCCACACACACACATCTATGTCATGGGTGAGGTAGTCCCTACACAATGAGGAAGGGAAGCCCTTTTTCCTAAGATTGATTTTTCTAAAGTTGGAACAGGTTTAGGGTTCTAAGTTCTCGAGCCTTTAAAAGGTAAAGTAAGGACTTGTCCAGCAGTAGATTGAGTGTACTGAGAAGGAAGCCTTGCTGTGACTGTTAAGTACACAACTTCAAAATTAATTAAGAGTCGGGGTGCCAGTATATCTTTACTCTGAACATAATTCTTTGTTCAAGGCCAGAACCAGAAGGGGTGTCAGTACTCTTATCTGAGCCAGCCTATCACAAATTACCCTTGTGTAATGATATCAGTACTTCTGCTGTTCCTATAAACTAACTGTATGTCTGTGAACCGTCAGTGTACAATATCTTCAGAAAGTTTGGAGATTCTTATGTCAGTGTAAATGTGCAATACCACAGAGTTCATGAATGAGAACAATGAATCAGAACAAAAGTGATTTTTGAAATACTACAGGAATTGTAACGTTTACTTGTTACCAGATTTCTCAGTCCAATCAAGTACTTTTGAACAAAAGCAAAATAGTGCGGATGCCGGAAACTGGAAGTCTAACCAGAAGGGTATTTCAGAAACCATGAGTGAGGAGATCTGTGAACCGCCCATTATCACACAATTTCCATGTATTGGGGATTCATCATCCTAAACATGAGTAACAAATCTGTCCATGTCAAACAAACTTTTATTTAATCTGATGTAACTTTGCACAATGAGAAATTATCAGGCAACAATAGAGGGGATTGTTTTTTGAAAAGGAGAAACCTCTGGTTCAGAGGTGGGGGTGCTAGAGTTGTACCACAAAACCTAGCTATCACTGTCCTCAGTGTAGACAGAAATGATACTGAACTATCACTTGTGGTACATTTCCTGATGACCTTGTGGTAGTTCCCACCTCTGCCAGTATGTGGCACTATTGGTGCTTTGATATTGTTAGCAGCCACTAATCCTCCTTTGGCTTTGTCATGCCTTGGCCTTTTAGTGATTAGCAGAAAGGGTAGACTGCCATGGAGTTTCTGTTGACCCAAATGGAGCCAGTATATCTGATCCCTCTGAAAGCTAGAGTAGAAAACCTTGTCTCCTCCCACAGGTGTGGAGACATGGGTTCAAATCCTACCATGACAGGTGGAGAAATCTGAATCCAATAAAAGCCTTGGTAGATATGGTCTACAAGCTTACCTAAAAGTGGCCATGCAACCACTCCTGGTCATTATAAAAACTGACCTGGTTCACCAATTTCCTCTAGAAATCTGCCATCCTTACTTGGTCTGGACTAAATGTGATTTTAGACCCGTAGCTGTAAGACTCACTCTTGTGGCACAGTGGTAGAGTCCCTGCATCTGAGTCAGAAGACCTGGGATGAAGTCTCACATGTTCTAGATGTATGTCATGACATGTCTGAGCAAGTTGTTAAAAATTATTTAACATTGGTATCACTCTCTCATCTAAACTGGGGTTGGATTCGGAACAGAAAGTCACATCGGACCAAAATGTTAACTGTTTCTCTCTGCACAGATGCTGCCAGACCTGTTGAGTTTCTCCAGCACATTTTTTATTTCAGATTTTCCAGCCTCCGCAGCTTTTTGGTTTGATTTGGTTTTGGGTTCAAGCTAACCTGAAACTCGTACTGAGGGAATGCCAAATGTTTGAGTTGCCATTGAGTAGACATTATTACTGAAGCTCTGCTCGGTCTTTGGTGGATATAACAGATACTGTGCAATTATCCAAAAACAAAAATGAGCAGGAAATCTCCTGACTTGCTGAACAAATTTTTCTCTTAACCCACATCACTGAAACAAGTAATCTGGTCTTTCACCACATTGCCATTTGTACAATTGTGCTATATTTTCCTACAGTACAGCAATGAATGAATTTCAGAGTGCTTCAACAGATTTGGGGCATCTAAAGGATGTAAAGGATACCGCACAAGTACACTTTATTGTTCACCACCAGCAATAAACCTCCATGTTCTGTGTGTCGTCAGATACCTATAGTGTGTTGTTCCCGAGTAGATAAAGAGATTGGTAAGATCTCCCTGGTCTATATGTTAATGGGAGGTGCATTTATTTCTCAATCAAGTGTAAAAAATAGATTTCTATAGAGACCTTGGTAGCTTTCCTCTGGTTTTCAGATCAGACTCTTTGAAGAGAAAGGTTTAAAAGAGTAGACTTTTATCTTATCATCTTAATTTGGACCTCTAATGCCTACTTTAAGAGCAAAGATAGCCCCACTTTGCAGGCTAACACCAGAAATAGTAGAGTAACTCCACCTGTAAGATTTAGGAAGGAGTGAACAGCAGAGCACAGCAATGGAAAGAAGCTCCACCCATGCACTGCTATCCCATCCAGGGAACATGCAGAGGATTTCTGGGCTTGTTTATTTGGGATTGTTGAGTGTTGGGCAACATAGAATTTTTGGAGGATTTCTACAGGGATATTTTTCAAGTTGCAGATGTTTTGTTCTCAGGTGTTCCCATAGGAAGGATCCACAAACAGTGCCAGGAATATGTAAACTGTCAAGTAAATGGCTTAAAACCTAAAACCTAATTTAAGTACCCAAAAGGAGTAGTGAGTAAGAATTAAAAGGCAATGTAGAAATTTGAAGGAGCTCCACAAACAGCTTTCATGAGAAATAAGACCATAAGACATAGGAGCAGAAATGAGGCCATTTGGCCCATCAAGTCTGCTCCGCCATTCAATCATGGCTGATAAGTGCCTCAACCCCATTCTTCCGCTTTCTCCCCGTATCCCTTGTTCCCCTTGATAATCAAGAACCTATCTATCTTAAATGTACTCAATGACCTGGCCTCCACAGCCTTCTGTGGCAGTGAATTCCATAGATTCACCACTGTCTGGCTGAAGAAGTTTTCCCTTACCTCCATTCTAAAAGGTCTTCCCTTTACTCTAAGGCTGTGCCCTGGGGTCCTCATCTCTCCTACCAATGGAAGCATCTTCCCAACATCCAAAAACAAGTGGAAGGGCATAACAGGAGGACAAATTAGGAAGGAAAGATCCCGTGACATATTTCCTTCAGTACCACTGTGTCAAAGCTTTCCTGTATTTCTCCTCCCAGTTCCGCATTTTTCCTTCAAAAGTTCACAGTTAACCCAATTACGATGATTAAATCAATAGTCAAAAGAAGAAAACAGACTAAAAATATAATAAGCAAATTGGGTACACTATGTACGTAATGTGTGTGAGATGGGGTTCACTGTCAAACACCCTTCAGCTGATTTTTGAATTTCCAATCATAGAATATTGAGCTAGTTTGGACAATAAAAAATATTCATAATCAATATAAAGATCATGAACAACTCTGTAAAAATGTTCAAACCTCATATGGTCTAATTTTCTGTTCAATGCATCATATTAACCTAGGTTGTTGCTCCTAAGCTAATTTCATCTATTCTATGGAGGAGAAAACAGAGTTAACGTTTTGGGTCAGGTGACCGTTCCTCAGAACTGTTGTAAGGAACGGTCAGCGGATCCGAAACGTTAACTCTGTTTTCTCCTCCACAGATGCTGCCAGACCTGCTGAGCTTTTCCAGCAACTTTGTTTTTGGTCCTGATTTACAGCATTCGCAGTTCTTTTGGTTTTTCGTTTATTCTATTATGCCTATATTCAAAGCTCACCATCCAGTTTTGTTTCTTGGGTCACCACAGCTGTGCTGCATGTACACGTGTATTTTCATTTTGATACATGCACAGTTTGACATGCATTTGTTCACATTTACCTTCTAACCAGTGGTGCTAAACAGTAAATCCTCCCAATAATTATGTATCTAACTATAGTTAGTCTCTCTTTTAGCTGTTCATATTTTATGTTGGTACACTGTCACTCACTTTGCTTTGTTATGCAATCTGTGCCATACACATGCCACAGTGAATGTACAGCCTCTTGTGGAATGGGCAGGTACTTAGAGCAGCTTGTGTATACAGGTAACTATATGTATAGACATGTGGGAACTGCTGAATATTTGTACAACAATGTGCCCACATGTATCAATAGGCCTGGATGTAATTGCATATGTGTACATAGCCATCGTATATGGTCAAAGGCATGTACATGTGGTCATATATATGCAGACATGTTCATATAGATATATGTGTATGTATGTACAGCTATAGAGTCATACAGCACAGAACAGACCTTTCAGTCCAACAGTCCGTGGCTAACCATAATCCCAAATTAAACTAGTCCCATCTGCCTGCACTTGGCCCATATCCCTCCAAACATTTTTATTCATGTACTTATACCTAAATGCCTTTTAAAAGTTGTAACAGTACCCACATCTACCACTTCCTCTGGAAGTTTATTCCTCACACGAACCAGTCTCTGTGTAAAAAAAACTGCCCCTCATGTCCTTATTAATTTTTCTCCTTTCATCTTAATATGCCATTCACCTTATCTATATTCCTCATGATTTTATAAACCTCCTGTCTCAATCTCTTATGGGTGTTACAAATCAAACCCTCTATTTCCAGCAACATCTTGGTAAATCTCTTCTGAACCCTCGCCAGCTTAATGTCCTTCCTATAACAGGGAGACCAGAACTGGACATGGTACATCAAGCTATAACTGTGTGCCAATACATATGTGTAATTGATGCTGTGCATGTATGTAGCCATGTACATCTAGGCACATATATGTGTAAACATGTACATTCAGTTTCATTTGCAAACATGAGTACTGTACATGTTCAGTTGCACCCAAAAGGTAAGAAACAGAATAGCTAATTCGAGAGAAAATTAAGAAAACGAAGCTGGCTTCTTGCTACCGGTGTCTTACTTTGCTCAAGATGCAACACTACACTGTACTGCCAATTCTCACTGTGCAAGTTTGTTTGTTTGTAAGTTGGAGAGTGTTCAACGTGGCACAGTTCCACAGTTAATAATTTATGAATTAAAGGATAGTCAAGGCCTAAAAGGCCACAAGAAAATGAAATGAATCACTTGAAATATTCCTGGAAGTTCTCAGGGTAACTAGGAAAGCTCAACTAAATTATGGGAACAGAGGTAATCATAGCTGTGAAATAGTGGAGCTGAAATTGGATGTGTTTTCCTGTTTTCCCATCTGGAATATATTAATCCAAGACAGTTTACAATGGGCTGTTTGTCAGGCGCAATTGAAGTCAGGACCCCTGCACACTGAATGGCGGGAAGATTTCCAGGGAGAGAATTGTGTGGTGATTTGTAGATTAAAAATTTGGGTTAAACAGACACAGAAAGGAGGAGTGTGCTTTGAACCGAGAAATATTAGTGAAGGTGCTTTTGAAGCAAATTAAATGTGTGGTGTCAGTATACAGGATTGAGCTAAGGTGAAAGATTTGAGAAGCTCAAACAGTAAAAAGTGAAGAGAATTTGAAACTGAGAGAACTTATTGAGGGATATGAAAAGTTCAAGCGATACGAAGAGGAAGCCTAGAACAGGGGCATGGATGGAGGTATTCAAAACTAGAGGACATAAAGGGGAAAGATATAAAAGGGACCTGAGGGGCAACTTTTTTGCACAGTAGGTCTTGCGTGTATGGAATAAGCTATCAAAGGAAATGGTGGAGGTTGGTACAATTACAACATTTAAAAGGCATCTGAATGGGTATGGGGAAAATGCTGGCAAATTGGACTGGATTAATTTAGGATATCTGGTCAGCATGGATGAGACTGACCAAAAGGTCTGTTTCCATTCTGTACAGCTCTATGATATTATGACATTATAACATAGCTGCAAATTAAACTAGGGAAATAGGAGGTGAATCCTGGAAATGCTCAGCAAAAGAGGCAACAGCTATAGAGAGTGAGATAGTCAATGTTTCAAGTTGTCAGCTCATTTGCTGATTGTTTTCAACATTTTAAATTTTTGGTTCTAACTTCCGGCATCTGCAGTTCCTTGTGTTCATACCTTGTATGAGGTGTAAGACAAACTTCAGAGAGCTAGGTTCCCAGACTTGGTGTCTAGTCAGCCAACAGTCATGAAGATCCCAAAGCTACTTTAAGAGCAAGCTTGCTGAATGGGTGATGGTATTGGTGCTGCAATTGGCCTAGATGCTGTTTGGATCAGGGAACAGTAAGCCAGCTGGGGTCCTGCTCCTGATCACCAGCAACCCTCTTCTGAAAGTGAGCAAGTATGGCTGTTGGGTGATGTCAGATTAATGGGCTCACTGTTGCAACCTCCATGGCCAATCAGCTTGACAACACTCAGTCAAGTGTCACATATAAAGAAAGGTCGCATGCAGGAACAACTCACAATGAAGGGATAACAAGGTGTAGAGCTGGATGAACACAGCAGGCCAAGCAGCATCAGAGGAGCAGGAAAGCTGACGTTTCGGGCCTAGACCCTAACAATGCGCGGATGATGAGTCTAATGGGACTTGACTTGGAAATAACCTACAGAAAGTAGGATCTGAGTATAAACAGGTCCAGAGAGTGGGAGCAGGGACTGGAACTGTGCGCTGTGCATAAGGTTCTAAGAGGAAAGAATTACCTTTTAATTTGGAAAATAAACTAGGAGACAAAACATGCAACAGACACACTCAATTACACATGCTTTAGAAATCTAGGGAAGTTGGTGGAACTGACAGAGATGTCACTGTCTAGTGATTTGTCTTTAAACAATATGCTGTTTGACCAGGTATGTTACTTTATGACAACCTATTAGAGAAATGGAGTTTCTGAATGGTAGCACCCTGCCTAAGTATATTGTACAGGTAATGGTTTTCTGAAAAGGTTAATATTGGAGACTGCATTAAGCTCCATCCAATCTAATGTTATCATAAGGACTGGGTGGGGTGAGACAGAGCAGGATTTTGAAAATAGCAGACATTTCATCTAGGTCACCTCACAGTCACAGTGATGATATCTAACTTACTAATGTAACTTGTGCCTGATTGTTTACATGCAATAAATCATAAGCTGTTTGAGACAAAGACCTCTTCTTGTTAAGACTCAGTAGTGGCTTTCCGCTACCATTGTAAAGCAAAAAGGCCTGGTGACCCAAAGGAAAGGGGCTGATGCTGAAAAACTATGCCAACCACAAGTTGGTGGTGATTGGCATTGGAGCACATGCTATAAACGACATCTTCTGTGAACCTCCTTTTGTTTTACAGACCAACGATCTGGGACCTGTTTCTCCAGTCTGCTGAGCGGCCGATGTGCAGGAGACCTCCATGGACATTACACTAAGATGCAGTGCTGCTGTGATTCTGGGCGTTGCTGGTCAGCAGGACACACACCAGAGATGTGTCCTGTCAGGGGGTCTGGTAAGTGAAGCTGGTGTAAGCGTTGGGATTCAATAAAAACCTGCCGTAAAATAAAATGCCAGCTTAATGACCACTCTCGTTTGTTGTAAAGACCTATCTGGTTCACTAACGCCCTGTAAGGAAGGAAATCTGCATCCTCACCCAATCTAGCCTGCATGTGAGTCCAAACATCTAGCAAATGACTCGTAACCAACCTCTGGCCAACTAGGGATGGGCAATAAATGTTCTACTTGGTGACCTTCATAACCCATGAATAAAGTTTGCAAAGCATCCAACCAAGTGCACACGAAGTGAATCTGAGCCCCGTAGCAAATGTTATTTTTTGACCTTTTGAAAGAAATCTTCATGGATGCAATAGAACGGGGCAAGATACTGAATACTTTGTATTCTGATGGGCTATTGAATATATTCAATTCATTTGTTTGCATCTCACCTGTATATCGAAAGCACAAAAGTCTTGGAATTCCATCTTTGGGATGGGCAAAATCCTGTTTGGTTCAAAATTCCATTTCATTCAAATAAAAATTTATTGTCCAACACAATCCAACACAGGTTGGTTCAAATATCTTTTTGACTAAAAAAAAGTCTATTGAAACAATTCTTATCAGCGAAGAAACCAATCAATAACCAACAATAACGGCACGGTGGCTCATATGTCAGCACTACTGCCTCACAGCGCCAGCAACCCAGGTTCGATTCCAGCCTTGGGCGACTGTCCGTGTGGAGTTTGCACATTCTCCCTGCACCTGAAGGTTTCTTCTGGGTGCTGTGGTTTCCTCCCTCAGTCCAAAGATGTGCAGGTTAGGTGGATTGGCCATGTTAAATTGCCCATAGTGTCCAGGGATGTTCAGGCTAGTTGGATTAGCCATGGGAAATACAGGGTTACAGTGATGGGAGAGGAGTATGATTTGGGTGGGATGCTTTTCAGAGGGTCGTTGTGGCCTGTTTGGTCCGAATGGCCTGGCCTGCTTCCACACTGTAGTGATTCTATGAAACGCTGCCTATGCTTGGGAGCTCGTTGCTGAGGATGAGTTCGGATGTTATTGTGGTTGGGGTGAATGGCTGCTTCAGTGTGATTAACAGCCCAGAAATTCATTGGGGTTATGTCTGTTTTTCGAGCATTAACCAGACTTCAAAACCTCAGGAAGAATGTGCTGTGTAACAACTGAAAGTTCATTGTTCCCTATATTGTTGTGAGTAAGTAAAGAAGTAAAGGTATCGAGGATCCGCATCTGAAATGGTTTGTACACCTGGGGCCTAGCACCTGTTTAATATCCAGATTAAACATGGATTAGCGTTTAATCATGTTAATGATTAAATGTGGCCAGCACTGGGCTTCGAAATTCCCCCACTGACAAACTCTCTGGGAATGTCCAGCAGATATCTGCAGCTCACCGGTCTCATTTAAATAAAGCCTGAGATCCAACATTTACAGACACCAGACTTGAGAGGTTACACTTGTCAGCAAATACTGAACTACTAGAGGCCTCTAGAAAAGAGATGACCGAGGAAATGAAGGGTTTCAATAGGAGAGGATATAGAAAAGTTGTCTGCACTTGAGGGAAAAGTAGAGACCGTATTAAATAGCCATTAATAAATCCAATGGGGAATCCAGCAGAAACGTCTTTCCTCAAGATGTGAAACTTGGTAGTAGTTGAGTGAATAGCAAAAATATATTTACAGGGAAACAGGAGAAATACATGTGGGACGACAGAATGGAAGGTTGTGTTGATAGGTTTAATGAAGTGGGGTAGGAAGAGGTTTGTATGGTGTGTTAACATCAGTACAGATCCGTGGAGTTGAATAGCAAGTTTCTGTGTTGAAACTTTCACTGAATTCTCTGTATTACCAGGACTTTCACCACAAGGTACAAGAATTATTTCCTGTGGCCAATTCATATCAATAGACCCATGTTAACAAATTTCTAAGTAGCAGTTTGGAGGGTGTTAAGTGTAAAACAAATTTTCCTATTGTCTGATCAAATCCACACGATCCAGCACAATAGACAAAACATCCATCATTTCCCTCCAATAAATACCCAACCTCCCCCACATCCTCCTGTATTTATTGCACCTCTTTCGGAGACCTGTTACATTCTAGCCGTCCAGTTGTTTGCGAAGCGGAAGAAATGTGGAATGGGATTATCAATCATCATGTCGTCATCCCAGTGCCACTGCCTATTTGCAGGACAGGCTTTCTGGACCCCAACAGAAGAATCCAGGGAAGAGTGGAATGCATGACAAGGAATAACTATAAATCTTAGTGTAGAGTCCTGCTCCAGCACTACCATTGAACCAGCAGAGGAGAAACCAGACTGAACTGAAAACCATTCTTACAACAGGATCAGTTCCCAGTCCCAAACTCTGCCTTTGCAGGAGAAACCATTACAGATACCTTCATCAACACTTAAATGTTGAGAATTCAGGCATGGGGGTAGGAGTAAGGGGGAAGTCTACTCTGTTACTAAATTCCCAAGGCAGCTGCCCATAGTCACATAATAGAAAAATGATAAATGCTATTTAATAAGCTTTGCTTCAGCTCTGTCCAGTATCTCACATGATGCTCTCAATGTTATCTTTTCAGATGAATATCGCAGATTGTGCATTGAGGGTGTTCCTTTTGGACCGGGTTACCCTAGCATAGGATTTCCAGGATTTTCTGATAGAATCAGGCCTATCGGCCTTGGTCCTGGTGGAGTCGGGCCTGGTGGAGTCGGGCCTGGTGGAGTCGGACCTGGCGGAGTCGGGCCTGGTGGAGTCGGACCTGGTGGGGTTGGATCTGGTGTAGTTGGACCAGGTGGGATTGGAACAGGTTTCTCAGGACTACCTGGAACTGGGCCCGGCATTGGTAAGTGTTGAATTAACTGAAGTATGAAAGATCATATCAGGCAAACTTAAAATAATCATTCATCCTGCAATACATGGTTCACATTTTTAGTGTGCCCCATAGTAAATGACGTACTTAGCTGTGTTAAAGGCTCCTGTGACACGAATCAATCAGATAAACCTCAGGCTGATAGAATGCAAGCAAGTGTTTTCAGCTGCAAAGGTTTGGAAGCTAAAACAGAAATATCATTTGGAGAGTAATAGTTACCAAGGAAATCAACACAACCATGGTTCATCCTGCCATGCTGCTCTCCCAGCCGGACTGCCAGTGGGAGAACCATTGCTGAGGTATCGGAGCCCTGTCTCTGACCCACACTCAAGCTTAGGCAATCTCTACAAGGTATCTGATGGCATAAATATATCAATGTTAAATGAGTTCTGCTGTGTGAAGGACAGCCTTAAAAGCTTGATAAGCAACAGTCCCTTGAACATTGTTTCTGTGAATTGCTCAGTAACTAAGTCAATTGCTCCCAATGTGGCCTCTTCTACATTGATGAGACTAAGAGGAGGTTCGGAGAATGCTTTGTAGAGCACCTGTACTCTGTTTGCAACAAATGACAACACCTCCCAGTCATGAACCATTTCAACTCTCCCTCCCACTCCCTGGGCGACATGTCCATCCTGGGCCTCCTGCAGTGTCACAATGATGCCACCCGCAAACTGGAGGAGCAGCACCTCATATTCTGCCTTGGGAGCCTATAACCCAATCGTCTCGATGTGGACTTTACCAGGTTCAAAATCTCCCCAAACCCCAGGCTCATCCCATGACCAACCCTCCCTCTCATCCCCGCCTCCTTGACCTGGCACAACCTGTCCATCCTTTCTCCCACCTATGTGCTCCTTCCACCTCTCTGACCAATCCCCGCCACTACCTACCTGCACTCACCTATCACCATCCTACCTACCTTCCCCAATCCCACCCCTCCTCTCTCTATTTATTTCTGAGCTCCCTTCTCCCTCCCCCATTTCTGAAGAAGGGGCCTGACCCGAAACGTCAGCTTTCCTGCTCCTCTGGTGCTGCCTGGCCTGCTGTGTTCATCCAGCTCCACACTGTGTTATCTCTGACTCCGGCATCGGAAGTTCTTACTATCTCTGAGGATTTGGCCTTGTCACTAGAAATCTAACATTTTGAAAGGATAATGAGGGGAAAAACAGATGTGTATAACAAGAGGTAGTTCATGGAAATTTATTGCTGTATTTAATTTCTCTTAAAAGGTGATGGTAAGCCATTTATTGAACAACTGCAGTCTGCCAGGGAGGGAGTTCCAGGATATTAACCCAGGTGGATTTTAAAAATCTATAAATGACACATGCAAAGGAAAACTGTGTGGCACAAGGCATTTACAGGTTTACGTCCATAGAATATACAAGTAGCTTGGGTTTTTGTACTATGAAAGAATAATAAATATTTCCACAGTTGCGAAATCAATAAAGGGCATTTAATCCTTTGGTTTAAAAATCTGTAACTGGCCAATTAGCAACTATAATAAGGGATAGATCAGGGTACTTTGTAAATAGCATGAAATTAGATACAGCAGATGTGCAAAAAATTCAGGGCTCAGGTGCATATATCTTTAAAATGCCACAAGCTGGTGCAGAATATAATTACGAAAGCTAATGGAATGCTGGCCTTTATATTCAGAGGACTGGAGTACCCAGAATGTGGAAATTATGCTGCAGCTATACAAAATCCTCTACAAACACCGGTTAGAGTACTGTGAAGAGATGCGGGCATCTCAGGAAGGGTATGTTGGCTTTGGATGGAGTTTAACATAGGTTTACAAGAATGATACCTATACTTCAGGGATTAAGTTATGAGGAGAGATTATTCAAATTATACAATGTTTTCTCTGGAATCTAGAAGGTAAAGAGTAATCTGATTGAAGTCTTCAAGATTTAAAAGGAAAATACAATGTAGATAAAGATAAATTATTTCCACTGGTTTTGGATTCTGGTGCTACGGGGCATAGTCTAAACATTAGAGCCAGATTGTTCAGGAGAGATGTTAGAAACCGCTTTCACACACGAAGGGTGGTAGATGTTTGGAACTCTCCTCCTCGAGCAGCAGTGGATGTTGGATCAGTTGTTCAATTTAAATCAAAGAGAATATTTTGTTAAGCAAACATATTAAGTGATATGAGTGAAAGGCAGATATATGGACTAAGACCAACTCCCGATCTCTGAATGGTAGTCCAGGCTGGAGGGGCTGAATGGCCTACTCTGGTTCCCATGTTCCTATAACTAACTGTGTTTTTTTTTACTTTTCCCATGTACAGCCACCCTAAATCAGACGATTGATGTCTGCAAGCATTTCACTAACCTGTGTCTGAATGGACGTTGTATTCCAACACCATCCAGCTACCGCTGTGAATGTAACATGGGTTTCAAACAGGATGTACGTAGGGAATGTATAGGTGAGTACTGACTCCATCTGCTTAGGCCGGACTACATTTGGGAAGAGATGTTTACTCTGCATTTCTTTTTTTATTTCCACATCTCTCCTGGAGTAACAAGCTCTCACTGTGGTGTTGTCCCTTGAGCATTGAGTTGCTGCAGTACGATATCCTAAATACTGACACTTGCTGGGATATAATTTTTTCCAGCTGCTGATTTACAATGGGGCACAGATTCCAAACACAGTATTCTCATTGGGTTACAGTACCTCAGATACTGACTCTCATTGGGTTACAGTACCTCAGATACTGACTCTCATTGGGGTACAGTACCTCAGATACTGACTCTCATTGGGTTACAGTACCTCAGATACTGACTCTCATTGGGTTAAATTATTCTTGGTGCTGACTTTTGCTGTTTTTGTGACTTGATTCTTGCTAGGATTACTGTGTACTGCGCGCTGCCTCTGGCTGGAGTATGATATCCTGAGAGTCTGAGATATTAACTCACTCCAGGAGAGTATCATGGCAGTCACCCTCGTTTAGTATCTGACCCAAGTGGCTACCATTCACATAAAAATTGGTACACTGAGTGTACCAATCTATGTAATCATTGGGCTGTTGGAGCTAAGCCTAGCTTATCTAACCTTCCAGCAGGACAACTCGATAATCAGGGGCAGTTGAAAATAGTGATATGCCTAAGATTTGGACTTCTGCTCTTCACTGGAAACCTCACTGTCTTGTACTTGGTAGTAGGAGCCTCCATTTTCAAATTCATTGAGCAATGAAATGATATGACTATAGAGAAAACAAATAGACCTGGTGATTTCTTGTTGCTTTCCTCGTGAGTGCTTTCAGAGAAATAAAAGTCTGCTTGCCAAAGGATCCTCGGCTTATAAGCAGACATTGTCCCTTCAGCTCTTCTGCCATCACCACCAAAAAATTCTCTATCTTCTACTTGTGCTACAGCTCGTGACCCTGAGCATAGGACACCTACCTGGGCTTACAATGACTCAAAAGTGATGGTCCATTGAAGTCTCTTCAACCTGACAACATTGGCAACACTTCAAAAGTACTTCATTGACTGTAAAACCTAAAGGATATCCTGAGATTGTGCAACAGCTTAGTGAATGGAAGTCTTTCTTTCTTGCTCCATTGTGTAGGTTGAGCCTTGATGGAACATTAAGCCTGGGAATGAGCTAGTCTGCACATCTCATTAGCTGGGACAGGCTAAGGCACAGCATTATCCTTACACTATGTCTTGGTGGGAGGGGTGCATGGCAGGAAGCAAGGACATGACATCTTTGGCAGAGATGAATAGCTGATTTTTATTATGTTCTCATTTTTTTGGGAATGCGTGAGGAAGGATCACACCCATTTGCAGTGCAGTGTCCAACACAGATACAGCAGACAGTGCAGGACTGCATTCATTTATCAGTGCCTTCTCTTATTCAACCTACTGCAATATTCAGACTGTCTGTCAAGACTCCTCAAGTGACTCTTAATTGCTCTGTCCCTTTCATATTCCTTGTTTACACTTTCACCCCTTAGAGGCCAGTGCGTGCGTGTTCAGGATGTGGAGATTTCTGACTGGTTTGATCTAGTTCATACACAGGGTGAGATTAAATTACTAGTCCCTGCGCACGTGCTAAACAGTTTGTCCCTTCAGAAAACAGTGTTAATCAAAACCAGCCTGATTGGAATTTCCTGTTACATTCTCACTGGCTCAGCTGCAAACAAGCGATAGTACTTTTCACAGACTGAAAGGAACTCAGACTTCTATCAATATAAACATGTTCCGTAAATTCTAGCTGACTTTTACTAATTTTAATTGGTATGTAATTATTACAATCGGGCCCCCACTATGCAACTCCCTGCACTAGGAAAGTTCCGACTAGCTGCATGCACCACACAGTCTGCAGGCCCTCTAGAGATTTAAACTGATGATTGAAAAGGACAACAATTAAAGGTGTCTGGTGAAAGAGCAGAGGAAGATGACTAATTGGATAATCAAGGAGAGGATTAAAGTAAGAATCAAACTTTGAGAATTCTGAAGCCCGAATTTTCATCCATCAGCCAGATGCGCAGAGCTGGCTCAGCAAACTGTAGTATAAAAATATCTGCTTGACATCATATTTTCAGTCTAGACTGATAAATTGCATTAGAAATCAGGACAGGCAACAGTGAATATTGTGAGGAGGGTGCAGAGGCTGGCTGTGTGGCAGACCTGCCTCAAAATTTAGAACAGAAATATAAAGTAAAGAACAACTCTACACCCTTAGCCCTCACATCACCTGGCTATAGCCCAACAGGTTTATTTGAAATCACACAAGCTTTCGGAGCGCAGCCTCTTCATTAGGTGCAGTGAGAGAGCAAAGCACACAGACCCAGAGATTATAGGCAGAGAGATCAAAAGATCATACAGCTGGTTCGAGTGGAGTGTCAGATGATAAATCTCTCCAGATTGAAAGATCTCTACCTTAATTTGCTTGTATAGTTTTGAATTTGGCATGCAATACCAGTCATTTAGTTCATCGCCAGCACCACCTTATTTTTAATTGTTTGTAGTTATCTCTCTGCCTCACTTAATCAGATTATAAATCATCCCTTCGCTGGTTATTCAGCCTTTGACGCCTTACTCACTGTCTGACACTCTTGATCACCTGCAGAGATTTATCATCTGACACTCCACTCGAACCAATTGTATAATCTTTTGATCTCTCTGCCTATAAACTCTGAGTCTGAGTGCTCTTCTCTCTCACTTCATCTAATGAAGGAGCTGCACTCCAAAAGCTTGTGTGATTTCAAATAAACCTGTTGGACTATAATCTGGTGTTGTGTGACTTCTGACTTTGTCCACCCCATTCGAACACCGGCACCTCCACCTCACATCCCCTCAACCAACCTCATGTCACTTCATGCCCTATATCCATCCTTTATAGCCCCTCATACCCTTCATGCAATCCACTGCCCCCATACCTGCCATGTTAACCTATGCCCACACCCTCTCCGATGGTCCTTTATAGTCCTGTATCAACCCATGATCCTTCAACCTTCATCGTTTGCTGTTTCTACATATCTTACCAACTCATCCAGTATCCACCTTGGGCTGTACTCAGGACCCATGCAGAGATGAGATAAAACTCAGTTCTATGCAATAAAGTCGTAAGTGTTAGTTGCAACTTCATTATATTGAGAAAGAGAACTTATTAAAAACTACTTTTCAGCATTTGGAACCCTTCATCTACAGAATGGCTTTAATGACAAATATTTCATTCAAATGCATAATCCCTTATAACAACAAACTTTGGAATTCATAGTCCCAATCAAAGAGTTACAACAACTTGTAGGTGTCAATCAAACCAAAATAATAGGCACCCAACTGTGATAATGAATGGTTATGAAAGCAGCCACGTAGCACTAATTGTGTAATGGAAACCTTCAGGATTATGTCACAGACAGAATGAAATAGCAAACAATTGTTTTGTTTTAACACTCCAGGTATTTATTTTCAAAGATGTAAAAGGCAGGACTATTAAATGCCTCAATGGCTTCACTGCTCCTTTTGATAAATAATTTGGAAAATCTTATTGACGTTTTTGATAGTTCCTCTTGATCAATCTTCTTGATTCTTCTAATAATTTCTCCTGCCACTTCTGACAGGTCCTTTTGAGAATTGCCTTTGATGGTTTCAATGATTGATTTTGACTGGTCCACTTGATAGTTATTTTTGACCTTTGCTTTTGACGAGTCTGTTGACAGTTGCAATTAGTTTAAACAGGTTTAGGTGCTTTTTATATGCCAGTTTAACATTTCCAAAGGACACCTTAACTCCCAAAGGACACAAGTTGTTCTCCAAAAGTGTCTTGGATCAAATCCAATGATGTACCTCACCTCTTAAAGAAAAGCACCAGTTCCAGACCTGCTCTTGCCAGGTCTACTCTGTACGCTTAAGGTGTCACACTCCGAGGCTGTCGAAATCCAAAGCAGCTGCTGATTTAAATGGTCAGCTGTCTCCTTAAATATCAAGTGTATGAGTTTGCACATGTTTGTGCCCCCACAAAATTAAGAAGCGCTGTGTTTGGGAGCAGCTCTTCAGACTTTTGAGGCCATCTACCATTTTTGCCATGATGGAGACCCTTTGTGCCAAAATGTCCAGTCTGACTATCCTGGAGGTTTGTACGCAATCCTCAGGATTGTAGAGAGAGCCAGGCACTTCCCACACCCGCACTCATACTCAGTGCCATTTTGGGCTAACGGACTGAAGAATGCCAAAGGACTGATAAACAGCGCCACTCTTAAAAGTCAAATAAAGAATAGGCGTGAGCAGAAGAGGACCAGGATTATACTACCAGGAATATAAATTGGAAATGACTATGTATCATAGCAAAGACTGTTTAAGTAGGCTCAAACCAAATCTTCATATATAAGCACATTAAAAGCAAACTCAATATGAAGCCAAAGTTACTCCTTCAAAAAAACAACTGGGTTAAGTATCCTGATAGGACTGAGATAGAAGCTTAGTCTGAAGGATAATTGCATGATGTAACATGAGGATTTTTGTACGACCAAAGTCAACAAGATATCTGTAGGTTGTTGCATGTGTGTGGGAAAATAGTGTATACTGGGAGTATTGTGTTAGGTGCATGGGTTCTGTTATATATCTGAAGTGTGTTGTGCAGAGTAGTGTGCATCCAGAAACAAGAACAAAGCTGCTGGAAAAGCTCAGCAGGTCTGGCAGCATCTGTGAAGGAAAAAAATCAGAGTTAATGTTTCGGGTCCGGTGACCCTTCCTCACAAGTCAATATGGAGTTCTGAGGAAGGGTCACCGGACCTGAAACGTTAACTCTGATTTTTCCTTCACAGATGCTGCCAGACCTGCTGAGCTTTTCCAGCAAC
>JAHRHZ010000043.1:25781155-25923264 GCA_024137785.1 Ginglymostoma cirratum
TTTTTCCTTCACAGATGCTGCCAGACCTGCTGAGCTTTTCCAGCAACTTTGATTTTGTTCCTGATTTGCAGCATCCGCAGTTTTTTCAGTTTAATTTAGTGTGCATACAGTATAATTTTCAAAGTTGAGTTATCTACACAAAACTACAAATTATGCAGTTGATCTTTCATTCCAAAATCCTCTGCCTTCCTGCCCTCAGTCCACAATGGGTTCCATCTTATTCTTTGCCATAAATTTCAACAAAAACTATGAAGATTATATTCAATAGGATGTGATAATTCCCAAGCATTCACAAAGCAATATTATGAAGAGCACTAGATGCTACCAGCAGCCAGAAATATGAGAAAGGCTGAATATTGATTTCTTTGGCACACAGGGAGTTTTTATGTAAATCTTTCTCTCTGGAAATTCAGTTTGTGAGTTTGGACTATGCAACTGACTGTAATTTCCCTCTCTATTTCATACTCCTCATTTCTATTTTTCCCCTTACTAAATGAGGTGAAACTCTGCCAGGCTGTTAAAATTAATGGTAAGCTAGGTTCTATGTAGAATTGAATGATATGTATAGTCCAGTGAGAATTTATGATAGGTTAGTTTATACACTGTCTGTGGAATGAGATTAAACGAGTGAGTTAGGGATTATGAGAGAGCAAAGTGTGCATGTGATTGGAAGAAGATGATGTGGAATGTCCATGATATGACAGATGAGGTTAAGTGGATAAAGTAGAGTCTATGATAGACTAGGGAGTAATTGAGCTGTGAGAGGAATTTAAACAGGTGAAATAGAGTGCATCATAAAGTATACATGGGCTGTGCCAGTAAATGAAATGGTTGAGTTAGTATATGATAGATTATAGAGTGCAAGAACTTCGGGAGGAGTGGGATGATGAGGAGAATGCCTGTCTCCCTCTCCTTATTTCCTTCAGGGTCTATCACAATGCCTGTAGTAAGGGGAACAGCATATTTGTACTTAGCAATAATTAACAGTCAAGTTTTAAGTTCTGTCTCCTTATCTCCTATATTGCAACTTAATTTCAGAACTTCCGAACTAAGAAGACAGTATATGGATGGATGTATGGTTTGAACTGTGACCATATAAAGCCAAATGTCCCTAAGTCCCACTGTGAACAGCTATGGGTTTCTTTCAGAATAAATGTTAAGATGCTCCGGACGTGAGGTATCCACAGAATGCAGGCCACTAAAGGATGTCAGGAAATAGGAGCCTTGAATCTTTGCAATTATCTGATTAAATACAACTTGGCTAAAGATTGGTTATAACTTGTTGTGTGACCACAGCAACAAACGTCTCCACAACATGAGGCTCCAGCTCTGCAGGGATTGCCCACAAACTCTCTGATCATTCATGGCTGTCATTTTACTAAAAGATGTCCCAATTAGTGAGTAGTCAGTCTCAGTAATTAGAGAGCCTAGATTTCCTTTGCTATTGCATTCCCTCAATTCAGTGAGCTGGTTTATTTTAACATAATACTGCTTTCTGTTTACTTTTACTCAGATGTTGATGAATGCTCCAGCAGTCCTTGTGTGAATGGGGATTGCATTAACACCCCTGGTGCTTACCATTGCAAGTGTCATGATGGTTTCCAGAGTACTGCCACCAAGCAGGCCTGTATTGGTGAGTTCATACAAGGAGATCAGAGGTCATAACCTCCTTTTTTCATAAACTCTGTTTGTTGTTTAATTAGTGAGTGCATTCTGTTGGGTCCCACAACTCTCAGCGTCCATGTTAATCTTATTATGAACTGAATATTAATATGGTTTCTTGTAAAAACATTGTATCTTTGCCCCAACAAATACAGCACAAATCAAAAATGCTCCCTCATCTTCTGTCTTTTATGTAACTATGAGCAGTTGAATTTATAAAGCACCTTTAAGGTAGTAAACTATCCAAAGACACTTCACAAAGAGAAATAAGTGGACACCTGCCACTAAAGGAGATGTTAGGATAGGCAATCAAAAGATTAGTTAAGAGATAGTTTTTAGGAGCCGTTTAAGGAGAGATATCGAAGTTGACAAATTTTAGGGTGCATATTCCAGACTTCAGGACCTAGACAGCTGAAAGCATGATGCCAATAGTTAAGTGAAAGAACTTGAGGATTTGCAAAACCTGAGAAACATTTTGGCCATGATTTTAACTCAAAGCGGATATTATGTGGGTGGGGGAACAGGATAAGTTTGAAATTCACTCGTTGCTGCAGAAATCAGAGCCGGGCTAGGCGAATCCTAATTTAAAATATTGCCAATTCAATTTCTGCCCAGGATGGGTGGGAAGTGGCTGCTGGGATGAGACTCATATATTCTGTGAAAAACAACACATGGATATCAATGGCATGTGAGTAACTTGAGCTCAGATGGTACGGGTGCAGATCATATGAGTGTGCTGTAACCGTCCTGGGCTCAAGCCCAGTGATTGCACAGACCTCTTGTCCCTTTGCTTCAGAAAGAGACACGAGAGTGGAATCAGTACATCAAAGCAGCAGATGCAGCAAAGGCACACAAGTGTTCTTTCGTTTTGAATTTCTAGCTGCTGTGGTTTGGGCTGTTTAGATTATTGCCCACTGAGAGTTCAGTTTGCCTTTTTCTATTTTACTTAGAAATCTAAACAGATGTTGGCAAGAGATATTTGCAGCATCTGGCTGGGCTGGACCCAAACCCAGGAGTTGGAGGCAAGAGAGAAGGCTTGGTGGTGATAGTTCATATTTCGTTGCTGCCATCAGGGAGTTACCAGAATCAATGTCAAAAACTAACCAGCGCTGCCACTTCATGCTATAAAGGCCATCTTTTTTGTTTTGGTTGAGTTTGGGTTGATCTGAAAGACGGTCTGTATTTCATAGGGGTCAATATCCCACTGACATCTTCCAAAGTGAATTTTCAGATAACGTAAGAAGCTGATAATCAAAGAGATCAATATGAATGAGGTTGCTCCCAGAGTGCCCCTGGGGCTGGGCATGTGGTAATGTTAGCAGGGATCATGCAGTAGAGTTGCATTTGTGATTGGTCTGTTGGTTTTGTCATCAAACCAGAGGTGATACACACAGAGCTGCACAAATGGTTTTTATTGGCAGCTTGAAAGTTGACACATCTTGACTCAAGTAAGCAACCATCCCTGAGCAACACTTCTAGAAGCTGGGCAGCCTCACACGTTTTGCCAGTGATCCAGTGTGTGCTGAATCCTTCATATAAAGACCTGTCCTTGGTGATATGTTCCTTTACAAATCTGTCCCTGATGACATATTTTCCTTCAGAAGAAGACCTCCGGTAATAGCAGGGCAAAGAGTGACCTTTTCTTCAGGAATATGTTTCCTTTGTGTCTAGGCCAGCCCAAATGGCAGGAACAGTGCAATGTCTGGAACATCAACTCAAGCTGGTGATGTGTGTAGTTGATGGATGGCTAACATTCCAATAATCTGCTTCCTTTTTGGTCTCTAGACATCGATGAGTGTATCCAGAATGGTGTTTTATGCAGGAACGGCCGATGTGTTAACACTGATGGAAGCTTCCAGTGTATCTGCAATGCTGGCTTCGAGCTCACTCCTAATGGAAAGAACTGCATTGGTAGGTATGCTTTACCCACACTAAGTCAATCTACAAACAACAGGGGCCAATTTCTAACACCTTTAGTTACAAATAATATGCACAGGCCAAACAGGTGAGTACTTCTGTAGTAACTCAGGAACCCTGACTGGAAAGGAACATCATTTGTTGTGGAACTCCAAAACAGCCATTACTCATGGCATACATAGGCTATTCTCAGCCTGGGACAAACAGTTCTGCCAACCCATCCCTGGGTCTGCTTTATAAAGGGTTCAGGTGATGTGTTCCAGCTTGGGAAGTCATTGCCTGTTTCCAAGGAAACTCATACTTAATGAGTTCCACAGGGAGGTTATAAGTGTTGTCACAACCTCTTCAATGCTTACAGCAGAAATTAAGATTATGCCATGACAGCAACAGGAAACTCAGCAGGGATATCAGATAGTGCCTGTGGAGACAGAAATGAAGTTGTTATCTCAGGTCAATGACCTTTCAACAGAACTGGGAAGAGCAGGAGATGTAATGGGTTTTGAGGAAAGGGGTAAGTGGGGCAGACAAAACCTCTGTGATATGGTGGAAGACAGGAAAGATTGAATGAGTTAGTCTTGCAGGACCAAAAGAATAATGATTAGCAAGAAAGGAAATAATTAAACAAGAGATGCGACTAGAGTAGATGTACTGCTTTTGGTGATCAAAAATAACAGAAAACAAAGAGAAAGACTGAAACATGCAAGAAAAGAAAGCCAAATGAGGTTACTGTCTAAAATTATTGAACTAAGTGTTGACTGTAAAGTAAAGTACGGTAAAGTACCCAGTAGAGAGAAAAAATGTTGTTTCTCAAGTATGCTTTGAGCTTTATTGGTATAATGCAGCAGGCCAAGGACAGAGACATCTGCCTGAGAACTGTATGGAAAATAAAAATGACAGGTCACTGGAAACTGATTGTCAAACTCTGTGTCACTGTCGTTTCAACCTCAGTATCTTATTGCGCTTTCAAACCCAATATATTACCCAATCCTACATATTAATTATTGCATTGTCAAAGCCAGCATATTACTGTCCTTTCAAATGCTGTAGTTTAGTTATTTCGTTATCAAGCCCAGTGCAGTACTGTCATTTCAAACCCTGTACATTACTGTCATTTCAAATTCAGTATATTAATTATCGCATTGTCAAACCCATTACATTACTAACATTTTAAACTCAACATATTACTGTCCTTTCAAACCCAGTAAATTAATTAATGCATTGTCAAGTCCACTAATTTTATACCCAGTATATATTAATGTTATTTCAAACCGAGTATGTTAGTCTCCTTTCAAATCCAATATATTATTGTCATGTTAAACCCAACATGTTACTGTTAAACCAAACCAGAATGCACTTTGAAGTAAATAAATGGAATCAGACATCAGAAAAGTTTGAGATGCCATTTGATTGTGGATTGGGGAAGTTGGGGTCTGGAGGAATGGTCTTTAATGGAATTGTTAGCAACTGGGAAAATGGGCTTGCTGGGATAGTTACTGTACTCACACAGAGTCAATTCACGAGAGGAAGAGTTAGGGAACTGGAGACATGAGTATTGATGGAATCATTAGGCTACTAGAGGATAGTCTTGGATCGACTCGTTACTATATTACAAACTTACAGTGGTCAATGCTGCTCCGAGTGTCTCTTTGATATTCTTTTGAAACGAGAAACCCCTTTCTATTCTGTAGCTATTGAAAAGTATTGCACATTATTTTAACTCAAGCTTTCTCAGGACCTCATGGAATTCTCACCTTCCTCAGTCTTCCGTGCTTCGTGAAATATTTGAGTTTCTAAAACCCATGTGTCGCCTTTGAATTTTGTGAAGTTAATGCTAAGACTCACAAGATTGAATCTCAAACCTAGATCATGATGAATGTGCAACCACCAACATGTGCCTGAATGGAATGTGCATCAACGAGGATGGCAGCTTCAAGTGTATTTGCAAGAACGGCTTTGTTCTCGCTCCTAATGGACGTTACTGTGTGGGTAAGCATGAGCTAAGAGATGTTACTGTGTGGTTACGGATCTGCTCATAAGTGATACTGTATAGGTATGGATCTATTAACTGAAAGTTGCTGTATGAGTAAGGATCTGTTCCCAATGAATCTAATAAATGTGCCAGGACTCTAAAGAAACACCATATCCATCCCCTTAGTATTTACACTGTCTTGTTACATATTGAGGAGTGCCTCAAGGTGCCGAGCATACATTAGGTATTTTGAAGTGTGGTGAATGTTGATTTGTAAGCAGATGCCAAAACAGTTTGTGCTCAGTAAGATCACATAAACAGCAATATGATGAATGACTATTGATGAATTTTTGATGGAGCTGGTTAGAAGGACAGATGTTACTACAGATACAGTGGTATTATGTTCAAGAGTACAAACTATCTCTTTTTTTCTTCAGTTATTTTCCACTTTGTACTGACATTAATCTGTCATTGAGGCAGTAGGAAGCTCCAATTCCTTCAGAACTGAACCGGTGGTGTGCTATGATGGTCAGGTTGCTGTTTAATAGCACAGTTGAGTAACTGATATTGTGGAACGAGTTCAACAACACCCAAACAATTTTGTTCTATTTATATACTTTGTTCTACAGCCAAATGTAGAAGGCCAGAATAAAAACAGAACGTCTGAGATTGTTTTTCCCACTTTCCCTCTCCCGTAGCTGCTGATAGTGGATGTGGTAGTTCCACACCTGTTGGTCACCCTCTGATACCTCACCTGAGTGGCCATTCTTTATCAGTCTGGCCTGTGTATGTCATCCAAATGATGGGCCGTGGAGGTCATCTCAACTGAGTCTGTTTCTGGTTTCACTAACATCCACAAGGGGATCGTGATCAGGAGTTAGATTCCTGACTGAATTTTCCCTTTCCTCAGTGTGGCTGAGAACAGTTATGCTGCTCTTACCTCTGCCCTGAGTTCAGCCTGACTTCGTACTATTCTCTGGTGCAGTGCAGTACTGGATAAACTTAGCAGGCCTTTAGGAGAGAATGCCGCATGTTTAAATTGGATTCTGTGTTCAGTTCCTCACTAATTGCAAATTCAGTTACACCACATTTTTGCCACCTGATGATCTTCTTTCCTATTGCCAGATATTGATGAATGTCAGACACCTGGTATCTGCATGAATGGCCGCTGCATTAATTCAGAAGGTTCCTTTAGGTGTGAGTGCCCTCCAGGTCTGGCTATTGGAGTAGATGGACGTGTCTGTGTTGGTGAGTGACTTCAACTCATAACTAACCATTATTGAGATTCCCTATAGTGATCGCTATTAGAGGTGGCTGTGGTACCTGGTTTCCTTACGTGTGCGGATCTCCGTTCTGCCTAACACTGTTATGTCGTAGTCTTCCACTGAAAATACCTGTTTTACTACATTCAATAATCACCCCAGCTCAAAGTATTGACTCAAACTTGTTTATTATTTCAGAATTTTGGAGAGATTTATCAAGCGCTTTAACTTATTTCTAAATTGCTTTCTAGCGCTGAAAATTGGCCTCCATCTCTCTATCTTTGTAACCTCATCCAGCCTTGTGTCACCACCTCACTTTGACCGACTTTAGTGACTGTCCATTCAGGCACCTCTTGAATTCTCTTCCTAAATTCTCCTGTCTATGCAGATTCAAACTGTCTTTGTAAGACATTTTCAAAAACCTAGTTTACGTTTATTCATCTGCCCTCATTTCTTTTCGCAGCATCTGTTTATTTTACTGTTTCTGAAGAAGGGTCCAGACCCGAAACATCAGCTTTCCTGCTCCTCTGATTCTGCTTGGCCTGCTGTGTTCACGCAGCTCTACACCTTGTTATCTCAGTTTATTCATGATTATGCTTCTTGTGAAACACCTTGCAACATTTTTCTACATTGAAGTTTTTTTACGTAAATTGATGTTGGTGTGTTTAAGTAACTCCACAGCCCCAGTTTTCCCCAGCTTGGTAACCTCCTACAGCCTCTGAACTTTCCATTCCTCTGCCTCTGGCTTCTTGTGCCTCTCTCCTTCATTTGTCTCACCATTGACAGTCATACATTCATGAATCGAAAGGTCCGGTGTTCCCCCTAAACACTTCCACCGATTCTCGTTGCTCTTACCATTGGAAACCCTTGTGAAAATCCATTCCGATGCCTAAGTGTTCACCACCTCACCTTGAACTCACCACCTCCTTATTCCCTTTAGGTTCTGTGCAGTGCTTCGGGATATCTCACTCCACTAAACGCCATGTATAAATGCAAGCAGTCGCTTTGTAGTGAAGTGTTGGCAAGCACAGTGAAGTAAGTGATCTTCCTTCAAGTTCCACACCGACCAGTGACATGTTTTCATTCCTTTCAGATACCCATATGCGAAGCACTTGCTATGGAGCCATCAAAAAGGGCACTTGTACCCGACCTTTCTCTGGTGCTGTGACCAAATCAGAGTGTTGTTGTGCCAGCCCAGACCATGGCTTTGGAGAGCCCTGCCAGCCCTGCCCAGCCAGGACTTCAGGTAGGATGGTCTTCCATGTATTTGGTGATGATATAAATATTGGATTGTGGGCGAACAGAACTCAAACTGAACGTCACATCATCCTCTTAGCAGTTGGCACCTTACCTTTGTGTCTATATTTTACTGACTCTTTCAATATAATAATATTCTTCCTTCTGCAACTTTCTGAAATGACTGATTCGTTGCTACATCCAAACTCCAGTTTGTAGACTTGTGAATAGCTACATTTTCTAAAGAAATTCGGTGCGGGCATATTTCCACTTCACTCAGCTGAGACAGGATCAACTGAGGGAGAAGCTGCAGAGAAGGGCATGAGCTCCTCCTGCTGGCTGGTCACTCGCATTGACTAGAGCTGCTGCGCAGAGAGAAATAGTTGAGACAGCTTTGTGACGCTTGTGTGAAAAGTGCCATTCAGCTGATCTCTCGAAAGGATAGTTTGTGAGCAGGTTGCAACAATAAATTAGAATAAAGGGAATCAAGGGCTATAGGCAACAGGTAAGGGAAATAGAGGTGAGGCCCAAATCAGATCTGCTATGATCTTAATGAATGACAAAGTGGAGTCAGTAATCTGAAAGGTCTGTTACTTGTTCCTGTTGTTATGATCTTATGAGTATGATTTTGAATTATTTCCTGCATCATGAGGGAGGGAGTAAAATGATTAAAATGTTTCAAAATTCTTTCAGGATGATAAAACTGAATTTATTAAATGATAAAATCAATTAGAAGAATTGATAATGAAATAATAACAGATTTTGACTCCGAGAAAGGAAAAGGAAGGATCTTCCACTTGTATACAGGCCCCATCATTTCCAGTGCTTATAGTTAGCGCACACTGTCTATTTTGGGAAATAGTGATAACCATTTGGCAATTTCAAAGGTGACCCTGAGAGTAAAGTTCACTTTAAGCAGTTCAGTGAACACTTATGTATTCAAAGGTCTGGGCTGGTTTCAGTCAAAGTCAAGTCCTCAACTAATTCCATGCTATTATTAAATTCCTGTCTGTTAATCCTGGCCAATGTTTATTCCCCAGTCAACGTAACCAATTGACTTGTCATAAAGACATAACGTTTTAATAGGGTTTTGCTGTGTGCAAATTGACTGCAGTGATTCCTACATTAAAACAGTAACCACACTTTAATATCTTCTTTGTTTCTGTAAAATATTTCAGTGTAGCTTGACATTGTGAAAGCTGCTATATAAATGCAATTGTTTTGATATTGATGTTGTGCAAAGTTGGCTCTTCAAGTGGTTTAAATCAGCTGTTTGCAACTTGGTAATGTATAACTGTCTCAGTGAAATTCTACATCTAAAAGTACTGAGGGGGAATTTAAAAATGTGTTGGATTACAATCCCAGCTGATATTAATGCTGGACAGCTCAGTCCTGGTGTGAGCTGTACCTGCCTAGACAGGTCCTACCATCGTTTTACCATTTGTTTTAACTGTGAAGCTTAGTAATTGAATATATTCTCAGGAATTCACAAGGATTCCCCAATTATTTTAACACAATGAATAAAACATTTATTAAATAACAAAAAGTAACAAGCACTATATTACCTGAGACATAAAAATTTGAGAGACTTCTTTACAGGCATCGGAAAAGGATTCAAACTCTCACTACCTGTTTTATCCCACTAATATCCCCACAAACACCCACATCTCACCAAAAAGTTATCTCCATTACTTTCACATTAAGGATTCTTACTCAAGCACGAGACTGGTACAGCTGCAACCAGATTCCTTTCAGTGAATTTCTATTCATGCTCTAGGTACTTCCTTTCCTTCAGCGGGTACCTTTCCCTGAGATACTTATACTGCAAAATAAACTCACTATTGCTTTATCATGATAAATACATAAATACATGAGTTCCCTAAACTTAATTTCCAGCAATTTTTGCCAAACAGCTTCTTATTAATCAGGTTTACACTTCACTTTCTGTGTCTGTTTCCAGACACAGACGGCTGACTGCTCTGTTTGTGTGTCACTAACGGCAGCAGAGTTTATTTTTCATTTTTTAACACAGTAAACTGCTTATTCCCCATCTCCACTTCAAAGATGATAAAACTTCATCAAAATGCAGATAGATTCATAGGGTCATGCAGCACGGAAACAGGCTCTTCAGTTCAACTCATCCGTGTTGATCAGGCATCCCAATCTAGTCCCATTTGCTGCATTTGGCCCATATCCCTCTAAACCCTTCCTATTCATATACCCATGATAAATAAACAAACGTTCAGCCTCTTTTGTACCAGCCCACAAGAACACTTTAAAATGAAACAAAGTCATGGCTCCCCTTTCTTAACACAAAATTGAACAATATAAAATAAACTTAAAGTCATACATTGTTCCTAATAGCTGAAACTACTCAGTCCATCAGGCAGCATCTGTGGAAAGAGAAATAACTAACTGCTTTGTGTAAATGACATGTCATTGGAACACTTTTGCTCAGTTATATCATGTGGGTTTCCACCTGGTTTTACTGTTCATCCCCCTACAGTGGATGGCTGTAACACTAACTGGATCCTCAGGACCAACCAAAACACATGAAAGCTAATAAACTTCTTTATTGTGCATTCTGTGTTATTAGGTTGGCCATTAATTCATGATTTAATAAGGACAAACATTTTCAGGGAGAGCTGGTGGAGAGATCATGGTCCCTGAATTTTACAACCAGAGTTCTTTGCAAGCAATAATCCCCGCTGGTAGAGTGAGTCAGTCCCTATATTAGGTTCTGTGGTGGATGGTTGTGATTCAGAGCACTGTGTGTCTGCTTTGTTTCATTCTCCCTGTTGTTTTCACAGCTGAGTTCCAGGCTCTGTGCAGCAGTGGCATCGGGATCACAGCTGATGGACGAGGTAAGGAGAAGAACCAGTTTGTGTTACTAGCAAAACTTAGGACTGATCCTTCACTGTTTGAAAACTAAATTCCATTATGTTTAATTTTCCTTTTACACAAATCTCATCAGAAACAGATTTTACTCGTGGGTGTGAGTGAATAAAAGACAGACTAATGTTGCATATCCTGTCTGATTTGAGATGTTGACTAATGTCCTTCTGTAACAGATTCTGTAGGTTCTTTTCTATATATTAAGTTTCACATGAAACTGATTAATTCTATTCTCATTAACTCTCTGTGAAGCCTGAAAGAAATGTCCAAAATATTACAACCTATTTTAAATAAATAAATAGGACAGTATATCTGCATTACTCCATTGGCCACACCAGCTTATTTATGGTTTCACTGAAAAATAGACAGAATGAAGCTCCTACCTTCCAGGGCTAAGAAATATAAGCTCTAATCCCCTATCATCCCTGTAATGTTAAAGGTTAATCGCTCTTCGGCAATTGATTAGCTCCATGTGTTAGTTTATTTGAATCAGTAAAACATATTACACACTGTGAAACAAAATTTACAGCAAACCAACTGATATTTGTAGCAACATATAAAAAGAAGGAAGGAATTTGACTGACAGAATCATTGTAAGCCAGTTACCTGGACAATAAGTACTGATGTACAATTAATGTGATCCTTAAGTATACCTTTTGAAAATGTGGAGAGAGGTCAGTGAAGCATTGATTAATTTGCATTTCCATTTGCTCACAGATATCAATGAGTGCGCTCTTGATCCTGATATTTGTGCCAATGGGAATTGTGAGAACCTACGTGGCAGTTACCGCTGTATCTGTAATATTGGCTATGAATCTGACGTCAGTGGCAAAAATTGTGTCGGTGAGTGTGGGACTGTGTTATTCCAACTTGAAGAAAGAGTTCAATTAAAAATCATTCCCGTTGATTATCATGAGGCATCCTGATCCTCTATGAAGTATTCGATCCTCTACAAAATATCACAGTCTCTAAAAGCAAGTAGCATTTCTATTATTTGATGAATCAAGGCAGGAAATGTTTTTTTAAATTCACTCGAGGAACATGGGTGACCAGCCTTTCTTGCCTGTCCCGAGTTGCTCTTGAGAAGGTGGTGGTGAGCTGCCTTCTTGAACCACTGCAGTCCACATGCTGTGATAGAGAATTCCAGGATTTTGACCCAGAGACCGTGAAGGAACAGCAATATATTTCCAAGTCAGGATGGAGAGTGGCTGGGCAGGGAACTTGCAGGTGGTGGTTCTCCCATGTAGCTACTGCCCTTGTCCTTCTAGACGGAAGTGGTTATGGGTTTAGAAGGTGCTGTCTAAGGATCTTTGGTGAATTTCTGCAGTGCATTTTGTAGACGGTACACACTGCTGCTACTGAGCATCGGTGATGGAGGGAGTGGATGTGGTGCCAAACAAGTGGGCTGCTTTGTCTTGGACGCAGTTGAGCTTTTTGTGTGTTGTTGGAGCTGCACCCATCTAGGAAAGTGGGGAGTATTCCATCACATTCCTGACTTGTGTTTTGTAGATGATGGACAGGCTTTGGGGAGTCCAGAGGTGAGTCACTTGGTGCAGTATTCCTAGCCTCTAACCTGATTTTATACAATTGCGCTTATGTGGCAAATCCAGTTGAGTTTCTGGCTAATGGTAACCCCACAGATGTTGATAGCGGGGGTTACAGTAATGGTAACAGGATTAAATGTCGAGGGGCATGGGTTATATTGTCGCTTATTGGAGATAGTCATTGCCTGGTGTTTGTATGGTGCAAATGTTACTTGCCACTCGTTAGCATAAGTAACATTACATTTCATTGTCCTTTGCTGTTGACTAATCTGTCGTTTGGAAAGCAAACAATTTTTTGGTGCAATGCCTGAGTTTCAGTTTACTTGTCCAGGAAAGGACAAGCGTCACGTTTCAGTAGATTGTGTACAGAATGCAATTCCTGGCTATCATTATCGGGTAGAAAAGAGGACATCAGCCCATGATAGCCATAAGGCCTGCTTGCAAGAATGGACAGTAGCTACAAATATCTAAGAGAACATGTGGCATAAAAGCGCAATGATTTGACAAGAACATTTCAGTTATTTGTCCCTTCCCTGGGACTATTTGTGAATTAAGCAATGAAACATCAGGCCGTTGTGTGCAGGAGGGAAGAAGAGTGGTGTGATTGACAGAGAGGGAAGAACATGTGGACAGGCTGAACAAGGGTGGAGAGGACAGAAAATGAGTGGGATGAATGAGGGAAAAATGAGTGAACATTGTTTGAGAGGCTTCTGGAAGGGTTGGGGTAAATCCTGAGCCTTAGTACTTCTGAGATTTTCCTGCCTGAGTAGACCAAGGGCAATTGAACAATTCCTGGAATGATGTGTAATCTGCAATTTCTAATGTTTTCAAGAATGACCGATTGCAAATAAATACTCCTTTCCCCAGATATTGACGAGTGCTCGGTCAATGTGCTTCTGTGTGACAACGGACTGTGTCGTAACACTCCAGGCAGCTACACATGCACCTGCCCCACAGGTTACATCTTCAAACCTGATACTGAGACCTGTGAAGGTGAGAATCTCCACATTGCGTGACCTGGTCACAATGCTGAGCGGTATTCTTTTTGCCAGCGTGTCAACTATTCTAGTTCACGAAGAAGTTAAATTCATTGCCGCAGTTACACTAAGAGAGAAGTTTTTTTTTTATAAGGCTCTAATATTTTCATTAAAGCCACCATACTCAATGAATGAACGATTGTGCCCAGATATCCAAGAGATGTGACAGCTACTGCTTTTCAAAATGTAGTCCCACGCAACACTACCTACAGGTTTATAAAGCTGTTCCTTTTGGCTTGGTTGGGATGAACTGAACAAAGTGTCAGACACTGGGTGTGGCTCTGTTATTATCAGTGCACAACGGAGGTCCTTTGATGACAAACCGTAAGCATGGTCATGCTGTCTGTAATGGCCTGAGGCTACAGCTCCAATTGTGGACATACAATGAGTAATGTCGCCTCTGTATTTCCAGATGTGAATGAGTGTGAATCCAGCCCATGTGTGAATGGTTACTGCAGGAACATGGCAGGCTCATTCATCTGTGAATGTTCACTTGGCAGCAAATTGGATCCAACCAGAACCATCTGTATTGGTAAGTCAAGATGTACCATTATATCAGTCCAAACAATCTCTTATCCAGTGTCATTGTTCTGCATAGGAAGTGACTGCCTGGTGATCAGGGAGTAATTGTATTTGAATGCAAAATACAGGGTTAATGGCAGGATTCTGAGCAGTGTGGAGGAACAGAGGGATCTTGGAGTCCACGTCCATAGATCCCTAAAAGTTGCCACCCAAGTTGATAGGGTTGTTAAGAAGGTGTATGGTGTGTTGGCTTTCATTGGCAGGGGATTTGAGTTTAAGAGCCGCGAGGTTATGCTGCAGCTCTGTAAAACCCTGGTTAGACCACAGTTGGAGTATGGTGTTCAGTTCTGGTCGCCTCATTATTGAAAGGATGTGGAAGGTTTAGAGAGGGTGCAGAAGAGATTTACCAGGATGCTGCCTGGACTGGAGGGCAGGTCTTGAGTGGAAAGGTTGAGGGAGCTAGGGCTTTTCTCACTGGAGCGAAGAAGGATTAGAGGAGACTTGGTAGAGTTGTACAAAATAATGAGAGGCATTGATAGAGTGGATAGTCAGAGACTTTTTCCCAGGGCGGAAATGACTATTACAAGGGGGCATAATTTCAAGGCGATTGGAGGAAGGTATAGGGGAGATGTCAGAGGTAGATTCTTTACACAGAGAGTGGTGGGTGAGTGGAATGCGCTGCCGGTGGTAGTAGTGGGGTCAGATACATTGGAGACATGTAAGTGACTCTTGGTTAGGTGCATGGATGATAGTATAGTGTAGGGAATGCAGGGTAGTTTGATTTTAGAGTAGGATAATAGGTCGGCACAACATCGTGGGCTGAAGGGCCTGTACTGTGCTGTACTGTTCTATGTTCTAACCCTGGCCCCTTCCTTTTTATCACTAATGAGCCCATTTGCTTGAGCTGTGTTGACTAAGCCATATTTTATTCAGGACTTAATCTGGGAGTGAGCTCTGTTTTTTTAAGTAAATTAATCTGCCTCTGAATGAGCCTTTTCTAAGCAGCTAGCAGTATCTACAAGAACAAATTGTATAGCTTCTTCAACATAATAAGATGTCCGCAGTCTGTTCACAGAAGCATTCTAAAATGGAGCATGACATTCAGCTACACAAGGAGGTAGTGTATGAGATGAGCAAATGTTTGATCAAAGGAGGTAAGTTTTAAGGACTGTATTAAAGGAGAAAACCAAGAAAAGAGAAGCCTTGAATGTAGGAGAGCTTGGGGCCTGAGGCATCTGAAGGGTTAGTTATCAGAGGTGGAGCAATTAAAATCTTGAGTGTAGAGTTCGGAATTTACAGAAGTGCAAACTCTGAGAGGCTTGTGGGGCAGGCGATGGTTACAGAGATAGGGAGAGGTGAAGGCATGGAGTGATTTAAAAGCAAATATGAGAATCTTAAAATCAAGATATTGATTGACTGAAGTCAACGTAGGTCAGCGAGCACAGGGCTGATAGGAAAAAGCAACTTCATGCAGAGTAAAACAGGCAGTAAAGTTTTGGATAACCCCAAGTTTATGAAGGTCTAATGTTGGAGTCTAGCCAGGAGTGCATTGTAGTAGTCACATCTGGAGCTAACAAAGACGTGGATGATGGCTTCAGCAGCAGATAGGCTGAAGCAGCAGTGAAGTGCGTCATGTGATGGAGGTGGAAATTGACATTCTTGACAGAGGCATGAAGATGAAGTCAGGAACTCCAATGTGACACCAAAGTTGTCAACAAACTGGCTTGATCTAGGAGTGTACCCCTGTAGCTTCCTGGTATTTGACAGCTGAGATTCCGCAGATGTAATCCTGCCCGACAATCCTCAATCTTCCAGCAAACATGTAGCAGATTGGGATGTCGGCAGAGCCTGATTGTGATCTGGTCTAGCCCTGTGGTACTGGCTGCTAATGCAGAGCTCACGTTCACTGCACGGCCAGCATTGTCCTTTCTTATGACCCAGATTTCTCTCCATTTCTCCAGACAGTCAGCGGGTATGGGATCCTTAGAGATGAGGTACCTCCCTGAGACACAGAGATGGCAGTCTGATCTGCTATCCATGCACACACATTACAAGGGCTTTGTTTTGTGACAGCCCCTTCCCACAGCACACATTTCCCAGTCCAGGAAATGCCTGCAGCAGTTTCAGTTCCAGTGAACTCAACTCAAATTGGAGCGTTAGTCTGGAATTATCCTGGACTTTTGGCCAAGCTACTCACTGGGCAAGCTCACTGAACTAGCAGTGAGCCCTAAAACTTGGAATGAAATTGTGTCCTGGTTCTAATTTCTAATACTGCAGTGCCTTCCGATTACTGTGGGCTCCATAGAGTTAGGGTGTTTAGATGTTTATGCTCAACATCTTCATTTTTCCAGCTTCTATATTCCTGTTTAAACTTTTAGATACAGAGTGGAGACAGGCAGAGAATTCAGCTTTCAATTAGTAAACAGCAAGTAAACTATTGCAGCAAGTGTTCAGAATGGTGACAGTGCGGCTGCTGATTATGGAATTTTAAATATAAAGTAATACTGTAGAATCAGATTAATTTTTACGGGCTGTTGTATGGTTTCCAACAAGTATGTAGCCCCACCTGTGAGGCACTGAGACTGAAGACTATCAGGTTCCAATTGAATCACTGAGGCAGAACACTGCCATGGCAACCGGCTAGAAGTGGATGTTTATTAACGGAATGGAGTCAGTTGAGGCATATCAGGTGTCAACTTGGTCCTGTTAGATGATGGTTTTTGGATAGGGCTGTGGATCCACTCCGTTCCACTCTCTCCTTTTCACACTGTGCCAGAGGCGAGCACTAACCGGGAGACTGTCCTGGGGTGTGTGGGTTCACTGGTGTCTGCGAGCTGAGGGAAGTGACTTAGTGGGGATTTTGACAAATCCCATTCTCTGCTTTTTTCTTTCCCCAACAGACAGTATGAAGGGGACGTGCTGGCTGAATATTCAGGATGGACGCTGCGAGGTGAACATCAACGGAGCAACACTGAAGTCGGAGTGCTGCGCTACCTTGGGAGCAGCCTGGGGCAGTCCATGTGAACACTGCGAGCTGGGTACTCACATGGGCTGAGGGGTTTACTTGGCGGGTGGTAGTAGGGGCACAGAGGTTGGAGGGCATTGGCGCAACGGTAATATCACTTTTCCAAAGCCTGGACTTTTACATTGGATTGAAATTGAACAGCACACACAGTAAGCAAAACCCAGCACCCAGTTTTCATAGAATCATATAATCCCTATGTTTTATATAATTTATCATTCAATTACTCAGTTCCTTGTTTCTCCTAATTTGTTTCTCTTTTACTTCTTTCATGGGATGTGGGCGTCACTGGCAAGAATGGAATTTGTTGCCCATCACTAATTGGGTGGCTCACCGGGCCATTTTCAGAGGGAGATTAACACTTAGCCACATTGCAGTGGGTCTGGATTCACATAGAAACCAGACCAGGTAAGGGCACAAATTTCTCCCTGTAAAGGACATTGGTGAACCAGATGGGCTTTAACAACAATCAGTGGTCACCATTACTGCCATAAGCTTTCACTTCTGGTTTTATGAGTTGAGTTTTTCATTTTGATAGCTGCCCATATGAAATGTGAACAGGAAGCAGGAGTAGGCCTTTCAGCCCCTCAGGGCGGCTCTGTCTTTCAGTACGATCGTAGCTGATCTGATTTTAACCTCAAATCCACATACCCACCCTATCTCTGATCTTGTTTCAACCCTTGCTGACCAAAACTTTATCCACCTCAGCCTTTAAGATGTGTAAGACTTTGTTTCTAATGCTTTTCTTATGAAAATTGTCCTAAAGACTTGCAGGCCGCTGAGAAATAAAAATGTTGCCTTATCTCTGAATTAGATATAATCCTTTATATTTTTAAACACAGCCTCTAGTTCTAGTCTGAGAATTGAACTCATGTTCCCACAGCATTGGCTAGGGCCACTGGATTAGTAACTCAGTGACATTACCACTGCACCATTCTCACCCTTACTTGAAATGTTATGGAAAGGGTGAGTGCTAAGTTGCACATTCAGTTGATTGTGTAAGTAGGGTTCATTTTTTATTCATTCACGGGATGAGGGCATTGCTGGCTAGGCAGTATTTATTGCCCATCCCTAACTGCCCAGAAAGAGTCAACCACATTGCGGGTGCCTGGAGTCACATGTAGGCCAGACCAGGTAAGGATGGTAGTTTCCTTCCCGAAATGACATTTGTGAACCAAATGGGTTTTTCCTGACAATCGACAATGGATTCACAGTCATCATTAGACTCTTAATTCCAGATAGTCATTGAATTCAATTGCCACCATCTGCTGTGGTGGGATTCGAACTCGGGTCCTCAGAACATTATCTGGGTCTCTGGATTAATAGTCCAGCAATAATACCACCATGCCGTTGCCTCCCCCCAACAGGGTTCAGGTACTTGTAATTGAAAGGGCAGAAAGTGCTTAGAGAGATCACATTTTGCCATGGTTTTCCATTTATTGGAGAGAATGAATGAAAGAGAGACTGTGGTCCTTCATATTTGGAGTGCCAAGTAGGCAGCCACACAATTGTTGTTTATTGACTGGTGCCTAGTTTCAGCAGATGGGCAAGGGCACAGCAGAATTGGAGATCGGCTCAACACAGTGGCAGACTGCTGCCTGATAAGGAAAATGAAAAGCAATGCCCTTTTCTCCAAACAATTTGATCCAGGTTAGCTACACAATGTAAGAACCACTCATTTTAATAGCCATACAATAATAGGATGTGAGCACACAAATTCACAGTACGGATTTCAGCAGAAGATGCTCACGCCAAGAAATTTTGATACATATTCATTTATTGTAATGGATTAATCTGCATATTCACCACAGGTAAAATTAATTTACAATGATTACGTTGGCACATTGAAAATAGGTACAATTATCATCAGTAATTGTGTTATGGCCCCTCACTTACCTAAATAATACACTGTACAAATTTCTCCAAAGTTGTGATTCTGCTGCCTTGTACCTGATTTGCTTTGTTCGAATATGTGCTGGATCAGCACTTCCACAGAAACCCTTTGTGTGATATGTTGTCAAGTCAGCAGTCTACTCAAGTGAAAGATTTCACCAGGTGAAGTGAAAACCCAGAATTATTCATTTATTTGGATCTAACAGCATCATAAACAGAGTCTTGCAAAAATTAGGTCTGTATGTTTGATCATGTGCCATTACGTATGCCTGTTAAAGGTTCATAAGAGCAACTGCCAGGAGCTGAATTAGTGAACCATGTTTATGTTTCTTTTGCAGATCCCACCTGTCCCAGAGGCTATGCTAGAGTGAAAGGCGTTACTTGTGAAGGTCAGCTCGGAATGTTCAATCATTCCAACTAAAACAAGGATTAAATCACCTAGAACTGACTCAAAGAATGACATAAACACAGCTCATAGATTTACATTACTATAGTTTATAGTTAATCTCCATTCTTATTTTCATTGACATCATAAACTGCCCTGTAGTGTGTGTGGGCTACTACAGATGAGTTCACACAAGCCTATAAGGGAGGAGGCTTCCTGTTTTCATTAGGAAGTTAATGTGACTATTAATGCTGTTTAGTTTGGGAGGTGTTCCAGAAGTGACTTTGTAAAGACCTATCAGACTGCTAAGGGTTGATAGAAAGTTAACCCAGAATACTATTCTAAGGTAAACTATAAAAGTAGAACTTATGGACAAAGGCTCAAACCAGTTAGTGGCATATTTAGGGAAATAATAAGAAAGATTTTATATAAATTGATCAGCCAGCTGTTATATATCTCTGCAAAGATGGCCAAAAGTGCTTATGCTACCAAAAAAACAAAATCGTGGCTTTCAACAATTCTAAAAGTACTTATTCATGATTGTTCCAAATATTTTTTGAAACACATTACAGTTGTAGATGTAAGTTGTGTCTAATATGATTTCACGTTGATTCTGTGAAGCCTATTGCACTTCTACCAAACTGATATCGTTATTGAGTTAACTCTTCCATCAAACTTAAGATCTAGTATTGAAATTGCTTCATCCTTTTATCTCTGTATTTTTGCACTCTAACTTCCTCGAACCACATCTATAACATTATCCTATTTTGCTTGTTTTATAAATCATGAAATGAATAACTTATGATGTATCTTTTTCCACTAGATGTGAACGAGTGTGATGTATTCCCTGGTGTTTGCACAAATGGACGGTGTGTGAACACACAGGGCTCATTCAAGTGTGACTGCCCTGAAGGACTGACTTTGGATGGGACTGGAAGAACCTGTGTGGGTAAGAACAGATCACTGAAGGACCTGAGTGGGAGAAAGTGTTTACTTTTCATCAATAATGACATAGTTGAACATAGCATGATATTCCCTGCCTTGATATTGGCCAGGGCATAATGGACAGCACACTTACCTCCTCATCAGAAGATTCCAGATTTACGTTCCACTCCAGTGAAGAGATCCCATTGGCTTTGATTTCCAAGCACTTCAACATAGTATTGATGGAGTGCTGCACTGTTGAAAAGATCATCTTTTGGATGAGGTGTTAAAGGGATCAGCTGAGCCAAAAGAACTGAAACTTTTTTGAACACCTGAGCCTCTGCTTGATTGATGTTCTGGTTCCTCGATCTCTTGTTGTCAAATTCACAATGTTTCATTGCACATAGTCAAGCGGCTTCAAGTGCTTTGCTGTTTTATCTATTGAAATTTCAAAGGGTGGGAGGTGGGGCATAGCTTAGCATGGTTGTTGTCTTGGGGGCATACGTTTGAATGGAGGAGTGAGTCGAAGGCATGACGATACCTCCCTTCCAAAACGTTATCTCATAAAGACTATTGTTCATGATATTTCTGACATACCATGAGCCTTAGTCCTTTAAAAATCTACCCAACTCCATTGGATAGGGTTGCTAGATAAGTTAGTATCACTTAAAATGAACAAGTCGTCTAGTACAGATGGGATGCATTCTAAGTTGCTGAAGGATACTAGGTAGAGATGGGAGAAGCTCTGACCATGATCCTTCATTCCTCCTTGGAATTGGGACTGATACCACAGGATGGGAGAGTTGCAAATGTTACAACCCATTTCAAACTAGATACATGGCAGGCCAATCAGTACATTAGTAATAAAGAAAGCTACTAGAGATTGCTATCAGGCCTAAATGTTTACTGTCTAACTAATCCAACAGTTCTTTGATGCAATGCTTGGCAATAGAGCAAATAAAACGATAACTGTAGACTTCAAGAGGACAAGTACAGGCTGTAGAAATGGGCAGTTACATGGGAGTTTGAAGTTTGGAGAATCAACATGAGGAGAAACCATCATCAACACAGTGCAAGAACAAGAACGTGGCTGTGTATATTCATTAAGTTATTAACAGTGACAGGGCAAGGTGATAAGATCAGTTTAATAAGGATATGTGGCTTAATAAATAGGGAATTGAATGCAAAATCAAAGAAATCATGCTAATCCTTTACAAATCTCCAGTTATGCTCAGAGTGATTCTGGGCATATGATTCTGGGCATATGATTCTGGGCATCATAATATTAAGGAATTTGAAGAAGTGCAGATAGTTTACTAAATGAATGCATAGAAAAAGAGACCTGAGTTTGTGGAGTTTTGCGGGAAGCTAGGATTCATCTACTTAGAGCAGAGAGGTAACGGGGAGACCTAATAGAGGTATTCACAATTATGTGGAACTGAGATAGTGCAAGGAAGGAATTATCAAAGGGGGAAGTATAGATGATTTTCAGGTGGTGAAGTTGTTGTGCTATGGATGGAAGAGTAAATTCCATCAGAATTTTTAAAGGCCAAGTACTTGAAGAAGACTAATTTGCCGAGATGTGGAGCAAAATTACACAGCTCTTTTAGAAAATGAGATGAACGGTCACCTCCTTTTGTTAAGGGTCTATGATCCTAAGACAGTCAGCTGATGGCAGCCATACATTTTGCTGTGGGAAATGTGATGTTCTTTGTTCTCTGTGTTGAGTGACCCCTTTATGCTGAGGCAAAGCAGCAGCAATAAGGAAAGGAAAGGAGATTATTCCTGCACTTGGATCGCACCCTGCCAGCCAAAGTTCTGTCTCTACACAGCCACTCGGAGGGTCTGCGCACACTGCGCATGTGCTAATTGGTACGTGGATGCATTGGCTTGGGAAGTTGTTGTCTCACATGGACTTCACCGGCCCACACAGTAGCAGTGAAAGCTGATGGGAACGTAGCCTACTCCCCCTTGGGACATTGTGCCTGATGTATCCAAAGATGAGTTCAAGAGTTGGCTTGTTTAGCCTCATGGAGACCCACTGAAGACATCTGTGACCCTCAGTTAAAAGCCATCTCAACCTGATAGAGCTGACCTTAAGAGAGCTTCACATCGCACTTAAGTACAGCAAACCTGCTGAAGATAAAAAAAATAGTATTTCATATGGACTAACTTCAATCTTTTGATAATCTCTGATGACGCCAATTGAAAGATCATTACTTGGAATTGCAATTGTTATCTGATAGAACCCCAACCAGAATAGAAAATACCTTTTCACAAAGTTGAACTCTATTGAATAGTCATCTCATCAAGGCAGAAGTGTGGCTAGATCTGGGCTAACTAAAGCAGGAGAAGGGTGATCTTTTAAAAACTATAGACAGTAGATGCCTCTTTCAGGTGCTAATGTCTATACTGCTTATTTCCAGCACCTTCTGTCCCTTTTCTGTTTGTGTTTAAATTTAGTCTGAGCTAAATGGTGGAGCTTTGCTGTCAGGTCTTGTTACTCTGTTATGGAACACTGTTGTGAAATGCCTTGGGGCTGACTCTATGCTGTCTGTTCCCTGTAGACGTTCGCCTGGAACATTGCTACCTGAAGTGGGAGGAGGATGAATGTACAGAGCCAATGGCGAACCGGTTCCGTATTGATACTTGCTGCTGTTCGATTGGCCGTGCCTGGGGTGGAGACTGTGAGGAATGCCCACAGCCTGGCACACGGGAATATGCGGCTATTTGTCCCAGGGGACCAGGATTTGCCAACAGGGGTGATGTTCTGACAGGCAGACCATTCTACAAGGGTAATGGTTCAATGAATAACTATATCAAATTACATATTGCATGTACAAGCATTCTCCTCAGGACCTGTTGTCATGATTTTTGATTAAGCATTTATGTCAACATCTAACCATGAAAATACCTCTGAAAACAGTTACCCCTAACTATGTAGCTTCCAGTTCTAGCCAACAGGTGAAACTGAAACAGGTTTCAGAGGACTCTCTGCAAAATCTGGATATGAAAATAGTTGTATTCATCAACAAACTGTGAGAAATGTCATAGGTACATCTCTTTCTAGTGTTTCAGTAAACACTGAAAAATTACAAACTCAAGGAATACATATCCCATAAACAGACTATTGTTGTTCCAAATATTGGATGTGCTTCTGATGCACTCTTCCAGAAGTGATCCTCCATCTGGTACAGCTGATGTGCATCAAGGGCAGCACATTTCATCAATGTTTTGGTGTTAGATAGATCTTTGTAATTAAAGCATTGATTCAGAACAGTATCCTTTCCCTAGTGCTTAGGATACTGGGATATTTATGCTGCCATTGTTTTCTACTGCTCTCTCTGGCTCTCTGTTACAAGTGAAAATTCAATAGTAACCTTTGTACTAGAAACCAGATGGTCTGCCAAGAGAGAAATAGATAAGATGGAGGTACTTGCATCAGAAGAAAATCTGAGCAGGTAGAGGCGAGAATGCCACATTTGCAAAACATTTCAGGAGATTTCAACAACACATTTTCACTGAGTGGATGTTAATGTAAGGTTTTAGATTACCATGCTCTACAAATGAAGAGCCTTTTACCCAAAAAATGATGATTCAGATTTAAAGTAAAATGGCTGTAAATGTTGGTGTGGCAGAGTTTGCCTCAGGTGTAAGTTTATCTTTATGGGATGTGGCTTCACCCCAACTGTTATTAGACTCAGTCATTCCACTCCCTTTGAAGAGAAAGCCATCTTTCTAGATGCTTTCTGACCAGATATTTGGCCAAGCTAGCTATTTCCTATAATGACCAGGGCAGTGAATCCATGTTAATTAGAATCAGCCCAATTGCTCCAGTTATGTGTGTGAGGGTTCACCACCATCGGTCCCAATGCCCCACACCAGTCACTGGTGAAGCATAACTAGTCTCTTTCTTCCGGTCCTCCTGGTGTTGACCCATTTAAATGTGTTCAATCCCCACTGCCTGTGTTTGGATCCAGGTCTGTATCCATATAAACAACTTGCTACCCTTTGATGTCAGGTTAGTTTCTAGTTTGTACGGTGTCAGATGGAAAGTTTCCCACCTCTGATTTTCACAGTGCCCTTAGTGACCACACTGATTGTCTTACTGTCTTTCAGATATCAATGAATGTAAGGTATTCTCCAGTCTGTGCACATATGGAACATGCCGGAACACAGTTGGAAGCTTTAAATGTCGCTGTGATAGTGGGTTTGCCCTAAACATGGAGGAAAGGAATTGTACAGGTAGGCCAACACTAGGAGATACTGGCTAGCTCATTGTTTGAGACAGATATAGGTAACATTCTCTCCATTTGCTTTCCCTGTCTTCTGTACATTTTTCTTTTCTATTTGCATCTGCATCTGTCATTTTCTGTTTAACATTTTCTTTGACTGTCTAAACTGCAGTTCTTTTCATCTGTCTAATTCTGCTCACCTGCACCCTCTTTATCTTTTTGTTCCTTTTCTACTTAGCTCTGTTCCTTCTTTGTTTTCTTTTATTCTCTCTTTCCCATTCTGTCACATATTCATTGTCTGATTCTCCTGTCTCATTCTTGTAGATATCAACGAATGCCGTATCTCGCCGGACCTCTGTGGCCATGGCACGTGTGTGAACACACCAGGCAGTTTTGAATGTGAATGCTTTGATGGATATGAAAGTGGTTTTATGATGATGAAGAACTGCATGGGTAAGTGATCACTACCAGCTGATCACCGTTGACAGTCTAAGACTGGGTTTTCATGAATTAAATGACACAAAGGAGGGAAAGTGAATCACAGCACAGCTCAGACTGAAGTCTGCAATGAAGGCTGAATGGACTGAATGAAACACCACACTTTAAGTACATTAGAGCTGAAAAAAATGAAGAAACGGGAAAACCCAACAGCCTAACACGTGTGTGCATCTCTAATGGATTGCCTCCATCTATTCACCTCCTCACTATCTACTTCAACCTTGTCTCTCACCATTTATATTATTTCTTCAAAAACTCAACTAAGTGTCTGATCCTCTCCACTTCAATGGCCTTCCTTGATAAATTACTCCACAACTCGGTGAAAAGATGCTTCCAAAGCTTTACTTCTTCCTCTTACATTCCTAACTTTAAATCTTCCTTCTCTGGAATTTGAATCCCAGCATAATGGACAATCTGACTGGATTAGTTTGGAAATCCCTTCAGAGCTATAAAAAACATTAATTAACATACCTGAAATTCCCTTGTTCAATTTTTTGTCACGCCAACCTAACTCTTGTGCCCTATGACCCTTCTCCAGTGCTGACATCTTTCCTGTGATTAGGAGCCCTGGACTTACTTAGCATTACTAACCAATACCTTATGCACAGCAACAGTACAGGGTGGCCTTCTGGTATTGAGGTTGAGGATTGTAATTCATTATTCATCTCACTCCTACAGACCTGTGCTGTGTCTCCATCTTCTCATGGGTAAACAGGCCTACCAGATTTTTGCACTGTTGCTTCCTACCTTATTACCTCTGTAGTCTGACCCTTCGTCCCAGTATCTCTCATTATCCTGCAGCTATTCTCAATGGTCACCATTAGTCTTGGTGCTCCAAACAAATTCCCACTGCCCTTGCTCCCTCTCACAGTTCACAGAGGGGTCAGGCAACAAATGTACAATGAGATTCATGTGGTCTCTTGCTTTGAATAACTTGAATGGATGATGAGCTGTGCAGAAATGAATTTGGCACTGCACTGTGACATGGTCTAAATTTGGAATGCCCCCACCCGGCAACTGCTTTGAGTCCTTTTGATACAGATGTAATCTTGTATCTACATAGACATTCCAGAACAGGAAGTACAGAGTGAAGCCCAGCTCTCCTCCTTGGAATGGACTCAGCCACTCTTTGTGGTGGCCTGTTTTAATGGTTTCCACATGTTGCTTTGCTAGCAGGGGCTGATCTGTGCCAAACAATCCTTTATTCACTGGAGTTGGAAGCAGCTGTAGAACACTTAATAAATTCCATGCAGTAGACATTGAGATTTAAAGAACATTCCAGAATTTATATTGCCTGAGCCATAATTAGAGGTGTGAAAGAGATGTAACATTAGCATCAGAGAGAGCCTTTGATTGCATTACAGACCTCACATCATGCTACAGGCCTGTTACTGTTCTGTAGGTCCCACAGTCCTGGGGAGGTTGCAATTTCTGTTACACAAAGGACACAGAACTAGTGGCAATCACTCTCCTCGTCACTGATTCACTTATAGGCCTTCCCACTTACACTGTTCCCAATTCAGACCCTCTCACTAACTCCCATATCTGTGCACAGAGCCCTCCACTAATACCACCCATTATTCCAAATCAGCCCTAAACCACTCTTCAACCTAGTATTTAGGGATTGTTTATGATTGCAGTGTTTTATGTGTTACATTTTTATGAAACAGTCAATGTACGTGTCTCTGGTTAAATACAGTTAGACAGATTAAACAGATTGATCACCTTTCATACTGTACTGAGTGCTGCATGCTCACTACTGTTAGGCCCAGAAATAAAACCACATTACATTGGCTCATGCTTTAGATGTTGACGTGAGGTTGTATTTACGTAACCTTTCTGTTCATTATGCTGATCCAGATATTGATGAATGTGAGAGAGACCCATTGCTGTGTCGGGGAGGAACCTGTGTAAACACTGATGGCAGTTATGAGTGTATTTGCCCACCAGGTCATGAGTTGACCACCGAGGGAGACGGCTGTGTGGGTAAGCAGTTTTACAAATCCATTTTAAGGAACTCAGTAGATGTTGCATTTATACTAGGCTAAATGTGTGCGGCAACTTATAGAATATCAAGTCAGTCGAAGCAAGGTTCAGCTTTCTTTAAACAAAAATTGACCTGGATCCTCTGATCACCATTAAATTGCTGCTTCATTCCCATTTTTCCGCACCTAAACAGAGCTCTGCATTTCTGGCTATCTAGTCCGACCCTGCCTTCTTACGAATTGTGGAGTGTTCTTCCACTAAGCTGTTTCCTCACAGAAATAGCAAGCCAAGTCCTCTCTTTACAACACCACCTTCCATATTTTGGAAGGCTTTGGTGCAACGTTTCAGTGTATTAGTGATTGGATTTGTGATTGCGGGGTAGAATGGAAGCTGGGGTTTGATGGGAAGATTGGGATGGTGGGAAGGTGGAGTTGTCAGGTTGGAAACCAGCCAGGTATGCTAGACTGCAGGGAGCTGTGGGTGGGGAGTGGCTAATGAAGGCAGGTTGGGCCAGTGGGCAATCAGGGTCTCGGGCTTGGAGAAGAAAATTGTGTGGTGAGAATTAACCAGATCAGGTTGGGAGGTGGTCAGGTGGTAGCTGGGGGAAAGGAGTTAGGGCTTACTGGGAAATCAGTTAGTGGGAACTAGGCATATGGAGGAAGTCAGGTTGTGAGTCATGTGCTGGGAAGTGAAAGGATCAGGCTGGGGCGTTGTGAGGTAGTTTAAAAGGTTGAGGTGAGGAGTGTCAGTTGCTTAGTTACCCAGACTAGAGTTTTTCTCTCTGACAATTCCCAGGTAACCAGCCAGATGAGTAAATTGGAATTGTCCAAAATCTCTGACTCAAACACAGCATTTGAGACTTTGGAGTGCAACCTGGGGAGTGGGTAAAATACTCATCGAAAGTTCCAATTCCCTGATCAATTCACAAGGAATCAGGTGGGGCCCTGATGGATCCGACATTATGTGTCCAACAAGGCTGGGTGATCTTTGCCATTACCTCTCAGGTTGGAAGGACCATGGGTTGCCAATTCTGATTCTTCTGGAAGTTCCACCACAGGAGGTTGGGCTTCCAGCCACCCCACCCCTATTCATCCTGCCATTGATTGTTCAATCCATCCATTTCGGCGACACCTCACCTCCGACACCAAGTAAACCAATTATTTTATATATTCAGGCTGCTCCTTCACTGTCAGCCAAACAGCTTTCTCCAATACTTTTACAAATAATAAACTAAAGTGTTCAGGCAAGATGTGAGTGACATACAATTCTTTTAGATATCCGTGTGATTTTCCTTCTTGGTCTTTTTTTTTTGGTTCATGGCTCTGGATAAACCAGCATTTACTACCCATCTCTAATTGCCCAGAGGGCAGTTAAGAGTCAACCACATTGCTGTGGCTCTGGAGTTACATGTAGGCCAGACCAGGTAAGGATGGCAGATTTTCCTGAAGGATGTTAGTGCACCATTAGTGGAGCACTCTCCCCACTGCAATTCCAGCTGCCCCCACCACCATTATTAATCCTGAGGGCTTCAGAAGTAATCTGGGATGTTTGAAGCTGAATATGCTGTCAGGTGTTTATTTTCTGTGCAGAATGCACTGTGACTCTTAAATGCTCACAACTTTCTTCCCTGATATAGATATCAATGAATGCTCACTGAGTGACAACCTATGCAAGAATGGTCGCTGTGTAAATATGATTGGGACTTACCAGTGTGCCTGTGACTCAGGATATCAGGGCACAGTGGACAGACAGGGCTGTGTGGGTAAGAGCTACTTCCTTACTCTTAAAACAGTCAGTTGACATTAATCAGTACAGTGCAAAATACTGATGAAAGTTATAACTTACATCCTCTGCGAATATCATTTAACCTGTTCAGCTGTCAGATGTTTATTCATCCTTTTGGGACAAGTGAACTGTGGTCAAACGTGGTGAATAATGGGAAATCTGTCGGATAGCTGTGGCCAAATACCACCCCACCAGTCTGCTTCCAATTGTCAGCAAAGTGCTGGGAGGGGTCATGGACAGTGCTGTCTAACAGCACTTACTCACCAATAACCTGTTCACTGACACTTGGCTTGAGTTCTTTCAGGGCCACTCAGCTCCAGATTTCATCCTCGTTCCAAACAAGGGCAAAAGGGTTGAGTTATTACACTAACTCTCACCACTCTATTCCTCAACCCCAGCATTTCACCAAATCCCTCAGCACAATAATCCTGTCTAGTCTCTCCCCAGAAACAATTCTAACTGTATTTTTCTTCCCATTTACACAAGCTTTTGGCTGAAGCTCTAATGGTGGTAATTTGTTCCATGATCTGACTATCATTTGCACAAAAAAGCCTACCGATGACCCTATCTCCTTCTAAATTTTGTATGACTTACAGTAGCTTTTCCTTCAATTGTATTTATCAACTCCTTTTGTTAATTTGGACAATATCATCTTACAATCATCTGTTTCCCAGCAATAAACAGAAATTCCAACTGTGCCCTTCCCCTGAATGTTGATCCCTCAGGCATGGTGTTAAACTGCTGATTTTTCATTGTATCCTTTTTGCCATAGCTATAATGAACCAACCTGTTCAGTCGTGCTGTGATACAGCAGGTAGGACTTGAACTACATCATCAAGCTCAGAGACAGGGACATTACTAATGCAACACAACAGCATAGATATCCTTACTTCAGTCCACACACTAACCATGCTCACATCACTGCAGAAGATCCCCATTTTGTTTTTAATTGATGCCCTGTCAGCTTAAGAAAGTGTATTTGACCTACACAAAGGCCTAACTTTCAGTTTCTTTTTCTTCTTTCAGATATTGATGAATGTACAATCATGAACGGTGGATGTGACACCCACTGCACAAACGCTGAGGGAAGCTATGAGTGCAGCTGTAGTGAGGGCTATGCACTGATGCCTGACAAGAGGACATGTGCAGGTAGGCAGCATGGGGTTCTTAGCACTGACCACATCCTGTTACACAGTGAACAGTCATAGTGATAACTACAGCCTTGAATATCAGCCCTGAGGCTGAAGAAACTTGTACAATTTCACCTGCATATCTGATTGGGTTTACGATACCCATTATAACTGGGCACCCATGAAGCTCCAGAGGCCATTAGAATTGTATTCACTTACAATCTTTAACTTCAGGGCCCAGCATATTCCTCATTCAACCATTGCCATCTGATCAATTCAGGAGTCGAGGGGACCATGCCAGAAGCAGCATCAAGCTTACCCTGGGAATGACACGTCAACCTATTGAAGCTACAGGACCACGTGCCTGCTTAACTTAAGAAGCATTATGCAATAGGTGGAACTAAATGGTCCCTATCATGAATAGTGGCAGGCAATTAAGTAGAGGAGAAAGGTTCACAAACATACCCATTCTCAACGATGAGGGAGCCCAGCACATCAGTAGAAAGATTAAGCTGAAACATTTGCAATCATCTTCAGCCAGGAGTGCCCAGTGGATGATCCATCTCGGGCCTCCTCCTGAGGACCCCAGCATCAAAGATGCCAGACTTCAGCCAATTTGATTCACTCTATGTGACATTGCGAATGGCTGAGCAAACTTGACACAGTAAAGGTTATGCGTCCTGACAATATTCTGGGAGTAATATTGAAGCCTTGTGCTCCACACTTTGCTGTGCCCCTAATCAAGTTATTCTAATACAACTACAAGACTCACCAGTGATGTGGGTAGTTGCCAAGGTGTGTCCTGTCTACAAAAAGGCCGCACCTGATCAGGCCAATAATTGCTGCATCAGTCTATTCTGAACCATCATCAGTGTGTTGGAAGGTATTGTGGTCCGTGCAATCAAGTGGCATTTATTCATCAATAATCTTCATAACAGTGCTCAGTTTGAGTTCCGCCAGGGCTACTCGCTATAGCATTGAAGCAAACATGGACAAAAGCATCTAATTCCAGAGGTTCAGTTGGAGTGACTGCCCATCAAGGTAGCAATTGACCAAGTGTGGCATCAAGGTGTCCTTGTAAAATTGTCAATGGGGATTGTGGGGAGTCTCTTACTGTGGAATCGTAAATGAAAGATGGTTGTAGTTGTTGGAGGGCAATCATCTCAGTTGCAGGACATCATGGTAGACTTTCCTCAAGCTAGTGTTCTGGGCCCAAGCACCTTCAGCTATTCTATGAATGTCCGTCCCTTCTTCACTAGTTTTGATGTGGGGATATTCACTGAAGATGGCACAGTGTTTAGTCCCACAAGCAGCTTCTTGGTTCTGAAGTAGCTGTGCTCACATGTGTGATAAACAGAACAACATCTAAACTTAGGTTGATAAGTAACAATTATCATTCATGCCATACAAGGACAAGACTTGTACAAATACTGTCTCCAGCAAGAGAATAAGTAACTATCTCTGATTGACATTCAATCATATTGCCGACACTGAATTCCCCATTGTCAACATCCTGGAGACTAGTATTGATCAGAAACTTGACTGGATCAGCTACATAAATCCTGTGACTACAACAGCAGGTCAGAGGCTTGGAAATCCGTGGTGAATAACTCACCTCCTGACTCCCCAAAGCCTGTCCCACAAGTACAAGGCACAGGTGAGAGTATGATGAAATATTGTCCCACTTGACTGGATGACAGCAGCTCCACAACACCCAAGAGGCTTGACACCATGAAAGACGAAGCAACCCACTTAATCAACACCTCTTTCACCACCTTCATCATTCACTCCCTCCATCACTGATGCACTGTGGCAGCAGTGTGTACCATCTGCAAGATGCACTAAGCTATACACTGAGACACCTTTGACAGCAACTCTACCATGTGGAAGAACAAAGGCAGAAGACACATGAGAATGCTGCCACCTAAAAGGACCCTCTTGCACATCATTATGACTTGGAACCGTTTCACTTGTCATTCACTGCTGCTGGGTCTAAATCCTGGAACCCATTCCTTAAATGTGTGTAACTCCGCTCCATGGATTAGAGCAGTTCAAGAAGGTGGCTCATCACCCTCTCAAGAGCATTTAATAATTGGCGACAAATGCTGGCCTATCCAGTGAGGCCCGCATCCCATAAGTGAATATATAAGAAGTTGGGACTCACTCCGTCATTTATTGACGGATGCTTCAATAACAACAATTCTTTCCGATGAGATAGATTGTTATCTTTAAATCCTGTAACTCTTGTAAATTGAAGGTATTAAGGGTTGTAGGGAAAGGTGTGTATTAAGGCTTAGGTCACGGGTCAACCATTGAGCAGCACAACAGGCTCAAGCAGTTCAGCGGCTATCTTCTGTCCCTATGTCCTTCTGCTCACCAACCATTGGAACTTGGGTGTTTCCGCTGTCTGACTTCCACAAAGCAAGAAATGAAGCAGCTCACGGCAGACGAACTGTCACCTTGAATAAAACGTAGTCAGTTCCTTACAGCAGCACTGCTCCGGCTAACTGTGATGCGTAGATTTATTTCATGACCAGTGAAGGTCTGACTAAAAGTTAAAGGTTTACATGGGAGATCTGCGTGTAAAATTGAATATTTCTGGTGACCCATTGATTTTGTTTTGTTCAGATATTGATGAATGTGAGGAGAATCCCGATATTTGTGAGGGCGGACAGTGTACCAACATCCCTGGGGAATATCGCTGCCTCTGCTTTGATGGGTTCATGGCTTCCATGGACATGAGGACCTGTCTAGGTGAGAGCTGAAGTTCATTGCTGTTGTTAAACGTTGCATGATTAGCCGGGAGGCCCCTGTAAGTCAAGAACGGTATATCTGCATTTGGAGATAACAAGAAAGAATTTCAGAATATTTGATAATTTTTTAATGCACTACTTTAATTGTATTGTCACTCCTGCTTCCTTTTATAGTCCAGTTACCAGGCAACAGTGAGCGAGGGCATGTCACATGATGTGAATCGCAGCACGGACGGCAGGTTGCACACTGCAAACGGGGTCTTGTCAACATTTATTTTTATACAGGGTCTCAAAGCCTTCAACCAAATCAATGGGGTTTTAGGATTTCCTACATGGCTAAGGAGGTAGGAACAAAGAGATTCATAGGCAAGAGGGACAGGCACAATTCATTTGGGAGGAACATGTGATGGTGGTTCATGGGAAGAGAGAGAGAGAGAACCAGTGGTGAGTGAGGGGAAGGGTGAAGCTGCTGGTTTTTTGGGGAAAGGGGAAATGAAGGGGAGCCACTGGTAAGAGTGGGTGAAAGGACACTGGCGATGTTGAATAGAGGGAAGGGCAGATCCAAAGGTGATTGTGGAGAGGGTGGGAGTCAGCAGTGTTTGCACTGCACCTACTGTGATACTGATTAGAAAAACCACTGTATAGCTCGTTCACAACCTATTGAAATTGCAAAGCACAATATTTGACCTTAAGCTGCTCTTCCCCACATCCCCCCCAACCGCCAACCCCCAAACCCCTGTGGTACCAGCACAGATTAAACCTGTAAAGCTGGGACTTCCATTTTGGCCAGCTCCAATGTCATTATTTAATGTGGAAAATAAATCTTCATCTTCAACTTTCCTTCCAGATGTTAATGAATGTGACCTGAACCCTAATATCTGTCTCCATGGCGACTGTGAGAACACCAAAGGCTCTTTTATCTGTCATTGCCAGCTGGGATATTTTGTGAAGAAGGGAACAACAGGATGCACAGGTGGGAATGTTTACTGTTCACTTTGTTCCCCTGCAGACTTTCCACTGATGTTTAAACTCAGTCTCTGTACTGCTATCCAACCAAAGGCTCTTCATTCAGAAATTGATGGAAATGCGGCAACTATTTCCATGTTAGTTTGATGTGGCTGTGTATTATCCCACGCAGCCCAACATGCACTCACTTGTTCTACCTTCTCCCTGTAGAAAACAAGGCTCACCCACAGCATTTCCAACTCCACTTCACTCTTTCCCAGAATCTTGAAACTCTTTTCAGTGCAATTTCAACCCATTTACTGGGACAGAACTACTTTGGGCTCATTGTCTCCCTCTATCTTCCTTTGTCCTAAAATCTTCATTACTTCATTAGGTGCTGTTAACCTGATGTGGCAGCCCCTACCTCTGAGACCCTAACCTCAAAGAGGGTCTCCAGTGTGGAGGGGCAGGTAGTGTTGAGGAGGCAGGCGGCTGCAGAAGGACTCGGACAGGCTAGGTGAGCGGGCAAAGAAGTGGCAGATGGAATACAAAGTGGGAAAGTGTGAGGCTATGCACTTTGGCAGGAAAAATATAGGCATAGACTATTTTCTAAACAGGGAAGTCTTCAAAAATCTGAAGCACAAAGGTACATGGGAGTTCAGGATTCTCCTAAGGTTAACATGCAGGTTGAGTTGGCAGTTAGGAAGGCAACTGCAATTTTGGCATTATTTCCAGAGGACTTGAATACATGAGCAGAAGAGTATTGCTGAGACTGTATAAGGCTCTGGTCAGACTGCATTTGGAATATTGTGAGCAGTTTTGGGCCCTATATATAAGGAAGAATGTGCAGGCTTAGAAGGGGTCCAGAGGGGCTTTACAAGAACGATCCCAGGGATGAAGGGCTTGGAGTGAGTGGTTGAGGACTCTGGGTCTGTATTTGATTGAATTTGGAAGGATGAGGGGGGATCTTATTGAAACTTATAGAATACTGGGAGACCTGAATAGAGAGAGGACACAGGGAAGATGTTTCCACTGGTAGGAGAGACTGATACCCAAGGGCACAGCGTCTGAGTGAAAGGAAGGCCCTTTAGAAATGAGATAAGGAGAAATTTCTTCAGCCAGAGAGTGGGTTATTGTGGAACTCATTGCCACAGACCGCTGTAAAAGCTGAGTCATTGAGTTTGTTTAATACAGAGATAAATAGGTTCTTAATTAGAAGGCAATCAAGAGCACAAGGAGAAGACAGGAGAATGGGACTGAAAAACATATCGGCTGTGATCAAACAGTGGAGCAGACTTGATGGGTGAGTTGGCCTAATTATGTACCTATATCTTATGGTGAAACCTTGCACTTCCTGCACCAGCCATTCTAAAGGTGCCTTGTAGTGAGATTTTTGATTAGGATACATTAACGATAGTTAAACAAGCCACAGTTGGCTTGAAACCAGAGGAGAGGGTTCCCTCTTCCCCAGGGAATGTTCAGACTGTCAAAATCACCCCCTACCGACCAACTACACTGTAGTGGGATTTCTAGAACTTCCTCATGTAAACGGAAGTGGGCTGGATTTCGAAGTCATTGCAAAGCCAGTGTTAGCATTCAAATAAGGCAAATTGTTCGTGGCCTCTTAACTTACTTTCTTCTTCTGTTTCTATATCTCCTACATCACACTTTTTCATTACAAATCAAACATGCATAATTGGTAAAGCATGTGGGCAATTCTGAAGTTATGTAAGACGCTATATAAATTCAAGATTTGCTTTTTGGACATTCATAGTTGACAGGACATTGAAGCCAAAGACAGCATAGCTTCAATCTGAACAATGATGCCAGGGTTGGAAATCTATAGCTGTGAGAAGATACTTGAGATATTGGAACTTTATACAATGGAATGTTAATGCTTCTGATAGATTGAACTGGAAAAGTACTGTTTCAACTGTTGCATATCAGTAATAAAAAGTCAAGCATTTTAAATTGTCAGTAAATAAGCGGCTACCAAAATGCCTTCAGATACTTGAAATATGGGATGATCCACAAAACTGAGACAAGGCAGAGATCTTTTGAAGGGAAAATGGATAGTTAGTTGAAGCAAAGGATCTAGGGTGAAAGGAAGTGAGCAAAGCAGTTGAATCAGTTTTGGATTTTTCTAGCAAAGAGCAGCATAGACACAGAGTTGTAAAATTCTATTGTTTTAACCTTCTAATGAACATTATGCCACGTTGCGCGCAGTCCTCCAGCATTCATTTCCTGACCGTGTTGTGCCACGTTGCAGCACATTAGGTGACTACCATGACATTAGCATTTCTAGGAGTTGTATCATATTAAAAAATGAGATCCACACTTAATATGGAAGAATTTAATGAATCAGGATTTTAACCAGAGTATTTTTTACCACAGTAGCTAATGACATTAATGCATTCTGGACAATTCTATAATTGAAGCAAATGAATCTCTACAAAGTATGACTCCTCAACCTCAGAGATAAATTATATTGTGCAGTTCTGTAAGTTGGAATGTTCCAGATCTGTGAGCACAGCTTCATTGCTCAAAGCTTCTTCCACTTTTTCAGATATTGATGAGTGTGAAGTTGGAGCTCACAACTGTGACATGCACGCCTCTTGTGTGAATGTGCCAGGAAGCTTCAAGTGCAAGTGTCGTGATGGATGGATCGGAGATGGACTGGAGTGTATCGGTGAGTATGTCAGTGTATTAGGGCTTGGTTCAGTCATAGTGGGGAGTTCGACTTTGCCAGCAAAGAGGAGAGGCAAGTAGAGAGACACAGCCTTAGCACTTTGTTTAAACACAGTTTTTCAAGTCAAAGTGCTGTGTGATTGGAGGGGAAATTGCAGATGGTGGTGTTTCTGTGTGCCTGCGACCTTTAGCCTTCTAAGTGATAGAGGTCGTGGCTTTGGAGGGGGGCGCATTTGAAGAAATCTTAGTGTTTTGCTGCAGTGCTTTTTTTAAACAGTACCCATTGCTGTTACTGTGTGTCGGTGAGGGCGATTGGAGGGCTGCTTTACAATCAAAAAGAACTGAATTTACGGAGGTTAAAAGTTATGCCAGTTTAATAATAGTTACAGACTGCTACTCAAGTTAACTATGCAGGAGGTAACTGTGAGCTTGTGTTTAACGGGCTGATGTTTAATGGGTCGGACTCTAGCCATTAGAGTGTGGTGAGAGTGTTTTCTGATTTGTGTACAAGGTGCTGACATACATTGCATTATCACATCGTGTCTGTGTGAACCCCTGTGATCGTAACAATGGAAATTGCACTTTTGCCTCCCTCCCGACCACTCCCTATTCCCCTCCTGCTGTCTATCCATCAGGCTGATACCTGTCCCGGGTCCCCAGCACAGTGGTACAGCATTGCACTACAAAGGCCCCAAGTGTGACCCCCAGGCTCTGCCATTACCCAATCGCAGCCTGTCACAATTTTTGAGATTCAACAGTTGACCTCAGCACCCCAGAAAAGGAGGGTCAGCCAGGGTGCCTGTAAATATTTGCATTTCTCAACATCCAGTTGTTATTCAACTTATTTGATATAGACATTTAAAACTCAGACCTGAAGCTTTAGATTAGCAATAACATTTTGGGGGGCATTAACATGCTTGCTTCTCTCCACCCCCCCACCCGCAACCCCCAACCCCCAACTCCCAATCATTGAAGCAATGCACCCAGTGAAGGTAAAGGTACCAGCTGTGAAGTGCTGAGGAACAAGACGATTCCAGCACTGCCCATTAGGGGGAAGCCTCAGGGAAATGAGGGATTTATGTGCAATCAGCGGGGATTTGATTTCTGATAGCCTTTGATCTTCTCATTGCAGATCTGGATGAATGTGCCACCGAGGAGCACCAGTGTAATCCCAGTGCCAACTGCATGAACACACCTGGCTCATACCGCTGTGCCTGTAAGGATGGCTTCAGTGGTGATGGTTTCAGCTGCTCAGGTAATGGGTTCCCAGCAAGAAAAAAAAAGTGAGAGATGAACTGCACTAGTGCAGCTGTTCTGGGAGAATTTACTGTTCCATCCTCTGAGCAATCAGTGACGGGTCTGATCACTATTTATTAAAACTACATAGAGTTTATGTAACTGTGTGTCTCCTTTTTCTTCTCCCCTCTTTGATGCAGTCATTAGAGCCCTCTGACTCTTTCACTTTCAGTAATTCAGTTCTCTCTGAACAGACATAATTACCAACCAGACTATTCATGTACAGCCATCTAGAAAAGCAAAGACTTGTTTGTCAGTCCAAATAAGAAAGGGTCGGCAAGCAAATTAGTTGAAGTTGTTTGATTGGTTTGACTGGGTAGTTCTCCAGTCTCCAATGTCTCAACCCATTTTGCACACTTGTAGGTGGTTCACCCATGGAGAAGAGTCTTAGCATATCTGATGCTGCCAACTCCCATCTTTCGAAGGCAGTCTAGCTGATAGAGGCACAGTACTCTACTCAATGAGCAGTAAATATAGCACCAGAAAGACATGCCGTTTACCAGTTACAGAGTCATACAGATGTATAGCGCAGGAACAGACCCTTTGGTCCAAATCGTCATGCTGACCAGATATCCTAAATAAGTCTAGTCCCAAATACCTGCATTTGGCCCGTGTCCCTCTAAACCTTCCTATTTGTACACCCATCCAGCTGCTTTATAAATTTTGTAATTGTGCCAGCATCTACCACTTCCTCTAGCAGCTCATTCCTTACTTGCACCACCGTCTGCGTGAAAAAAGTTGCTCCTTAGATTCCTGTTCAATCGTTCCCCTCTCACCTTAAACCTATGCCGTCTAGTTTTGGACTCCTTTACCCTGGGAAAAGACCTTGGCTATTCACCCTATCCATGCCCCTCATGATTTTACAAAGTTCCACATAAGGTCATCCCTCAGCTTCTGATGTTTCAGGGAAACTAGCCCTAGCCTAATCAGCCTAACCCTATAGCTCAAACCCTCCAACCCTGGTAATATCCTTGTAAATATTTTCTGAACCCTTTTAAGTTTCAAGTTAGCAGAGAGACCAGAATTGAATTCAGTATTCCGATAGTGGCCTAACCAATATCCTGTACAGATGCAACATGACCTCCCAACTCCTATATTCAATGCACTGACCAATGAATTTTGTAAATGTTCTGGCTGTACTCTTTAGATTACACCAGAAATGTGCTCAGTTCTCATTTCCCATACCCATACATCTGCAAATCAAAGGCCCGATTGAAGGTGATACCACCCTAGAGGAAACTGTTCTTAAGCAGGCTGCAAAGAGGAAGCCCATAAACTGTGGGCAGAAAAGTACCTTTTGTGTTGCAATTATTTTTCTATAACCTTCCAGGACAGCAACTTCTCAGCAATCAAGTGGAATTGGAACTGAGTTATCATATCGTTAATGGAATTGTATCCCCATTGAAGCTATCCCCAGGTCCACAGTACCCAAGACACAGTCAATATCAATGGCAAGGATCGTCCAACTCTGGGGCTTCATGCAACATAAATGAGTAAACTGATCGATATTAATTTCATGTCAAAAAACAGCTTGATAAGTTTTAGCCCTCATGCAAGGGTGACTTTAGAAAATTAATCATAATATTGTAGCCGGGAGGATGAGGGAGCACTTTTTGTATAACCTACTTTATTCAGTGTTTGTTCTCTGGACATATGTCACCTCATATTAGCTGGACATAGGGAAGAAATGAGAGGAGCAGGAGGTGGTCGCTGGAGTATGATGGTATCCACGCTGCTCATGCTGTGCATGCTGCTGACCAGATGACATGTTTTCCTTTACAGATGTTGATGAGTGCGCTGAAAATGTGAACCTGTGTGAGAATGGACAGTGTCTGAACGCCCCTGGGGGATATCGCTGTGAATGCGAAATGGGATTCACACCAACCGAGGATAGCAAGGCATGCCAAGGTGAGGTTAGCTGAAAGGCTTCTTTGGGATACCACAGCCTTTACAAAACATTTGCATTCCAATGAGGTACAGTCACTTTTCTCACAACAGTATTAGCATTCAATTGTGGAGATGGTCCAAATCAGACTTACCAAATCCTGGCAGTAACTTTGATTTTTCCCCTAGGGTGATTTTGGCTTCCCCTTTGTTTGTTCAGTGATTGTACAGACCTGATTATTAAGCTTGACAGATATTTACCAGTTTAAAAGATACCCTCTTGAAACAGAATCTGAGGATTCTGATACCTCATGAGTATTTGTAGTGATTTCTATTTTTCATGTTAGTGGTTTGAATCTTTTATCTAGAGATACCTAAGAGTGCCAATGAGCTGTAATCAGTCCAAGAATTTGTTGGCAACAGTTTTCTGAGCACATCTGTTGATAACAACACGATGTGTGTTCAGGGACTCTGTATGTCTAAGACCCTTACTGCATTATCTTTGATATGACTCAATGCACAGTGGATGCGTCAGCTCTTGCCTCTCACTGTCTTATTAATAAATCCCTGTGTGCTTTCTTCAGATATTGATGAGTGCACCTTCCAGAATATTTGTGTTTTTGGAACTTGCCAGAACCTACCCGGAATGTTCCGCTGCGTTTGTGATGACGGTTACGAACTTGACAGAAGTGGAGGCAATTGCACAGGTGAGCTCAAACTGACAATGGATGACTGCAGTAATCAGTCCCATTCATACATTGCTTTTAATGGCTTGATGCTACAGTTAGTCTCATTAATAACACTAACTTACTTTGATGATTCAGGGCCACATTTAGTCTGTGGCACAGTGGTACAGTCTCTGCCTCCCAGGACAGATGGTTCTTGTTCAAGTCCCACCTGCACCAGAGGTGTGTCACAGCAAGCTGATTAAAATAGCCCAAAACTCTGTTCTACAAGATGGTTTATTTTCTGTGTTTTACTAATAATTAGAATGAAACAATAAATTCTTTATCTTTGTCAAATATCTGTAAATCTTGTATTAGCAGAGTACAGGTACTTTTGCACACACCCTGACCATCAATAATCCATGACCTTGATCTATCTTTTGAGCTTTCTTGCGAAAGATTGGGCCACACATGCCTTTTCCTCCCACCCTTCACCACCACTGATCTAATAAGTCACCTTGAAAGCACTGCTTCAGAATGTTGCAGTGAAAATGTCAGGAAACAGTGAATTATAGAAAATAGGGAGAGAAGAATTTTCTGAAGAAGGGTCCAGACCCAAAACATCAGCTTGCCTGCTCCTCTGATGCTGCTTGGCCTGCTGTGTTCATGCAGCTCTACACCTTGTTATCTCTAATTATAGAAAATACATAGGTTAGTCATTCAAATGGTTCAAACACAGTTACTTCAGTTGTCTTGTAAAATAGGACTTTCCGACAAGAATGAGAAGAATAGACTCCAGCGATCAAAGCTCAGACTCTGGAACTATAATCAACGGGTCAGGTTTCCCCCTGATGACTTATGTGTGACCCACCGGCCTCATAACTGAAATGGGATGGACAGAAAAAGAAGCAGCCAAGCTTGGAGCACTTTTTGCATGTACCTGATAGACAGGTTGGAATGACATACTAGAGACCAAAACAGTGGATGTATCTGTCCACTCGCACATTCAGCTGCAGTTGGTCACCAGGAGAAGAGGAGTATGGAGTAATAAAAACATTATTGTGTTAACTAGGCCCAAATGCATTCTATGTCTGTCAGGTATATCAAAAGGATACCAACCACAGGATAATCTACATAATGGCTGAATGGGTCATCCTTTTGCTGTACGTTACTATGATCTATTATTAAATAATGATGTAATGGACCATGTGATTGGAGCAAGTGTTAGAGTCTTAGACTTATACAGCACAGAAACAGTCCCTTTGTTTCAATTTGTCTGCGCTGGCCAGATCTCCTAAACTGATCTAGTCCCATTTGCCAGCAATTACCCCTGACCCTTCCAAACCATTTCCTATCCATGTACCCAACCAGACGCCTTTAAAATGTTGTAATTGTGCCAGCCTGCAGCATCTCGTCTGGCAGCTCATTCCATACATGCACCCTCTGCGTGAAAAAGTTGCCCCTCAGGTCCCTTTTAATCTTTCCCCTCTCACCTTAAACCTATGCCCTCTAGTTTTGGACTCCCCTACCCTGGGGAAAAGACCTTGACTATTCACCCTATCCATGTCCCTCATGATTTTATAAACTTCTGCAAGGTTGCCCCTCAGCCTCCGACAGTCCGAGGAAAATAGCCCCAGCCTATTCGGCCTCTCCCTGTAGCTCAAACCCTCCAACCTGGTAACATTCCTACAAATCTTTTCTGCACCCTTTCAAGCTTAAGTGTTACTGAGAAGCAAAGGAATGTGTTTCAGAACCTGATTGACGATGAGTTAGTGATTGATAATCAGCTGTTTGATGGGCTAGATGATTCATTGTTTAATGATTCACTGAGTTTACATTCACAGATATCAATGAATGTGCTGACCCTGTGAACTGCATCAATGGACTCTGTGTGAACACCCCTGGGAGCTACCTGTGTAACTGCCCGACAGATTTTGAGCTGAATCCCACAGGGGTTGGCTGTGTGGGTGAGTCCTAGTTCTACTTTTGGAATGATTTAATGACAGTACCAATTAATGATTCCATGGAAACGAAAGTACTGAACTGCAGAATATGGCAGGCAACTGGTAACAGTACAGGTTTCAGTCAAGACAGAGATGCTCAGAGATGGAGACAGAGACAAACAGTAGCCATGAATCTCCTGCCCACTTAATTATTGAAATCTAATTCACAGGGCTGTTCTTGGTATAATTTATGTTGATATAAATGGGGAATCTACAACCCTTTGAACCCTCAGCTAATTTGCCCAGGGCTATGATTTTCTAAGCTTTACTGACTGTAAATTCCAATCTGATCTGGCATTAAACATTGGCAATGTTACAGAATTTCTTTTACTGCAGGAATTGGAAGAGATATAATCCAATCCTCCCCCAACATCCGCCCCACTCCCCACACCAATCTCAGTGATAGAGCGGTACCCAGGACAATGGACAATTAACAGCTTGCGTCCCTGATCTTCACAGCTCCTTCCTCAGTCTTTGTATCTTCCGTACTGTGAAATTTACCCATCCCGTTAATCTCTACCCACTACCCGTAAATGCCTTATACTGTCAGGAACTGTCACTTTTTAATCTGCTCTGGCCACATTCTAAACATCCCCCCTCAGAAGTAAATTTCCAAAATATATACCCATCCTCCTCTGTCCAGTGACCCATCCTCTTCCATCAACTGAAATAATTGTCCCCTCCCCCTCACTAGAGCTGTATTCAGTAACAGTTTATCTTTGGCTGTCTCTGTCCCATTGCTACCAGTTCTCTCCTCAACTGAAGTGCATAACTTAACCCAGCACTGATAATTGGGCCTTTTTACTGCCATTACTTTCTACTATAGCAGTCGGTTAGCTAATTATTCTATTAAGTAAAGAAAATATTTAGTAACAGATTAAAGTGATGGTGACCTTTGGCTGAAGGGTGTTCTATTCCTAGATTAAGAAAGATCCTGTCCTTGGCTTGATGTCTAATATGTAAGGTTGATAATTGTGTCAACTTCAAAAACACACATACACACACGCGCACTCAAGCACACTCAAGCACACACGCGCACTCACGCACATGCGGGCACGCACACACACACACATTCTCACACACACACACACTCTCACACGCACGCACACACATACACACACACACACTCACACACAGATACACACACAGACACACACACACTTGCGCGCTCACACACACAGACACACACGCTTGCATGCTCACAGACACGCACATGCGTGCACGCACACACACAAACACATACACACATTCACTCGCACTCACACACACAGGCACTCACACACACACACAGACACACACAGGTAAACACACACACACACACACACACATTCACTCGCACCTACACACAGGCACTCACTCACTCACTCAGACGCACACACGCACGCTCACACACATGCGTGCGCACATGCACACGCTCACTCGCACTTACACACACAGGCACTCACACACACACACGGACACACACAGGCACTCACAGACACACACGTGCACACTCACTCACTCTCACTCTCACGCACACACACGCACACTCTATACACGCAAACACACACACATATCCACAAAAGCACTTGCACACATAACCTTCTACATCAATGCACAAACCAAAATCTAATGTCAGAAATGAAACAGTGAAAAAAAATGAGATTCAGTCATACTTCTTCCAATGTACAGTACTCTGTGTTGCTTACAATGATGTCTCCTCCACTCTGAGGAGACCAGACATAGACTGGACGACCACATCTTAGGTCATTTCTGCGAATTCACTCTAAGCTTCCAGTTATTTGTCACTCACTCTCTACATCGTTCCCACTTGGATCTTCCCATTCTTAGCCAGCTGCAGTATTCCACAGAAACTCATTGCAAGCTTAAGGAACCAGAATTCTTCTTTTGGCTTGGCACTTTACAGTTGTCTGGACTCAATCTGAATTCAGTCTCTCCCCGGTTTTGTTTCCTTTTACTCATTCCACCATAAACCTGAACCCGTAAATGCTGTTTCTCTTTCCATTTGCTTGTCTGAATTTCTAATATCTGAAAGGTTGCCTCATATATTCCCTACAACATTCACTTAAAATGACAGCAATGTGGAAGATTTTTCATATAATATAGTTCAAAATGAGTTATAAATTCCATGTTGGACAATCCTGTTTTATTTTCTATTGCCTTTGCGTTCTGAGATGTTGCTGATGATCATTTTATGGTACCCTCTGTACACAGTTTCAGTGCAAGTTTGAACTCATCCCTTCTGCTTTGTTTTCTTACAGATACCCGTGTTGGTAATTGCTTCCTAGAAACCTTGCCAAGGGGAGATGGTGGGATTTCCTGCAGTGCAGAGATCGGTGTTGGCGTCACTCGAGCCTCATGCTGTTGCTCTCTGGGAAGGGCTTGGGGAAACCCTTGTGAATTCTGCCCTCTAGTCAACTCCAGTAAGTGCAGCCAAAGAGTTTCGGGTACTTTAGCTATGCTTTGATTGGGTGATCAGATTGGGGTGATCATGAAGACAAGGACAGAATTAATTGGAAAGTAATGAAGGGAAAATCTGACATTTCATGAAGTATCCTTCTGCACAGTGATTCAAAGAGAACTGCTATGGATTTTCTTGGAATTACATCTCTGTTAACATGGAGAATATTTCTGTGTTTCTAATGAGTCGTGCATTTTGCACGCTGCTGAAGTTTTACAAGACCAACTGTAGCAATACTAAGCTGTACCTGCCCAGATCCTTCTATCTTCACTCCATTTGAGTTTCTGGTCACGGTAAAATATACCATTACCATCCTGGCATTTGACTGCAGGGATATTGCAGGTCCTGCAATATGTCCTGCAGCCACCAGGCAGGAGTCAGCATCTTCTTAGCAACAAGACATCATTTGAATCTTGGTCTTCTTCACAGAATACAGTCAGACTGGCTCTGGGATTGCAGAAGGCAGCTTGAGATCAAGGGCTGGCTGTAATATAGGAGCCCAGTACCATTTTAAATTTCATTTTCTTAAGTTTTCCAAAAATGAAGGTAATCCTAACTGAGCAAAGACAATTGCATCAGAACAATAGAGAAAAATAAGAAAGGTTGATGCCAGAAAGTAAATTTGCAGGCTGGAAATAAAAAAAAAAATGGAAAGCTGGAGATGACGTAAAGGTGACAGATACAAATTGAGGATTTGGGGTGAGATAGAATTTGTAATGAAGAAAATATTTTGTTTCAGGTGATAAACGTTGTGTTAACTGATTAAAGACTCTGAACACTTATGTTTACAACATGGATTTTCTTGCAGCTGAATACAAGACTCTGTGTCCAGGAGGAGAAGGTTTCCGACCAAACCCTATCACCGTCATTCTGGAGGGTATGTATCTTTGAGTAAATATATTTATAAAGAACAAATGTAGACTGGAGTGTAACTGCTGATTTTTTTTTGCAGATATTGATGAGTGTCAGGAATTACCAGGCCTGTGTCAGGGTGGAAACTGTGTGAACACATTTGGCAGCTTCCAGTGTGAGTGCCCAGCTGGATACTACCTGAATGAGGATACTCGGATATGTGAAGGTGAGAACGGACCTGAACCTCAACTTCAGGTTCATGGACCAAAAAGGAGGCTGCAGTTATTGTAGAAATCTGCATGTCTTTCACTTCTAATGTATTTCTGTCTATCTATAGCTAAAGCTGTTAGCCAGGGGAGTTTTATATCTCCTGGACTGATGAGTCTGATTTGAGTTTATATATGGAGCTAAGTACCCCATTTAACTAAAGATAAAAGAATGTGGATACTTTAATTCCATTGTTGTTATTTCCTACTTTCTCTCCAATCTTACTCTTCCTGTTTTTTTCTCAATCTCTCATTTTAACCTCAGCCTCCTTTCCCCTGCTTTCCAATCTAACCCAAACTCTGTTGATCTCTGTTATTGTAAGTCTTTGTCCCTGCATTTCTCCCCCTCTCTCAACCTGAATTTTCTTGACATCTGTCCCTTCTTATATCTCTCTCTCCTTTTCTTTCCATTGTATGTACCTGTTATTTATTTATTTAATGTCATCTATTCCATCTTTTCCTAAGACTCGTTGCTTATCTTCTTTCCTGTTTCTCAGTCTCTAGATGAGAGCAAATTTTGAAAATAAGTTGGATGTTCCTTACCATCAAAAACTTTTTAAAGTATATTAATGGCCTCTGATCCAACAATAGCTTGTGGTGCTGCAATTCACATTAAGACCACCTTTTGTGTAAAATTTGTTTAAAAAATATCTTGAATTCATTTTGTGTGGTTCTAAATGTTAGCCCTCTTAATCCTATCTTCATGACTGCTGTCACTATTTACCTTAGTCTTTCCCTTAAACTTTGAAACCCCATCTCAGATTACCGCCAAATCTTCTCACGCATGAAGAAAGTGCTTTTTCTTCAAGGCTGTCTTTAAACTGTTCTAATGAATCAATGCTGCATCTTTTCCATTAATTTTACATCATAATAACATTTTGTGGATTCAACAGAACTTTGCTTTGTTATTCTAATGTTTGAAGTTCATTTTACATCCTTACCTACTTGGACTGAACTTTTAATAATCCATGCATTTACAAATTAAGAAATGTCCACTCTCCTGTTCCATTTCAAATTTTGACATTTTCAGATGCATCTTATTTCCCTATCATCATTTCTAAAGCATGTCAATGACATTGAAGTGTAACTACATATATGTGCCAATTTTTGTTGACCTGTTTACAGCTTGCTGGAATCCGTCACAATGTTTGACATATTCGCAACATGCCAACAGAAACATGTATTTCAGTGCATTTCAACAGTAATCCTTCAATTCCAAAGACTAAACCATTCCAAACCTGCTATAGAAAGTAAATAAGAATGGCTTATGGAATACCACATCTGTTGTAAGAAACTATCTAGTGCCACAAATTCATTACATCCTTTTTTCTGTTCTCTTGGCCACATTATCCTCATGTTTGCCAATTGGCTCTTACACTTTATTTACTACATTTTGAAAATCCACGACATCTGTCACATTACCTTTAGCTCTCCTCTCTACATGTCCTCTGTTAATGGGATGTGATTGATTTGAATGCATATCTTTATCAGATATCGATGAATGCACCACTCACATTGGAATCTGTGGGCCTGGAACCTGCTACAACACTTTGGGCAACTATACCTGTGTCTGCCCTCCAGAGTATATGCAGGTCAATGGAGGAAACAATTGTATGGGTAAGAGACTAGAGCTCAGCTTTGTGCCCTATGTTCAGATATTACAGAGAGGATTATATTTGCAAGAAATACAATAACTGACAAGAATCAAAATTTTAAGAGATTTTGGAGCAGCTTCTTGCATAGGAACCCTGGTGATGCATTCAGAATGTAATTCAAAACAAGTATGGAACTAAGGACAGCAGAATTTACACCTACAAGATAGTTCTTCAAGTGCTAATACTGTGTAAATAATAATGTGTCTACATCTCCATAATCCATCAGACCCCTTCAGAGGAGAGTGTTCTCAGAAACCTCTAATGCATTATAAATCCAGGCACAGGGAAGCTGCAGTAGATTGTAAGTTCAAGCTAACCACTTCTGTTGACCCTATATAAATCAGCCTGCTCTTGACATTGTGTACATTATGAGCATAAGTGTAAAAGGGCAGCCTGCCATTTTTCACAGGTAACACATACCTGTATAAAAGATGATCTCGTGCATGATGCGCACTTTACAATTATACGTAGTCCATCTTTTCTGTAGTGTGGACAGGGCTGTGTGATGCTCCTACCTATCCAACATTCACTTCTATATAGCCAACACATCCACTCAACTTCCATTTACATATAGTACTCAGTCATATATAGTGTGAACTTGCATATTGTAGGCATTTCTATTATGTCCACATATATATATATGTAGCACGCAGCATCACTGAGTGCTCATTCATAGCATTCACTTATTTAAGCATTAAAATAATCATTTCTGCAGCAGGGACAGGGAAGGAGGAGGAGGGGAGAGTAGAGGTTTAGGAAAGTGGGAAGAAGGAGGGACAAGGTAGGAGATAGGGAGTGGGGAATGTCTTTCACTGCGATAAAATGAACAGCCCTATGTAGTTTTCATTGACATAGAGCACTCATTCCAATATGGTTCTGATTTTATTTAATGTCAAACAGCCCTAAATAGTGCACATGCCTACTTCATTTTCACTTACAGTGGACACTCCTATATGACAGGCACTCCCATATAGCAGGTACTTATATTTGGCTGTCGCTCATACACAAATATGTATCCGTTTACATATAGTATGTACTGCAGATCTGGAATTTGGACTTTCCATCATAAACAGTTTTAGGACAGAATTTCCTGTTTCCTTCCCAATTTTATATGGATCTGGGCCAGCAGCAAGTTCAGACAGACATAAACTGTTGGTTGTGGGTTTTCATTGCAAGTGTCAGTTGGTTCCCATGCATTCCAAGGTAGGGCGTTTTAAATGAACAAAACTGATGGTAGAAAGTTGGAAAGCGTATTTTCCAGCAATCTTACCAAAGCAGCAGCAAATGTGAGTGAAGTTGAAGAAAAAAAATTGCAGCATTCCTAGGAAAGAGTGAGGCGCAGGACTAGCTTCTCTTGAGACCCAATACAGACAGGATTGATCAAATGGCTTCCTTTCTGCGCTAATGCCATTGTATGATTCTAGTTTATGATTCTAAGGAAAATCAATTAGCCTGGACTCAGGAAGTGGCTTGAGTAAAGGGTTGTGTTGAAGGGGAAGGGCCCATTGAGAGAAATAACAGTAATAATCTGTATTAATAATGTTGTAAAACTGACCCCACACTGTAGGGACAACAACTCTAATCTGACACCAGGTTATAAAAGAAAATATTAGGACAGGCAGCCAAAACTAGAACAAAGAGGTACGTTTTAACAGGCTTCATAAAGAAGGAGCGAAGGGTGGAAAGGTGTAAGGATGGAATTAAATCTATTTTTCGTCTCCCCTCATTATAGCCCTCTCTGTCTGAACATGTGAAAATGACTGTTGCCTCTTTACCACGCATAATACCTGTCAGTCAGTTTTAACTGGTCTGTTTGTATATAGGCCGCATTCAGTGGATTAGTTGTGACTGTGAGTGAGGTTTATATTTATCAGGCACATATAAACATCTTTCTGTTCTGAACTGTAGATATGAGGAAAAGTGTCTGTTACCGCAATTTCAACGATACATGTGAGAATGAACTCTCCTTCAACATGACCAAGAAAATGTGCTGCTGCTCATACAACGTGGGCAAGGGATGGAATAAACCGTGTGAGCCCTGCCCCACACCAGCTACATGTGAGTGTGACAGGAAATGTGCTGTGGAGTCAAGGGCATGGGTTTAAAATCTATATTTTAACAAAAATCTGTTACTGGACAGTAACAGTCATCGGAGTGACCGTCAGTGATGGTCAGTGGGTAGATGGTGACAGTCAGTGAGTGGACGGTGATAATCAGTGGGCAGTGATGGTCCGTGGCAGGTCAGTGATAGTCAATGGGTTGTGGTGGTGGTGGTCAGTGGGCAAGGACAGACAGTGGGTGGACAGTGACGGTCAGTGGATGGTAATGGTCATTGAGTGGGCACTATGGTCAGAGGGTGGGCAGTGACAGACAATTTGGGGGGTCAGAGATGGTCAGTGGGCAGTAATGGTCAGTGAACAGTGATGGTCTGTGGGTGGACAGTGATGATCTGTGGGTGGTCAATGACAGGAAGTGGGCAGAGATGGTCAATGGGTGGTCAGGGATGGCCAATGGGTAGTGATGGCCAGTGGATGGGCAGAGATGGCCAGTGGGTGGTCAGTGACAGTCAGCGGGTGGACAGTGACAGTCAGTGGGTAGTGATGGGCAATGGTCAGTAATGTCAGTAGGTGGGCAGTGATAGTGGGCAATGATGGTCAGTGGATGGTGATGGTCAGTGGGTGATCAGAGACGGTCAGTGGGTGGACGATGACAGTCATTGAGTGGGCAGTAATGGTGAGTGGGTGGTCAGTGACAGTCAGTAGGGAGTGACAGTCAGTGAGTGGTCAGTACTTAGGTGGAGAGTGACAGTCAGTGGGCAGTGACGATCAGTGGGCAGGGTGATGACGGTCAGTGGGCAGGGTGATGACGATCAGTGGGCAGTGACAATCAGTGGTCAGGGTGATGATGATCAGTGGGCAGTTACGATCAGTGGGCAGTAATGATCACTGGGCAGGGTGATGACGATCAGTGGGCAGGGTGATGACTATCAGTGGGCAGTGACGATCAGTGGGGTGGGTGATGACGATCAGTGGGCAGTGTGATGACGATCAGTGGGCAGGGTGATGACGATCAGTGGGCAGTGTAATGACGATCAGTGGGTGGAGAGTGGTCATTTGGATGTAATAGATACTTCTGATTTTATATAATGACGCTACTTGGGATAAAATGAAGTGAAAGGTAATGACGGGATCTGAGGTGAATGTGGATTGTGCATTGTCTTTTATGAAATACCTTCTGGTATTCTGGTGACTGCACACAAAGTGAAGTCATCAGTGTATACTGACTGTAAATGATGGGGCAAAATGATGACTGACTGAACATTCTCTTCCAGCTCACTATCAACTCCTGTGTGGGAATCAGGCTCCTGGCTTCATCATTGATATACATACGGGCAAACCAGTTGGTGAGTGTCCATTCTCTAACTTTCAGGGACTGGATCTGTATCTATGCGCCTCTGCAAGGGTCATGGACAATACAAGCTGAAATTAGTTCTAACATATTTTTGATATTAAAAGTAACTGGAAGGTATATAGGGAATATTATTTGTTGACAGTTGCAATGCAATCTGAACAAGTTAACCCACAAATCCATCCTTATTGTTAGGTTGGGATCTAATGTTGAAGGCTGTGTTAGAATCTGGCCACTCTGTGCCTTACTGTCCCTTTTTAACGTCCTTCCATTTCGGTTCTTCCTCTTTCCAATGCAAGGTTGGTACAGTATGGAGGAGTCCAATCAACAGGTTCTTAGGCTCATGACAATGCCTATTGCAATGTGCAACAATGTCTGCTATTTATAAAAACATTGAGACAAACATTACCTGCAGCCTGTTTGTGAGTTCCCAGCTCTCAGAGTTGAGTTTAATTTGATGTGGAAGTGCCGTTGTTGAACCGTGGTTGACCAAGTCAGAAGTCACACAACACCAGGTTATAGTCCAACAGGTTTATTTGAAATCACAAGCTTTCAGAGCACTGCAGACTTCACCTAACAGACAGGGCTCTGCTCCAAAAGCTTGTGATTTGAAAGAAACTGTTGGACTGTAACCTGGTGTCGTGTGATTTCTGAGCTTAATTTGTGCAGAATGGAGAATGTAGAATGGAGTTTTAAGTGACCCCTTATGTGGTCTTCTCAAGCATTCTAAGTATAGTCAACAAAACATTTCTGAATTTTAGGAAACTTTAATTATAAAAAGGCAGATCAGTGTGAAAATAAATTTGCTCAACATCTTCAAGGTTAAATTGGAATGGAGTTCTTAAAGGAAATTTGTTCTCTTTCAATAAGGAAACAGATTTAATTTTACCCATTTTGTGATGAAATGTTTCAGATTGAATTAGGCTGAGCCGTACAACCTGTCAGTTTATTAAACCCTGAGTATTTGGAGGCCTGTCATTTACAGGATTGTAACTGAGCAAGGTTAGGGTTAATCTTCAGCTTGAATGTCTGTTTCATGTTCAGATATTGATGAGTGTCGGGAAATCCCAGGCATTTGTGCGAACGGCGTCTGTATCAACCAAATCGGTAATTTCCGCTGTGAGTGCCCAATGGGATTCAGCTACAACAACGTGTTTCTGATTTGTGAAGGTAAGCAGTTATCTTTCCACTGCATTTCCACTCTCCTATTACATTTCATCTTGCAGTATTTTACACGTCATGTCCTGACATTTTAATGAAGAATAATGAAACCTTTGCCTGTTGTTTTGGGACAGACATTGACGAGTGCACCAACGGAGATAACCTGTGTCAGCGGAATGCTGACTGTATCAATATTCCAGGCAGTTACCGCTGCGAGTGTTCCCCAGGCTTTAAACTGTCACTGAGTGGAGCCTGTGTCGGTGAGTAGTGCCTGATATTTTACCCACTGGTTGCCAACTTCTGTTGGAGAATGTTACAGATCCCTCCAGGTCTACAGCTGGTTTTCAAAATGCCAAATAGGAAGTGCCACTGGGTGTGAAAATGAAGGATCTTATCGTATTTCACTTATCCATAAAGAGGTTAGAGGTCCCCCCGTGCTGCACCTAATTCTTGAAGCTATTGTTGAGATTTTGTCTCTGCCACTCTGTCAGGGCGAGCTCAGTCTGATGGCAGGCGGTTGGAGAAAGGGGTGCTCAGTCCAGCCTGTCCCTCTTAAGGGTTGTGTGCAAACCACCCTATCTGTAGGGATAAGTACAGGCCTCCCTGTCCCTAAGGATAGCGTGGACAGATCTCCTGTCCTGTGTGTGGTGTGTAGCTCCTTGTCCGGCAGAGATGGTGTAACAGCCTTTCTTCCAATGTCCTTTTCTGACAGATCGTAATGAGTGTCAGGAGATCCCCAATGTCTGTAGCCACGGAGAGTGTATTGACACAGAAGGAAGTTATCGGTGCCTTTGCCACAATGGATTCAAAGCAACAGAAGACCAGACAATGTGTATGGGTAAGAAATCTCACATCTTCACTTGCCTAGAGGACTGGACTTTACAGGGGTTGGGGGCCACGTTGCTCGTCTTCCTGGTCGAAAAGTCAGGCACGAGATGGACAGCTTCAAAGACACAGGCTGGCCTACCGTGATTACAAGTTGGGGATCAACCATAACGAGGTAAGCATGGCATTTCTGTCAGCCAGGGAAAGGCCTGAAAAGCTGATAGCTGTTCCTGATTGTAGTTTCCAGCCAGCCAGTAATCAGTATTTGTCGCTGCTTGGAATACAGCCAGCCCCAAAGAGAAGATAGCGGATTTAGAGGCGAGTCTGGGATTTTTGTAAGAGAGAGCAAGAGAACAAGAGGAACAGAGGGCATTGGAGAACGGGGTTTTAGGGATGGAGATTTGGAGGATGGGACGGGAAGGAATTCCACTGGGGGGCACGGGGGATCACACCTTAAGTGGGGGCATGCCCTGATAGATGAGCAGGTTAGCTGAGGTTTTACTCATTGATCATGTTATGGGGGACGGCTTGAGGCTGTACATTTGGCCACCCATCTTATTTTACATGACAACTTCCCTACTCTGCAAATATACCAGCTGATTCCCCCACTGAGACCCGATCTGCTCATCAAGTGTGAGATGGTGAGTGAGCTGGCTGTGTGTTTGTGTTTTAGATATCGATGAGTGTGACCGGCAGCCCTGTGGAAATGGAACCTGCAAGAACACCGTTGGATCTTACAACTGCCTCTGTTTCCCTGGATTTGATCTCACCCACAACAATGATTGCATGGGTAAGGGAAACAATATCTGTCTGACACTAATCATCACCCAGCCTCGCACTGAATCGTCATTCTGTTATAGTAAACATGTATTGAAATAAGCTGCAGTCTCTCCCTCTCGAGCCCAAGGACGCAAAAGCAAAAGTTATTGTATCATCTATTGGCATAGTACAGCCAAAAGCCAAGTCAAACTGCAAATCTCAAAGATGTATCAAAATATATCTCAAATATATCTTTGTTAATGAAGGGTATTAAGGACGAAGGTGGGCAGGTATATAGAGTTCGATCATGTCATCATGATCTTATCAAATGGCAGTACAGGCTCAGATAAAATGAAAACATTACAGATGCTGGAAATCTGAAAGAAAAACAGAAAATGCTGAAGAAACTCAGCAGATCTGTGAGTATTTCTTCACACTTGCTGCCAGAGACACTCCAAAATGTTCTGTTTGTGTGGCACAATCGTCTTGAGGGGCTGAATGGCCTGCTGTTGTTTTTCTGTACTTGCGATCTTCTTGCTGCATTATCCTGATAACAGAATAGAGATGAGATTACCATACACACCACTCATAAGTCACCTAAAGCTGTAGACTTTGAAAGATAATTGTTTAATTATTTCCTATATAATTAACACCATCTTCCTCCCTGTAGATCAATGTGAGAGATCTAGTCTCACAGTACAGGAGCATGGTTGGAAAAAGTAGGAGGTGAATTGGGATAGGTCAGGATTAGGACAACAATTAGGTTTTTAACAGGCAGTGAATTGTCCACATTTTACATTCACCTAGTATAATCCCACAACGTTTTATCCATCTTGGTGATGGTATTTATAGTTTTTATATTTTGGCCCTTTCAGAAACTTCTTTAAATTCCTGTTCCTTCACATTGCTCCATTTCATAATCAATTAAAAATGTCCATTTTAAAGGAGAATGTCATCTTGTCTTTTCCTCTTTTTAGATATCGACGAGTGCTCAACTCAGATTGGTCAGGTCTGTCGAAATGGGCAGTGTATAAACAGTATCGGCTCCTTCCAGTGCTTATGTCAGGATGGCTATGAGCTGCCACCCGATGGGAAGAACTGTGTTGGTGAGTGAACAAGGCTTGGTCTGAATAGAACTTCATCACCTGAGTTTCATGTGTGCCTTTTCCATACATGGCACTGACAAAAGACCTCAGTCAGATCTTCATCTGATAGCTTTCATTCTCTATATTATCATTGCAGTAAACCCTATAACTCAACAAAGAAATAAAACTAGACAGACCATCTAGGCATTGGAATACACAATGGCAGAAACAGGCCTGTCGACCTTGCAGAGTCCTTCATACTAACGTCTGTGGGCTAGTGCCAAAATTGGGAGAGCTGTCTCATAGATTAGTCAAGTAACAGCCTAACATAGTCATACTCATGGAATCATACCTGCCAGAAAATGTTCCAAACAACAACATCACCATCCTTGGCTATGTCCTGTCTCACCAGCAGGACAGACCCAACAGAGGTGGCAGCACAGTGGCATACAGTCAGGAGAAGGTGCCCTGGGAGTCCTCAACTTTGAATCCAGACCCCATGAAGTCTCTAGGCTTAAGGTTAAACATGGGCAAGAAACCTCCTACCTCAGCTGATGAAATAGTCATGTTAAATAACACTTGGAGGAAGCACTGAGGGTGGCCAGGGTGTAAAATATACTCTGGGTGGGGAAGTTCAATATCCATCACTGAGAGTGGCTCAGCGGTGGCAGCACTACTGATCCAGTTGGTCGGGTCCTAAAGGACATAGCTTCTAGACTGGGCCTGTGGCAAGTGGTGAGGGAACCAACAAGAGGGAAAAACATACTTGTCACCATCCTTACCAAGCTGCCGTCTGCAGTTGCATCTGTCCATGACAGTATCAGTAAGAGTGACCATTGCACAGTCCTTGTGGAGACAATGTCCTGCCTTCACACTGGGAATAACCTCCATCGTGTTCTGTGGCACTATCACTGTGCTAAATGGGACAGACTTCGCACAGATCTAGCAACTTAAGACTGGGCATCCATGAGGCACTGTGGGCCATCAACCTATCCCGAATCCCATGTGATTTTAATTTTTGTACCAATCTGCCATGTGGGACTTTATCAAAAGCCTTTCTAAAGTCCATTTAAACTACATTTGCAGTTCTTCCCTCATCAATTATCTTTGTCACCTCTTCAAAAAATTCAATCAGGTTGGTGAGACATGACCTTCCCCGTACGAACACTGATGCAAGGTACTTATTAAGGATCTCTCCCTGTGGCTCCACGCATAACTTCCCTCCTTTGTCCTTGCGTGGGCCTACTCTTTCCCTTGCCACCCTCTTTCTTCTTGTATATGCATAAAAAGCTTTGGGATTCTCCTTGACCCTGTTTGCTAAAGACATTCCAAGGCCCTTTTAGCCTTCCTAATTCTGCATTTAAGTTCCTTTCTAATTTCTCTATACTCCTCAGGGCTTTGTCAGTTTGTAGCTGCCTCAACCCATCAAATGCATCCTTTTTCCTTTGACTAAGTTTACAATTTCCCTTGTCATCCATAGTCCCTGGATCCTGCCATTCCTATCCTTCAGTTTTGCAGAGACATGCATGTTCTGCACTTTAATCAATTGGTCTTTAAAAGCTTCCCACATGCCAGATGTAGATTTGCCCTCAAATAACTGCTCCCAATCCACATTCCCCAGTTCATGTCTAATTTGGATGTATTTGGCCCTTGCCCAATTAAACACCCTCACCCGAGGGCCACTCTTATCCTTGTCCATGAATACTCGAAATCATATGGAGTTATGATCACTCATCCCAAAATGCTCTCCTACTGAAACATCGATCACCTTTCCTGCTTCGTTCCCTAATACCAAGTCTAGTCTGGCATTCTCTGAAGGAGATACGAAAGGAGTCCATGTTCAAATGCAACAAGATCTGGACAGTATCCAGGTTGGCCTGACAAGTTGCAAGTAATATTCGTGCCACACAAATGTCAAGCAATGACCATCTGTAATAAGAGACAATCTAACCACCACCCCTGCTATCAACATCCTTGGTGTGGAGAGTTCGCACCCGATACCCACTGATTCCCATTTTGCTGCGGCTCCTCTTGCCCCACTCAGGCGAATGTGGTCTTGATGTCAAGGATTGTCAATTTCATCTCATCTCACCTCAACTCTGGAATCCAGCTCTTTCATCCATTGACCAGAAACTCAACTGGATTCACCACGTAAACACAGTGGCTACAAGAGCAGATCAGAGGCTAGGAATACTGTGGCAAGTAACTCATCTCCTCACTCCCAAATCCTGTCTACCATCTACAAGGCACAAGTCAGGAGTGTGATGGAAAACTCTACACTTGCCTGGATAGGTGCAACTCCAACAACACTCAAGAAACTTGACTCCATCCAGGCCAAAGCATCTTGTTTGATTGGCACTACATCCGCAAATATCCAGCAGCAGCAGTGTGTACTATCTACAAGCTGCACTACAGAAATTCACCAGAGATCCTCAGACGGCGCCTTCTGACCCACAACTACTTCCATCTAGAAGGACAAGGGCAGCATATATATGGGAACACCACCACCTGCAAGTTCCCCTCCAAGCCACTCACCACCCTGACTTGGAAATATATCACCATTCCTTCACTGTCAAAATCCTGGAATTCCCTCCCTAAGGGCATTGTGGGTCAACATACAGCACGTGGCCTGAAGCAGTTCAAGAAGGCAGCTCACCACCACCTTCTCAAGGGCAACTAGGGATGGGCAATAAATGTTGGCGCCATCCAGCAGCGCCCATGTCCCACTAGTGAATTAAAAAAACACATGGGAGCTAAATACACACTCAGGTGGTTTCCGGCACAGCTCAGTGTTTATCGGGAGCGAATATTGTGTGTAAGCCAGCTGGCAGTCCAACTGTATGTCACCGTAACTGCTCGTCCTTTTCAGTCACAGGATCACACTGAGCTGCAGCGTAGCAATCGAGTGAGGGTGGTCCTGTTTTTGGCCTGAGATCTTGATTGCAGGAATTGCTGTCGTTTGATCTCTTTGTCTGTAAAGTATATAAACTAATGCTTGGTCCTTAGATATTTCAGCAAGCTGTGCATATAACATTTTTTCCACAAGAAATCTATTCGATAGACATATAATCATTAATGTAATTTTCTTAAAATGTTTAATGTACTTGAATGCAGAGATAGAAGAGAACTACCAGGATGGACATTTGGATAGCATGGAGGCTAAAGTGTTTTGTACTATATGGATTTGTGATGGATGGCCTTTGATTATCAAGGATTTTTACTTGTTACACTTGTGATTTTCTTATGTGCCAAAGTCTTTTCCTATAATTTCTTGCATTGGAACTCCATCACCTGCAATTTCCCAAGCACCCATCCTGACTTGGAAATGTATCACTGTCCCTTCATTGTTGCTGGGTCAAAATCCTGGTATTCCCTTACTAGCAGCTGTCAGTGTATCTATACCACATGGACTGCAGCTCACCACCACCGTCTCCAGGACAATTAAGGATGGATAGCAAATACTGGCCAAGTCAGTGATATCCAATAATTGTTTTAAAAATCACAGATAACAGCATTTGATAAATGGGCAGACTAGAGAACATTACATTACTGTAGGATTTTATACGGCCAACTTCATTCCAGAGGATTTGACCATAAAGTCAATGAGGTTTTTTTTTCTGTGCTGAAATAGCAAGCAAAGGAAATTATTGCAAAACTAACTTGTTGAGTTTATCATCCCGTTATAGCCAATATCTCCATAAACAGGAAATGCATTAAAGCATTTTAATTATTTTTGACCTATTTATACGTGGTGTGGTTAATCAGTGGATTTCTCAAAGCGCATTGAAATAAACAGAGAGGCTTTATGGTTGCCTGCCAGTGCCTGGAGTCTAATTTATCTCTGTTCTTTCCCTCTTCCATTAGATATCAATGAATGCATCAGCTTCCCTGGCACCTGTGCCCCTGGGACCTGCCAGAATTTAGATGGTTCATTCCGGTGTATTTGTCCCCTTGGCTATGAAGTACAGAATGACCACTGCATCGGTAAATATAATGAATGGAAGAATGCTGAATTACTGTCATGTATCTAGAATTTGAAGTGACAGATCATTTCTCTAGAAGAAGGGTATAGAGACAGAGAACAAAAGCCACAGATCTCGAAGCGTGGTCCTTGGTATTGCCTTGAATCCCAGAGCTAACATTTTTATTCCACAGTGCAGTGGAAGCTGAGGTGACTTTGTGAATTGATGCTGTTTGCTCACATTAAGTGGCCAGCCAGCTTTGAGATTTAAGATTAAAATTATGTTTTCTAAGACAAGTTTCCCTCTCAGTTTACTTCTCCTCATCTGCATGCACTACCTCTTGTTGTTCACTGGGAACTGACTTTCAATTTTCTTCTGTGCTTTGGTTGTGACCCTTCCATTACATTGGACCCTCATTCACTACCTTTCTGTGATGACTGTGATGTTTGTCCTTTTAATTTTGCTTCTGGTTTTTCTAACCTATGGTCATACTGTGTGTAAGTGTAAAGTAACTTCTTTTTCTTCCTTTCTCTATTCTGTAACTAAGGATTGTACCGAGATCCCTTTGTACCTATAATAAAAACCGAAAGAACTGCGGATGTTGTAAATCAGGAACAAAAACAATGTTGCTTGAAAAGCTCAGCAGGTCTGGCAGCATCTGTGAAGGGAAAAACAGAGTTAACGTTTCGGGTCCGGTGACCCTTCCTCTTTTTTGTCCCTTTGTACCTATGATGGTGCTGTAAGTGCCAACATAAATTTTTCACTGTACTCATTTGAGAACATGTGACAATAAAGCTAATTTATTTCAATTCAGTTCACACTCACTGCCTCTCCCTGTGATATGGAGTTCACACTCACTGCCTCTCCCTGTGATATAGGGTCCATCAGTTTTGAGTGTTCTTCAGTCTACATTCCAAATAGGCATTCCTTCTGAAGACAGGTGAACATGTGCACAATGCTCCATGGTGGGCTTAATGCAACACAGCCAATGCTGTTCCTGCCCATTGTTCACACAAACCCGATTCATCCATAGGTCAGTGGGCAGGCAGTGTCTGCCAAGAGGGATTCTGTTTGTACAAATATACTGATTAGATGAAAAGTATCCAGATTTTTAAAAAATTGTTTGTGCCCAATCTTGTTAAGCCTACACATGAGAACTCAGCGACTTAGTTGTTTAACTGCGCTAATTATATTCCAGTCTTCTATTGAATAGTAGTTATTCACTCATGGGGTACAGGTGTCACTGGCCAGGCGAGAATTTATTGCCAATCCCTAATTGCCCAGAGGGTAATTAAAAGTATAGGGTTGGAGTCACATGTAGGCCAGGTAAGAATGGTAGATTCTCTTTCCTAACGGGCATTAGTGAACCAGATGGGTTTTTAGGACAATTATCAATGGCTAAATGGTCACCATTAGGCTAGCTTTTTAGTACAGATTTGCCCATTGAATTCAAATTTCACCGTCAGCCCTGGCAGGATTTTAATCCACGACCTGAGGTTTGCCCAAGGGTCTGGATTAACAATCCAGTGACATAACCCTTGTACCAATCCTAAATCAGCTTGGATGAGGCTGTTCTTGATTTGCTATCTTCTTTGTTTACAGATATTAATGAATGTGAGGAGGATCCTAACATCTGTCTGTTTGGCTTCTGTACTAATACACCTGGAAGCTTCCAGTGTAACTGTGCCCTAGGATTTGTTCTCTCGGAAAATGGAAGGAGATGCTTTGGTAAGTGAGCCTGAAATCTAAACCTCTGCAGCTTGGATCCTCATATATGGTCTACCTCTTTGGGTGCACATGTTACTTAACTAATACATACATAATCTGGTAAATGGTATTTAGCCAGTAAGTGTGCCACTGTGTGTGTGTATATATTTTATATATATATATGTATATATATATATATATGTATATGTTTATGTACCAGGACAGAATTATATCTGTTAAATTGACCGAGATTGTTTTCATATCTAGCCAGAAAATATCTACGTTATTTTGGTAGGAGTGCCTTGAAGATGGTGGGCATCTGATTGAAAGGCTGCATGAAAAGAGTGTGGAATCAGAGGCTGTGGGAATATTAGGGATGTGCAGTTTAGGTGGGTTAGCTACAGTTAAAAAAAACCTTGCAGGAATTACAAAATCGGGGGGAGTAGATCTGGCTAGGATGCTCTTTGTAGGGTCTGTGCAGACTCAGTAGACTGAATGGCCTCTTTCGCACTGTAGGGATTTTCTGATTCTGTGATATTTAGGGGATGACAATGGTACTGTAGGATTACCTGAGCAGGATAAGAAGAAGTAATGAATGAAGATAATTAGTAAATAGAAACCTATATAAAATTATAAAATGGAAATGAAAGTAGAAAAGTCGTCAAGATAAGATGATTTGCATCCTAGAATGTTCATGGGGAAGACATCACTGGCATTAAGATAATGTCAAAGGATTGTCTTTTACAAGATTGGAGACTAGGTAGAACCCAAATTTACTCCTAATGTACGTAGGTTCTGCTGAATCCCTGAAATGTATATTGGTTAGAATTCCGGGCTTAATCTGGGAAAACAGACAGTTTAGAACTGTCTTCCATAAACGGCGGTGAATGCTGAATCAGTTGTTAATTTTAAATCTGCAATAAGTAATTTTTTGTTAAGCAAAGATATTATGGGATATGGGCCAAAGGCAAGTATGTGGAGTTAGAGCCACAGATCAGCCAATGAATGGTGGAACAGCCTGAAGAGGCTGAGTGGCCTACTCCTGTTCCTATGTTCCTGTTGAGGGGTGGATGGAAGACTTTGCTAAGATTACTCATACTAGAATTCGACATAAGGGATGAAAACTAGTTAGCTGAGGTTCCTGCAGCAAAATCAGACCACCCAGATGAAATAAGTCTCTCTTCGTGCTCTTACCCTCCACTAATGTTGGACCCTACAATTCTATGTCTATATATTAGTTGAGAAACCATTCTGCTCCCTCTCTTCCCTCCCCCGACACAATTAGACATTTGGGTCTAGATATTAACAAGGCCAGGTTACAGACGCATGGTGATGGACATTGAATGGGAAGCATTCTAACTCTCATCATGCCTTTTTTAGCCCCGTCAGATTCTCCTCTCAAAAGTCACCCTGATTGAATGGGGAGAATTTTGGAGCAGGCAGCAGAATGGGATGGGTCTATTCCATCACCCTGGAGCTGTTTGAAATCTGACATCCAGATCTTGGGGGACTTCTGTTCCTTACTTTCTCTCTGAAACCACCCTTACCTCCTTCAGTCTGGGAAACCTGGCTATCCATTGGAACCCTGTGAAACAAGTCAATCAGAGGCTGACATTCTAATATTTAAAAAGGAAACCTTTGCTGCCCGTCCCTCATCCCTGTAAATCCTACAGAAGCAACATTCTTCAACTTATATTTTGTGACCTGACCCTAATCCTCTGTTTTGAGAATAAAACTCCCTCCCCTGTTTCTAAAACTTAGACACAGAAACATTAGCAAATCACAGTACCAAGCTGCCGGTTACTTCACTCAAATTTAGATGAATGAAAGATATAGTTCATTTCAATAATGCTGATTCTTTTGAAGTGAAACTTTGCAATTGTTAAGCAAGGATCAATCCACCTTCTGCTGGGTGTATCAGTGCAACCTGTGAGCTGTTGAATATTTCATGTAAGATTTATTATTTATTGGATTCTAACCTTTCAGATACCAGGCAGAGCTTCTGCTTCACCAGATTTGATAACGGCAAGTGTTCGGTACCCAAGGCCTTCAATACAACCAAAGCCCGCTGCTGCTGTAGCAAGATGCCAGGGGAGGGCTGGGGTGACCCATGTGAACTTTGCCCTCAGGAAGAAGAAGGTAGATTTCCATTTTGCCATCAGTTAAATGGTATTTGCAGTATTACTAAGGATTTGAGATATATATGCGTGCGCCTCTTGCATGGTACCTGGACAATATTGGTTCTTATCATCCCAAATATAAGCCTGGAATTTCCGAAGAGCCATTCTCACCTCACAGCCATAGCTTCACGGACAAGCACTGGAAATCTAGTTTACTCGTGATTGTGTAACCCCAAGGAAATTCCACACTGAATGAAAATTCAGGAAGGCTCAGTACAACATTCCATTTTCACCCTTTTCAGAAGTAACGTTAATGAGAAAACTGATTAACCTGACTAAAGACTGAAGAAAAGAAGGAGAAAAATGAAGCTGTTTTGTAGATTTTAAAGGATCAGTAGATAAAATCTATAATGATGATCTTCCAAAGTTTTCTGGATTTGGGAACCTTTGCTTTAGAATAGGAAATTGTGCATCACTCTGCTATTTAAAATAGATGAGCAAAGGAAGCCCTTTCCAGGAAATTACAGGCTAGGTAGTTTTACCATCTGTTGTCGTAAAATTACTGAAGTTTATAATTAAGAATTGACTAACCGATACCTTGAAAGATTTCAGCAGATCGGAGAAAATCAGCGTGGATTCGTAAGGGGTAGAACTTGCCTGACAAACCTAACTGGATGTTTTGAAAGGGTCTATGTAAGATAGGTGTTATTTGTGTGGACGTGCAAGAGGCATTTTGACAAAGAGATGGTTAGATCAAATGGAAGTTCAGGAGAATGAGTGCAAATCACTAATTTGGTTAGAAAATAGGCTGAGTGACAGGAGTCAGGAAGGATAATGGGCAGGTCCTCTGATTGGCAGAATATGACTTGTGGTATCGTACAAAGGGTTATTGGGACATTAACTGTTCGTTGCATTCATTTATAACTTGCGTAATGGGATAGAAGGCCACATATTCAAATTTGCTGATGACTCAATTATTGGCAGCATCATAAACAGTACAGATGAAAGCATAAAATTGCTAAGAGATGGTAATTGATTAAATGACAGTGCAAAACTGTAGCAAATGGATATCAATTTAGATAAATGGCATTCATTTTGGACCTAAGAAGAATAGAACTGGGTGTTTTCTAAATAGTGAAAGTCTAGAAACAGTGGAAGACTGTGGAGACCTGGGTTACAGGTGCATAGACCATCAATATATCATGAATCAGTACAGCAAATAATCACAAAATGTGTTGGAATTCAGATCTTTATAACCAGAGAACTGGAATACAAGGGCGCAGAGTTTACACTCAGTTATATAAAGCCCTAGTTCGGCCACACCTGGAGTATTGTCATCAGCTCTGGGCAAAGCACATTAAGAAAGATATATTAGAGTGAGAGCAGTTTAAATGTAACAGAAGGAAACCTGGACTCCAAAGCTTGTATTACCAGGTGAAATTGCACATATAAACTAAAGATACATTCCCTGGAATTAGGCAGTTAAGGTGTAGCTAAATCAAAGTTTTCAAGTGTGATGGATAAAGGAAGCTGTTTCTACTGGTTGGGGAATCTAGGACTAGAAAATATACTCCAGAAATTAGAGGCAGGGCATTCAGGAGTGACATTAGGAAACACTTTTACACGCAAAAGGTGGCTGAAGTTTGGAACACTCTTTGACAAATCATAATAGGTGCCTGAGCAATTTGTGATTGATCATTTTTGTTAACCAAAGATATAAAGAGATAAGAGGCAAAGGCAAGTATATGGAGTTAGATCACATATTAGCCATTATGTCACTGAATGATAGAACTGGCATGAAGGACCAAGTGGTGACTCCTATTCCTATGTTCACAGTCTGTACATAATCAGTGGCCGAGAAACACAAGGACTTCCGAATCATATAAAAGCACTTATTGGATCAAGGGAAAGAGCATATTTTCATTAATATACAAACATCAGTGTTAAATTAAGAAACACAGAAAAGGAAGGTAATACGAGCCATTTTTTAAGAAGCTGTACTCTGCAGAGTGCTCTGCAAATTCCTCCATTGTTTGTGGGTCTAACAGGTTCGGTTGCTGTAATTTATTTTCATTGTACCATTCTGTAAAATCACACATTATTTTTGCTAATATAGAGATAGACATTTAATTGTTTCTGCTTTTACTGAGTTTATTTTTCTTCTCCAGTTGCTTTCCAGGAGCTGTGTCCTTACGGTCACGGTGCAATCCCTGGCATTGGTGATACCCGTGAAGGTACCTGCCTTTCAGTATCTATGTGTAAAATTCACCAAACCCAGCTTTGTAACTAAAATAAATATCATTAAGCAACAGTAAAGAAAATCAAAAATCTAAGATATAGAAGATCAGATTAGGTATAATTCCTGCTTTCACTAATACAACACAAGAACTGTTTCCTTCACATCGAATTAAAATCAACAGACAATCCTGAATTTTCAATTTCATTTATTTGTCTTGTGATTTCCATTTGTTAATTACTTTCTAAATCATTTTCATTTAGACTTTGATTCTTTGTAAACTTCAAACTGGAGGTGAGCCATTTTTGCTGATATTTATGCAGCTCGGCCTGTCAGAAACTATTGACTTGAAAAAGGAGAGACTATCAAACAGCTGTGAATAACTAATGAACTAAACCAAATCTGTAGCAATTGTTGAAAAGTAATTGATAGAGCATACAAATCATCCAAGGCAGTGGTTAGGAGGCGTAGTGGGGTTGTCTGTGTGGATACACATATGTGTGTTTTCATCAGGAGGAATGTCATTGTAAACTCAGCACGAATAGGTCCTCTCTGTCTCTGAGTAAGTGCTTTTACAGAGGTTTTTGTTTCCAGAATCACAGTAAAGAACATAATGTGAAGTTTAGAAGATTACTCTAAATGGACAAGTTGTCTCCGGCTCACCATATTACCCTTCCATAATGATATCTATGTATTTTAGATATTCCTAGATATTTCAAGCAAAGATTGTCTGTGCTACCCACTCTTAATATGGTTAAACATTGCTGAAATCATTCAAGCCTTATGTCTATCTGTACAGTGAGACTAGTCACAGTATTCTAGCTTCTGCTGTTCTTTACCATATACCCAAAGCTTACCAAGATAAATGTTGCATTGAATTGACTGATTAAATACAGACCTCCTGATATTTTTTGTTTTCCTCTTTAAGATGTGAATGAATGTGTCGAAAACCCTGGAATCTGTGTTAATGGACATTGTATAAACACTGACGGTTCTTTCCGATGTGAATGTCCATTTGGATATAGCCTAGATTTCACTGGAGTTAACTGCGTTGGTGAGTTTCTCGAAGTGATGAGTCTCATTTGAAGAAAATCTGTGTATAGGAGCACAAATTGAGAATTAGAGATGAAGCACAAGACGTTTTAGGAATGTTTTCACATGAAAGTCTATTAAATACGGAACCCGTTACCACGGGGGTCCTGAGACAATCACAGTATTAAAGTGATAGATAAACATGTGAAGAGGAAACATATTAATGTGCAGCAGGCAGAAATAGAGAAACAAAATAAAAGTAAACATCTCTGACATGGAGCTACTGCTGGCTCAGGTAAAAGGGACTTCTGCTGCTCTGAAACCAGCACGGTATTGTGATCATTAATAAGATGAGGAGTTCTCAGGCTCAGGGCTCACCCCAGTACTGTGACTGGAACTGGGGCTGTGACCATGACTGGTACCATAGACTGGGTATAACAGCTGTCAATAATATACTTAGCCTGTCTGATACACTGACCATCTGATGTTGAGGGTAAAATCCATGAAATGCTGAATGAATTGTTCAGTATCAATGTGCCGTGGGGACTAGTGTAGACTCTTCACACACAATCCCTGCTGACCGGATAGCTGGCACAGGGCATTTCATTGGGCAGGAGAGTTACTGGTGTCCATCCCTCCAGCATCCTGCCTCTACCCTGATTGTGTTTGTAGCTGTAAGGTCCACGGGTGACCATCCCTCCTTCCTGTAAACTGAGGCACTGAATGGGCAATTACCTACCCCTTAAGGCCCTCATCCCACTCAAGCTAGTATTAAACTGGCTACTGGCAGAGGAAGGGAGGCCTGAGGAGAGCCATTGTCTCAGTCTTTAGCTGCTGAACCCCTCCTCTCTGTGACTGCCACCCTGTGATGCCCACTTGTCACCACTCACCTGGGGTCCAGTGTACTCAGCCTCAGTGTGTGCCACCTAATACCACTGATCTCCCAATGCCACTGTACCCAGAGCCTCTGCCTCCCCAGAGCTCATACCTCCCTGTGCCACTGTCCCCCAGTACCCTTGCCTCCCCAATGCCACTGCCCCTCAGTGTCCCTGTCCCCCCACAGTGCCAGTGCCCCCAGTTCCCCTTCCCCCTCAGTTCCACTACCCCCCAGTGTCACTGTCTCCCCAATGCCACTGCCTGCCCAGTGCCACAGCCGTCAAGCAGCCCTCAGCAAAATGGACTTCCAACCCAGGGTTTTTTGATCCCAGTGCAGTTTTGGCACTGTCCAGTTAGGAGTCTCGCTGACACTCAATTGGGTGACCCTTATGTAATAAGTCAACACAGGGTCTCACTGGTTTCCCAGCCAATGAGCTAGAGCCTAGTTACTTCCATTAAGTATCATCGCAGAGTCTGTAGCCCAGCAGACCTGCTTCAGTTATGTGTGGAAAGTGGGAAACAGTAAAAGGATCCTCGCAGGGAAATTGAGGGCTGAAAATATGTAGGAATATATGAAATAGGAGCAGATGTAGATCGCTCATAGGCCACTCATGCCTGGTCCACTATTCAATAAGATCATGGCTGATCTGTTTGTGTTCTGAATTCCACACTCCCACCTCCCTCTGATAACCCCCAAATCCCTATGCTAGTTCCCTACTTCCTCACTCTTTTGGTATACTCCTATTCTGTGCTCTTTAATTCCTATTTTCTCCCTTTTGATGATTTCCTGTTTGTTATGATCTCGGCAGAGACAAATATTTCTTAAACAACTTTTGAATTTCCAGTAAATGTCTGAAGAATCCATTCGGAAGATGTCAAGTTTTGTGTCTTCACTGTAACTAACAAACTAAAAGCAACATTGAATAAACATAACTTTTATACGCAATTTAAGTTTAAATCTACAAAAAAGACTTTAAACCGTTCAACTTTTACAATGACTAAAAAGCTCTTTCCATTCATTACCCTATCTTTTAAATGAATACTTCATTCTCCAGGGACCAGTTCAAACCTATTTTCAGCTCCCAATGGCTAACATTCCTAATACCTCCCTGTTAGACTTGGAGTCCATTCATAGTCATCACAGGTGCCCTTGCTATTGTTCACAGATATTTTTAACAACAAAGAACTCAAGGTTGTTGTCAGATAGAACCAAAAACATTTCATATGATCCTCTTCATTCCTTTACATACCCCAACTTATGTAGTCAGTCCGAGACTGTCACAACTTTATAAAGATGAGATAACAAGCATGGGGCTTTATAAATGTTGGATTTGCAACACTATTCATAGCTTCCTACTTCTGTCCCTCATGCTTCTGCTTTTATCCTAATATTTCACTCTAGTTGTCTTTTCATAGTTCCTTAACCCTCTGGCCTCTTGCCAACCCTTACTTTCCTGGCTTTTCCCTAATTCCTCAATCCACAGTTCTCTCATTTCCTTGCCACCTGTTCCTTCACCCATCCCCAAAGGATATTAAGCCATATAGGAGCAACCGTGAGCTCTAGATAAATCTTGACTTGTCCCTCCTGCAATACATATGCATTGTTGATTGAAGCTTTGGATCAGGAATTGCACATAAACAGAATGCAGGGGGGTCTTTCCAGTCGAACTCTGAGATACGTCATTATGCAAGACTGAGTGCGATCTTTGTGTCTAGATACTGATGAATGCACCATTGGTAACCCGTGTGGCAACGGAACTTGCAGCAATGTCATTGGAGGGTTTGAGTGCGCGTGTGATGATGGATTTGAACCTGGTCCGATGATGACTTGCGAAGGTAAGCCAAACATTATAGTGACTCAATTGCACGACATTTCTGGGGAGAAATTTGTGCTGTTGCTTTGGAGCAGGTACTGGTAAAGGTTAATTTTGTAGCGGATACTGGCGACATTCGGTTTGAAGCAGGTCTAATATTCAAACAACAAATCCTGCAGAATTTCATTCTCTGCACAGTGCGTCAGGTGGGCACCTGGAACATGTAAACCAACCCCAAGAGCTGGCATAAGAAGCTTCAGGTGGATAATCAGAAAGTGTGATGTACAATATTTTGTTTGTATTTTTAGATATCAATGAGTGTTCCCTCAATCCCCTGTTGTGTGCATTTCGCTGCATCAACACCTATGGTTCATATGAGTGCACTTGCCCAGGAGGGTACACTCTGAGAGATGACCGCAAGATGTGCAAAGGTAAGTGAAGGCATGAAGGTGCTGAGCACGGACCAGATACCAAATATCAGCCTTCTCTAAATTAGCTTTACAATTTGATTGGAAACTCTATTTAGAAAAAAATAAGTATCAGCGATTTAACAGATTTGCTGGCAACAATTATTAATACTGACAATAATGTGAATTATTTTAACACCAGCCAGACAAAATGACTGCTCAGGCAATTATATAAGCAATAGCCAGGAAAATGCACCAAATCTCTGGTACACCTAGCAAAACCAGCTGTGGAATGACCAATTCCAGATGTGTATGCAATTATTAATTCATGACTGTGCAGTGATTCAGAACCAATTCAATCCATTATCACTTGTAGAGTGATCTGCTCCAGATGTGGAGTGATCTGCCCCAGCTGTGGAGTGACCAATTCCAGGTTCAATGTAATCCAATATAAATTCAATCTAAATGGCCCAACAAACATTTTGCAAATTCATAACCTGACCCAAACCTGATAACAGCCTGCACAACTGACTGAATGAAGTTACAACTGACAAATTCAGTTCTTTTATGATAGAGCAGTCAGTCACGTAGGTATGATTAAATTTATAATTGTTAGCCTGTTTCAGATGTGAATCATGTACGCAATGACTGAGCTTAATGTTTGTAACGTCATGCACTGGAGAGTTCAAAAATTTTAGTTATCTGAATGATTCACTTCCATTCTGTTGTAGCTCACTAGTTTATTCACAAACACTCAACATTCCAATATTGTCCCAAACACTTGGCAATTTTTGATAAAGCTGATACACTGGACAGCAATTCAACCATAAATGAGTGTATGTTATTGTGAATGGGTGGAGAGTTGGTGCAGGGGAGTTGGGGGTCTGAGAGGGAGGTTTATGCATTGCTGACTTGTGCTAATCCCTAATTGCAGATTTGGATGAGTGTTCAGAAGGATTACATGACTGTGAGTCCCGAGGAATGATATGCAAGAACTTGATCGGCACTTTCATGTGCATCTGCCCACCAGGAATGATGCGCAGACCAGATGGAGAGGGCTGCATGGGTACATCTTCCTATCTGTGTGTGTGTGTGCGCGCGCGCATGTCCATCCACTTGTCTGTCTCTAACTATATGCCTGTCTGTCTTGTTTTGTATTCATTCATGGGATGTGGGCACTGTTGGCTAGGCCAACATTTATTGCCCATCCCTAATTGCTCTGAGGGTGGTTAAGTGTCAACCACATTGCTGTGGGCCTGGAGTCACATGTAGGCCAGACCAGGTAAGCACAGCAGTTTCCTTCCCAAAAGGATATTAGCAAACCAGATGGGTTTTTCCAACAATCAACAATGGCTTGGGGTGTTGCATTGTCAGAAATTTATTTTAAATTAAGCACGGCCTTGTTTGTAGATTTTGTCCATAAAGGTTTCTCAGCTGTCAGTGCTCCTAATGTCCTGACCAACATATATTTTGCCTTGGGAGCTGGCCTGAATATTGACTTCACCAGTTTCAAAATCTTTCCTCCACCTACTTGTCCATCTTCTGACTCACCTGTCCACTCTACCCTTCCCACTGACCAACCACAATATCCCCCTACCTGCATCCACCTATCTCCATCCCACCTACCCTCCCCCCAGCCCCATCCTCCTCCCTCTATTTATTTATTTCTGTGCTCCCCTCCCCATCCCCAATCCTAATGAAGGGTTTCGGCCCAAAACATTGACTTCCCTGCTCCTCAGATAGTCTGACCAGCTGTGTTTTTCCAGCTCCGCATTTACTGACTCTAGCTTCCAACATCTGCAGTCCTTATTGCCTCCATATCAATGATTATCCCTAAAATCAATCTGGGACCTTACTGGGTGTAAAATGGTCAACATAACAACAGTAACTGCGTATTAAATGAAGTGGAGTGTTGCTGAGAGATTGATAAGATGCTTTCTGTAACTGCAGTTCTTTCATTTTCAAACATGGTTAAAGTTCTATTGGAACATTTTCAGATGAAAATGAGTGTCGCACTAAACCAGGGATATGTCAGAATGGGCGGTGTATCAACACAGTCGGCAGCTACAGATGTGACTGCAATGAAGGATTCTTGGAAAGTCCATCAGCTACAGAATGTCTGGGTAAGTGGGCAACCTTGAAGCATCTGCAAGCTCCGTTGGCAGCCTCTTCGGAATCAAGATGAAATTTGATTTTCTTGGGAATATTGCAGGGAATTTATCAGGAGTAGCAAGAGAGGTGAGGGATCTTAAAATCAAATACTACACAGAGTGAACAGACTGGCTGAGACACCAAGCTGTAATTTCCCAGTTTGTATTCTCATTCAATGTCCAATATTTAGATGTAGCCAGCAAAATCTAATTTGTTCTGGTTTATTCTGGTGTTTGGCATTTACCATAGCAGCAAAGCAAAAACTGTCCATTTACCATTTCAGAGTGTATCAGCTAAATCACTAGAACATTAACTCTCTTTTGACTACCTATAATCATGGATTATGCCAAAGAGCTAATGGGTAAAGTGGTTGAATATTGAGGATGGGATTTCGTTCTGAACTGAGCTTTATTTATCTGCTGCAGGTTAACTTGAACCAGAACCAGAGTGCTCTTCCCATAGACTCTCTTGTCAGTGATCATCCCACTGGCAATAAAATACATCTCAGGGGCTGAATCTTTCTGTGTCTGTGGGTGTATGTTTTGGATTGGGTCACACTGTGGATGTTCTAGTCTTTGAGGTTCTTTTGTGGGTGTGTGTAAAGCTGCATCTCCATTCATGTTTTTTCACTGGAGCGCAGGAGCTTGAGGGGTGACCTTACAGAGGTTTATAAGATCACAAGGGGCATAGATAAGGTGAAAAGCAAATGTCTTTTCCTTAGGATCAGGGAGTTCAAAACTAAGAGGCATATTTTTAAGGTGAGAGGAGTGCGATTTAAAAAGGACATGAGGGGCAACTTTTTTTAACTCAGAGTGGTTCATGTGTGGAATGAACTACTAGAGGAAGTGGTGGATGCAGGTACAGTCACAACGTTTTAAAGATATTTGTCTGAGCACATGAAAAGGAAAGGTTTGGAGGGTTATGGGCGAAGTGCAAGCAGGTGGCACCAGTTGGACTGAAGGGTCTGTTTCCATACTGTATGATTCTGTGTTAAATATTTAACTATGTGAAAAGAATTGACAGGTTAAAGTGATTAATTTGACTTTGAATTTATGGTATTCTTTGAATATGCACCAGACCCTAGAAAATTCAGTTGCAATTAAAAACATAGATATTGATATTCCTCTTTTCCAAAGTCTATCTCCGCTTCTTCTGAAGTTGTTGACTTCCAGTTCCCTGGTTGGTCACCCCACACTGGGGTATTTTTAACTTAGTCCCACATCAGATAGTGCCTTTAGAAGGTGAGTCATTGGAATTTCATGAAGTTTTCGAAGTTAGAATAACAGGAAGAAGAAATTAAATGAAATGACAAATACAGAATCATTTTTCTTACGTTTAACAATTTTTAACAATGAAATTGTGATTCCTATCCTGTTGTCTGTGGATGACCTCTGTAATCCGACCTCACACCCTTTCTTCTAACCTAGATAATCGTCAAGGGTTCTGTTTCATTGAAGTTTTGCAAACCATGTGCCAAATGTCATCCACCAACCGTAACATAGTCACCAAGTCTGAGTGCTGCTGCAACGGAGGCAGAGGATGGGGCAACCAGTGTGAGATATGTCCACTGCCTGGCACTGCCCGTTACAAAAAAATGTGCCCACATGGACCTGGATATGCCACAGATGGTAGAGGTAAAGCAGATCTATACAGGTCACCTCGGTCTTTCAAAATTAGATGTCGCTTGAGTAATTTTCCAAATTTGCATCAACTGAGACCTTTGGTACTTAATGGGTGTGATTTCAAGTGAATGGTCAGAAAACCATGTACCTATATTTCTAAAATGTGTTTTTAATGGGTGTGGCTTCTGGTCAGACGCAGAAGGTAGGAAAATGACCTCCTCTGTGTACTGGTTATGTCAGTGAACTCCCATCTGTTTACTGATAACAAAGTGTTCTATGAGTCATCTCATCAGTCCCTCACTGCAATGTGACTGCTCTCATCCATTTTAAATGTCTCGTTTGTTCGAGTCCATTATCACTGGCACCTTTCCAAGGTGATGCCAGCATAGAAAAGGCACTATGGGTAAGATGCGCCAATGCCTCAAATTGACATTTCAGACCGTACTAATCCCCTGCAAAGAAGAGAGTTGTTAGTATGTTTCAGTCTGATAACAGTACCACAGTGTATGCCCTGTTGCACAGCATGAAGACTGACTACACTCTTCGTAGATCTGGTCTAACAGACACGCCTTGGAACAACCCTGGAGGACACCAGTCCTACTACTGGTGCAACACCGTCTGACAAACGTTTATTTCTAGAGAGAGATGAGCCCATAGGACCATGAATCAGTATCTCAGATGAAGTTACAGATCAGCAATACAATGAAGAGAGTATTTTGCCTTCGTGGCACACTTTTCCATGAATGCGATGCTGTTTAACTCCAGTCCACGTTAAAGGGTCACATCAAATTTGTTTCAAAGTTGAGTCCTTTTCTCGGAACCCAGTGCAGTTCAGGAACTCAGTATTTCAGGATTCACTGGATTTTGTTTCTATCCATTCATCGGAGGTGGGCATCGCTGGCTGGGCCAGCATCCCTAATCACTCCAGAGGGCAGTTAAGATTCAACCTCATAGCTATGACTCTGGAGTCAGATGCAGGCCAGACTGGGTAAGGACTGAAGATTTCCTTCCCTGAAGGACATTAGTGAACCAAATGGGGTTTTCCAACAATCAGCAACAGTTTCATGGTTATCATTAGACTCTTAATTCCACATCATTACTGAATTCAAATTCTACCGTCTGCTGTGGCGGAATTCACACCCAAGTCCCCTGGACATTATCTGGGTCTCTAGATTAATAGTCTCACAATAATACCATGAGGCCATTCCCTCCCCCTCTAAAGTTCTATAATGTTATACCCTGCCCTGGGCTGACTTCAAACCAACCTTTAGAGTAATTATCCCTCATATACAATTTCTCCTTTGATCTGATGAAATAAAAGGGTTTTTCAACCTTTCAGGGTTGTTTGAATGCTTTTAAACTAAATTAGTTTCTCTGGATTTCCCCTGTGGCAAACATTGTAGATATCATATCTCCAGCTCTTTCCAAAGTAAGCCCAGCTACAGTTTTACAGCTCTCCTCTCCAACTTTTCTTAAAAACTAAAACCTAAAAGATAGATTCCTAAAACTGAGTTTGTATTCTTAAAACAAATGAGCTATGAATTAGATATTCACAACAGCATACAAATACAGATACTTCCTGTACATTTCAGATATCGATGAATGTAGAGTGGTACCAAACTTGTGTAAGAATGGACAGTGCATCAATACCATGGGCTCCTTCCGCTGTTTCTGTAATATTGGATACACCACCGACTTGACATCAACCTCCTGTGTTGGTGAGAACCCTTTGTGTCACCCTTTCTGAGTACAAACTGTAAGTGATGTGGATCACCCTTGCAAGCAAGCTTCTTGTTACACACATCAACATTGTCTTTTTTTAAGGAAAGGTACATGCTGTTCTTGAATTGAGACATCCAAGTGACAGCTCAAGGCTAAAATGCTGGATGTCACTAAGGTTGGAAATAATAGGAGAGAAATTGAGGTAAGTTGGGAAACAGAGGTCAAATGAACAAGTTTTGATTTTAAAAACCTTCAGATTGGGGATGGAGGGAGAAGGGGTAAGACATGTCCAAGCTTTCAGATGCTTGAAGAGAATGGATTAGGAATTGTGAGAGACTGATAATTTGAGAACAGTGAGGATGCAAGGAACAGGAACAGTGGACTTGGATGGGACATCTGGAGCTCAAGAAGAACAAGAAAGAAAAGTTCTAAGAAACACTGACTACTATAACATAAAGAAAGGCAAGGTTAAGATGTGTTAGAGAGCAAGAAGTAAGAGATGAATTGCTTATCATACAGGACACTTTCAAAAGGGCCTCAATGAACTCCTCCCATTTTGGAAAAAGGTTCAATAATTGCCTGGGATTGTGCCTTCATAGAGAAATAACAAATAATGAGGAAGGGACCCCAAGAATTAGTTTTAATGGAAACCAGTATGTCATGTTAATCTTTTCCAGCAAGACTAGGGTTGAGTGATTGAATGAGAACCAGAATGATGGTCCCTAAGAAGGAAATGAAACACAACCAGTACTTTCCTATTTGGTAATCCCAGTGAAAACTATTTGAAACCAAATTTGATTCAACTCCTGATCAGTGCTGTTCTGAACTGCATTGCTTCTTCCTAAACAGATGCAGCAACAGAGAAGGCTTCCAATGATTGTCTGGAGCAATGCACTCAGTGGTTATCTAGAACCACACGCACTAACCATGACCCCAATAACCCTGGTGACTCAAAGAACAGGCTACATGGGATTACGAAAAGTAACTCAGAGCATTAACACGTTCTTCCCCGTTGCTTCCTTACAGATTTCGATGAATGTGCACAGTCTCCCAAACCATGCAACTTCATCTGCAAGAACACGGAAGGTAGCTACCAGTGCTCTTGTCCACGAGGCTACATCCTGCAGGAAGATGGAAAGACGTGTAAAGGTAAGGAGCTGGCAAGCTGCAAATCATAGGTGTTCTGTGTTGCCCTAGCAAGCAGAATACTTATGTGTCATTGGTGGCCCAAACAAAAGTGTTCTTTGCCACTGAGTAAGAAGGTTAAAGGTTCAAGTCCCAGTCTAGAGATTTGAGTCTCTGAAAACCTAGGCTGATGATCACATCACACTAACTAGGGAGTGCTGCTCTGCTTAGACTTTATATCTTTTGAATAAGGTAGTTAATGAATTCCTTTATATTGTCCTGCGTAATATGAAAGATCCCACAGAAGTACTTTGAAGAGAGCCATGAATTTATCCATAGTAACCTGGTCAAATAATATAAAGAAATAGACAGATTATCTGGCTATTGTCGTGATTCAGTTATGGGATCTTACTGTGCATTAGTTAGTATTTCCTAAATTAGAAGTGACTATGCTACAAACAATAATCATCCAGCACCTGGTTCTGCAGGGGATATCAGAGGAGAGACAGAAACAATTGACCTCCACACATTTTGTGGTTGAGGGACATCCCCATTGGTGATAGGAAACAACCTTCTGAAAATGACGTGCATTTAAATTGTACCAACCTGGTGCAAGGGTGAAAAGAAACTTCTTTCTTCATTTTTGAGAATTCCACTTTTTGGCCTCAGGTAGAATTTTCAAGTTCAGGAAGTTTCCCAATAGAGTTTGACTGATCTCCCTTTAGTGATATCAATCTGAATCAGCTCCCTTCTCCAACACCTGTTCTGCTTAAATTACCCTGAATAGGGGAAATGATTTTATAAACTGTAACCCTACCAAAGGATTGGGAGTTTTGTTCCTGCATCCTGCAGTTCTTGGCTCACATGCCAGTGTGCAGTCTCGTTAACATCACTTATTATTTTAAGAGATTTAATCAATTCAGCCAGGCAGCTGCCTGAATCCCAAGCTGGTCCCTTGGCAAAAGTGTTTCTAATACTGAAGAACTGAGACTATGAAACTTATTCTAGAAAAGGTGCTTTTCACTTCACTTTAAAACCACAACCCACGAACCCCAATGCTAAGAATAGTGCCATTTCACTTCCTGAAGTGTTATTTCCATTAATCGTTCCCCAGCATTATTCCCATTTCTTATCTCTCTCAAATAATTTCTATTTCATGTCTCCCTGGATTTTTCTTTTTTCTTTGTTAATCCCATAGATCTTGATGAATGTTCAACCAAACAGCATAACTGTCAGTTCCTGTGTGTTAACACAATTGGATCCTTTGCGTGCAAATGTCCGCCTGGTTTCACACAACACCACACATCATGCATCGGTGAGTAAATGTGAACAGTTGCAAAGGACTGCTTTATATTCCAAAGCATTTCCAAATCTGTATTGATTCCTACTTGAGTCAGTTAGAATTGTTCAGAGTTAACCCTTCCTTGCCTGTTTGGGTTAACTCAGTGCGGTTCTGAGCCATTCTGTGTGACACAGTTCATGGCTCAAAATATTGATGTGATCAAGAACTCTGCTTCAGAATCGAGGTTTCCCCTACAAAGGGAGTAGACCCATGCATTGGTTGGGTGGGTAGATAAATACCCTGTGCAGTGTGATATTCCCTGCCTAATGTGGGTTGAGTGGTTATGTTCACTGCCCAGTGTGTGTTAGGTGCTATGTTCAGTGCCCAGTGTGTGTAGAGTGGTATGTTCAGTGCCCAGTGTGTGCTGGGTGGGTAATCACTGCCCAGTGTGTGCTGGGTGGGTAATCACTGCCCAGTGTGTATTGGGTGTGTTCACTGCCCAGTGTGTGTCGAGTGCTATGTTCACTACCCAGTGTGTGTTAGGTGCTATGTTCACTGCCCGGTGTGTGTTAGGTGCTATGTTCACTACCCAGTGTGTGTTGGGTGCTATGTTCACTGCCCAGTGTGTGTTGAGTGGTATATTCACTGCCCAGTGTGTACTGGGTGGTATATTCACTGCCCAGTGTGTGCTGGGTGGGTAATCACTGCCCAGTGTGTGCTGGGTGGGTAATCACTGCCCAGTGTGTGCTGTGTGTATAATCACTGCCCAGTGTGTGCTGGGTGGGTAATCACTGCCCAGTCTGTGTTGGGTGGGTGTGTTCACTGCCCAGTCTGTGTTGGGTGGGTGTGTTCACTGCCCAGTGTGTGTTGAGTGGGTGTGTTCACTGCCCAGTGTGTGCTGGATGGTATATTCACTGCCCAGTGTGTGTTGGGTGGGTAATCACTGCCCAGCGTGTGTTAGGTGGGTAATCACTTACGAGTGTGTGCTGGGTGTATAATCACTGCCTAGTCTGTGCTGTGTGTATAATCACTGCCCAGTGTGTGCTGTGTGTATAATCACTGCCCAGTGTGTGCTGGATGGGTAATCACTGCCCAGTGTGCGTTGGGTGTACGTTCACTGCCCAGTGTGCATTAGGTGTATGTTCGCTGCCCAGTGTGTGCTGGGCGTGTAATCGCTGCCCAGTGAGTGTTGGGTGGGTAAGTCCACTCCCCAATGACTGCTGTTTTGGTGCGATCACTGTTTGTCACAGACTCTCACAAAGCAAGAAAATCCCTGGTTCATTTGCCAAGCTGTGATAGGTCAGTCAATCCAAGCTGCAACTGAAATAAACGTGATGAAATTGGCTTCTGTGCCTCTGATAAAATATTAACCATGGTCCCTGCTCCTGACCACTATCCATTGACCTCTATGAGAAACACATCTGTGTATGTGTGTCGACAACGACTGAGGGCGTGATCAATCTTAGCTTTGGTTTACATCTCTCCTCACCCCATTTCCCTATGCACAACCATCATGGATACCTGATGTAATTTGTATTTATTCACTGAGTGCCCTTAGTAAAATAACTTTATCATCTCTTGACAACAGACAATAATGAATGCATGGGCCAGCCTACAATCTGTGGTTCAAAGGGCACGTGCCAGAATACACCAGGAAGCTTCAGCTGTGACTGCCAGAAGGGTTTCTCATTGGATGGCACTGGTTTTAATTGTGAAGGTAAAAGGATTGAGAGTGTTTATAGTACACTGAACTGAACAGAAAACGTTTTCTTCACAGGGCCTGAAGAACGAGTCTAATAGTGAAATAGACACTGTCCTTGATCCACTGTTAATGTTTAAAAGGTGGCACATCACTCCACCCCACCTTTTTAGAGGTTTAGATAAAGGGAATCAGGAGTTCTGGTTCTAAGTTGCATAATATGGATAGTGTAGGGTTGATGCTCCTGAATTAAATAGAAAGGATAACATAGGAACTGCATAGTGAAATGGTTGATGCATTGGTTTTAATTCTCAAATTCCTTAGATTTGGGGAAGGCTCAGTTAGATTGGAAAATAGTTAATGTAACTCCTTTATTCAAAAACAGAGAGAGGCAGACACCTGGAGTTGACAGGCCAGTTAGCTTTACATCTGATTTAGGGAAGATGTTAGAAGCCAATTTGACAATGTTATAGCAGGGCACTTGGAAAAATTCAGGTAATCAGGCAGCGATAACATGGTTTAGCAAAAGGAAGTTCATATTTAATCAGGTTTTGCTGGAAAAGCTCAGCAGGTCTGGTAGCATCTATGGAGAGAAATCAGAGTTAATGTTTCAGGTCCGGTGACCCTTCCTCAGAACTGAGTTTTTACAATTTATATTAATGACTTGGATGTAGGGACTGAAGGTATGGTTTTAAATTTCCTTATGACATAAAGATAGATAGGAATGGAAGTTCTGAAGAAGATATAAGGAAGCGATAAAGAGATGTAGATAAGTGAGTTGGCAAAGATTTGGCAAATAGAGTATGATAGGGAAAACATGAAATTATCCATTTTGGCAGGAAGAATACAAAAAAAGCAAAAGGTTAGTGTGCAGGTGCAGCAAGTAATTAGAAAAACTAATAAGAATATTATCATTGTTATGAGGAATATTGAATACAAATGTGAGACCACATCTGAGTCAGTGTACGGTATTATTCCCTTTATTTTAGGAAGGATGTAGATGTGTTGAACCAGTTCGGAGAAGGTTTACGGTGGTAATATCCGAATGCATGGATTGGACAGGCTAGGTTTGTTTTCCGCTGAAGTTTAGAAGACTAAGAGGCAACTTCATTGAAACATGCTAAGATCCCTGAGGGGTCTTGACCTGTGGAAGTGAAAAAGATATATCCTTTAACTAGCAGTCAAAAAAATAAGGGATCACTCATTTAAAACAGATGAGACAAGTTTATTTTTTCTCAGACCGTTGTGAGATTTTGGATCTCTTTCTCAAAAGATGAAGGCAGCAGAGTTTTTGAAAACTGTTAAGGCAGAGGTAGACTGGTTGTTGAAAAGTAAGGAGGTGGATGGTTATCAAGGTAAGCAGGAAAGTGAAGCAATCAGATCAGCTATAATCTAATTAAATGGCAGAGCAGGTTCGAGGGGCCGAATGGCATACACCTGTTCTTAATGTGCATATTTGTGTGCATGTTTATTGGTTACATTCCTGAATTGCTGTAAATGGCAGAGAGAAAGTGGAGAGGGGAGCGTGAAGAAGTAGTTCCTGGGGTAGCTGCCTTGTAGAATGAGATGACTGTGTTTCAGTCTCCACCAGCTTCTGTTGAGAGTCTTATCCTTTTGAGAGACTAGGAGAATCATCCAACGCTCCTGTGACCCTGACAACAACAGACTTGTCCTTATATCTGGCCAAGGGTGAAATCACATAAAGCAACAGCATGAATTGAGCCATAGAATTACAAAGCAAGCAGGAAGCCATTCAGCCCTGTATGCCTGTTCCAGATCTTTCAAAAAGCTATCCAATTTGTAATCTTTCCCCCATAGCCCTGTTGGAGAAGAAAGCATGAAGACTTTAGCTCAAGAACTGAAAATTGTACCTACTGCTGATAGGATCAAATCACCATTATTGGTCCAACCCAAACTGGAGTCAGTTTTAAGTCCACCCAGAGATGCCATTAATATGTTAAGATGTTCAGTGCCAAACTTGTCTTACATGTCTTTTTACTCAAACATTTCAGCAGTCTTTGCAGTTTTAGTTGTCCCATGAATAATCTTTTGGCCATTTGTTCCTATACCTTGATGTATTTTCGTCTGAGAAGCTTTGGAATCCCCATTTTGCCACTGAAAGGGTGGTGGGTTGGGCTTCTGCCCATCAATCCTCATCCTGACTCTGTCACAGATTCCAGCTCTCTCCCTCGGTCTGCCAGACTTTATCATAGGTCAGGACAATGGAGACCTAGTGACAATGGGTTCCAACTCAAATTCTTCCCAATCATTCATTCATTCATGCCAAGATTACAGGCAAAGTTGTTCACAGTTCATTCATTTTGAACCAGATTCAACAGAAAATCAGACATACTTTAGTGAATTATTTATATAATTCTTCTTATGTACTGATGTGCAAATAACTATAGAGTAAGGATGTATAGAAGCCAATTGCTCCTATTGTGGAATGTAATTTGGATTAAAGACCATACCTGACCCATGTTGTATTGAATGGATTTCTGATTCAGGCTCAAGTCTTTAAGTTTCTAATGATCTTGAGACTGCATGTTTGGTCCCTGTAAGTAACTGTACGTCCAGAAGCAGCTCTGTTTCACTTCTCTTGATGCCAGATCTCATCTAATATCTGACTAACTCAGGTTCTTTCCTTACTCACTGACCCACAGATATTGATGAGTGTGATGGGAACCATCGGTGTCAGCACGGCTGCCAGAATATGCTGGGTGGATACAGATGCAGCTGCCCTCAAGGCTACATGCAACACTATCAGTGGAACCAGTGTGTGGGTGAGTATTAGAGCTCTTGGGATCAGGTGATCTGGGAAACTTCAGTGTTATTGAAAATGAGGGAGTCACTGCAACTCCCACTTAACTTGTCAATGGTACAGATTGGCACCACAATAGTAGTTAGCAGCATATGAGTGTCAGCTGGAACACATTGCTAACTTTAGATTGATGCCTAAGGAGTGACTCTCTAATCTTAGTGACATGGAATGAGGTAATGCCTGAACATGAGCAGGTTACAGCCCCTTCAGTGGCAGGAATCGTGTGTAGTGTGACAGAACAGAGGGGAAAGGGGGCAAAACAAAAACAGAAGATAAAACTTGAAATAAAGTTTGAAAATTAATTCACCGGAGTTGCAATTTCAAAAAAAAGTTAGGATGATCCCTACTCAGGACAACTTCGATTCAGAAATCACCAGTCACCCATTGTCAAGGTGAAGTTCAGGATTGAACTGCTTAAACAATTACACAGAAGGAAACTGTCTCAAACGTAACTAGAGACAAGTGGAAAATGCTCTACCCAGTCAGGTAGTGGGTTGGTTAGGAAGTTCCCTTGGTCAATGTTAGGTTTGTGCTGAGACAGCTAGCTTCAGTCAAGGCAGCAATAGGATTGTGGCAACTGGCCTCAGTGTTCCTGGGCTGGGGAGGAGTGAGTTAAAATTCCAATTTCACTTTCCACTGTATCTCAGTACATGTGACAGTAATAAATCAAATCAAAATGATGTGAAAACGCCTGCTTGACAATCAAAATAGATGAGATTTTGTGAATGCGGGCAGGGGTCATCATATGACCTTCCCCATGTCCCTAGTACAGGATGGCTAGGTGTCTAAGCCTATGCACCAAGAATGAAGGGTTACAGATGTGACCATGGGACCGTATCTCAGGGAGTGTCAGTACTTTCAGGGCAGCAAGTGAGAATATTATTGAAGACGTTGCTTTGCTAATCTCCCTTTGACTGTTTTGCAGATGAGAATGAATGCAGCAATCCCACAGCCTGTGGAGCTGCCTCCTGTTATAACACTCTCGGCAGCTACAAATGCCTCTGTCCATCTGGGTTTGATTTTGACCAGTACTCTGGGGGATGTCAGGATGTGAATGAATGCTCAGTCTCTGGAAACCCCTGCACGTATGGCTGCTCCAATACAGATGGTGGTTACCTCTGCGGCTGCCCTGGGGGCTACTTCAGGGTGGGCCAAGGGTAAGTGACAGGTCAATGATGGACTCGAAGGGATGGAGAACTGATATGCAGTGGTACTGTTGAATAATAAGGTCCAAAATTTGAATAGTTGAAGAAGTTTCTAGTCTCAAGTTAAATACTAAGGGATGAAAGATTAGGACAGTCAACGAGGATTCCCAAAACAGAAAATAAATTGAGCTTTAATCACATTAATTGGACCATTTTCCTTCAATGCTGCTATCACTGTCCTATCCATGGCTATATATAAATAATACTTCACCCTTTACAACAAGTGAATTCCTTTTGGGGCATGTCTTATGAGTAGGGCAAATTTAAACATGTCCCGTGAATCTCATTCTTTGCAAATAACTCTATCACCATGTCTTTGTGCAGGAACACCATCTTCTTCTCCGCCTTGCCCTCACAAAATTCAGATAGTCCTTGTTGGAGTACAAGGTCATGAATGGAAGAGGAAGTTGTATAAGTTCTCGCCATATCCTCGTTGAGGGTGCCAGTATGTACACAGAACACATGTTGGATAACATTAGGAAGAAATTATTAGGCCCAAGTGAGGCAAAGCAGCAAACATAGTGCCTATGTTTAAAAAGGACAGAAAACCTGCACTAAACAATTACATATTAGCCATCTAGACCATGACATTGATAATTTATTCTCTAAACCTTTTCACATTTCTCCCAACTCCTTAAAACCAAGCACATGAAATCTATGCTAATGTCTCCTTCTTTGAATTATTGTCAATAACTTTTTGACTAATTGCATTCTTGTGAAGCATTATTGGACGGTTTACAAAGTTAAAGATGCTATACAAATGCAAGGTTTATTGATAACCTAAAATCAGTAATGGGAATATAGTAGAAAACAGTGCAGAGTTGGTTGGAGGAAATTTAGCTAGGAATAAGAGGATGCTGTTTGACAGGCCTCTGGCTTCTTTGAGGGTATTGCATGCAGAGTGGAATTCCCTATAACATCATTTATTTTCACCTTCAATAAGAGGAACAACTTATTAAATAAATTGCCTTTAATGTAAAGCATCAGATCTCTTACTGTTTGCGGTTTCTGACCTAGCTCTCCCTCTTCCTACTCAAAGTTAATTTTATCCATCCCCCTCAATCTACTCCTTGTTCAACCCTCATACAATCTGAAATTCTCAATAAGTCCTGTTTCTCATCCTTTCAAAACCATCTCCTTTCATCCCTCCCTCAAATTCTCATGCGTGATCTCCAAAACCATTCTCCTCTCAAAGATCCTTAAATCTGTAATTGCCTCCTTCCCCATGTCTTTCTGTCCTGAAATTCCTTATTCAAAATCTCAAATGATATCCTCTCCAAGTATGATCGGAGAGAAGAAGAAACCAGAATATTACAGACAGAAGTAAATGGTATGCTTTTACTTTATGGATGTTATAATGGAAAATGAGTGCATGGGAGAGATGGGCTCCAATGGGAGTGTAAGGGCTCCAAAGTGATGCAAAGGTGATTGTGTCCCCCCAATCTATACCTGAGAGTACAACTGAATAAGGAGAGGTTTACATGTCAAGTACAGAATGATATATCCAAAATACTTCAAAATATATTTGTTTTAATTGGAATGATTAGAATTTATGCTAAGTGTTTTCTTGTGTCTGTATTGCTGTTGATTCCCTGTTCAGACACTGTATATCGGGAATGGGGTTCGGAAATGGTCAGTATCTACCTCTGGAGGAGGAAGAGGGTGATGCAGAGAATGTGCTGTCCCCTGAGACATGCTATGAATGCAAGATTAATGGCTACCCCAAGAGAGGCAGGCATCGGAGAAGCACAAATGGCACTGTGTCATATGAGGTAATTTCAGGAATTGCTCAAAACCATTAAAAAAGGCATGTGTTTATACACAGTGTGTCTCAGTAACATCTCACTGTACTTCACATATAATGACTAATTGTGAATTGTAGTTTTTTTTTGTGGGTAAATGCAACAGTAATTTTTTGTGTCTGGCAAGATCCCCAAAACAGTGGATGGAATGAATGGATTATTAATCAGCTTTTTGAGAGCAATGCTTCAAGAAGCATATTGCTCTAGAAATTGAGTTCCTTGCTGTTCTTCAGATTATGCTATGTAATCTTTTATGTATGTCCCCTACTGTCTCATCTCAGGTGACTCTGATGTGGAAATGACTTCTAACCGTTTGATTCTCAAATCAACCAGGAAATCAGCAATGAAAAGTAGCAATTAAGATTAAGGAGGTTTTACTTTCTTTGGAAAGGAAATCTCAAAATTTAAATCAAAATTTTCCAGATTTCAAAGGAAATTGATCACGTTGAAGCACTGAAATATCAGGAAACACAATCTAAAAATGATGAATAAGAAGGGAAATTAGGGAAATCGGGGATGTTATAGAAGCATATAAAATTCTGAAGGGAAGAGATAAGATAGAAGCAGGGAGGTTGTTTCCACTGATAGGTGAAACTAGAACAAGAGGGCGTAGCCTCGAAATAAGATGGAGCAGATTTGGGACTGAGTTGAGGAAGAACTTCTTCATCCAAAGGGTTGTGAATCAGTGAAGCAGTTAGGGCTACCTCGTCGAGTGCTTTTAAGGCAAAGATAGATTTTTGAACAGTAAAGGAATTAAAGATTCTGGTGGGTGGGTGGGTAACTGGAGCTGAGTCCACGACAAGATCAGCCATGATCTTATTGAATGGCAGAGCAGGCTCAGTGGGTCAGATGGTCTACTCCTGCACCTACTTCTTATGTCCTTACTCGAAGGGTATTTGTTCCCTGGAATATAAAGCTAGATAAAGATATTGAATTAAGCAATCAATTGGAAGAATTAACAACCAGATGTCTTTTTGAAGAGAAAAATAACGATAGATATAACAGGGAATTGGTAGATAGGGTTGAGCAATATGGTTGGGAGGTAGCTTTGTGATAGTGAGGACTATGGCAAGGTGAGTTTAATCCATCAAAATGCAACAGGTTTTGAACTTGACGGGTTTTCATTAATTAATAATTTATTGAAAGTGTCAAAAGCAAGTCCTGAAAATAAGCTTTACTAAGCTAATTTTATTCTCACAACAGGATCTCAAGATTAGTTTGGCTAGTTTGGACATTGATGCACCAATCCCATTGAATGTGAATATCTCAGACATGGGAATCCATGATCATATCATGGAATTCCTTCCAGCCATTGAGCCTCTGGAAAACCATGTACGTTACATCATCTCCAGTGGGAACGAAGCCAACTTCTTCCGAATTCATCAGAAAAACGGACTCAGTTACCTCCATCTAAGCCGCAAAAAGGCCATGCGAGGGAAGTACATGCTAGAGATTTCCAGTATGCCTCTGTATGGGAAGAAGGATCTTCTGAAGCTGGAAGATGAGAATGACGTTGACTACCTCGTGGGTGATCTCGGCGAGGCCCTCCACATGAAACTTCAAATTCATCTTCTTTAATGTTCTTGTCCTGTCACCCTTGGTGGGGAAAAGGCCTCTGCCATTTTAAATAGCATCTCAGCACCAACCTCTCAACACTAAACTTGATGATGGGATAATGGGCTGTGTCAGCTCAACAAAATCTTCGCATAATAGTTGTTTTCATTCAGGCTATGTATTGGGGATTGAACGGCATCTTCTGGAGTGTGTCACTGACGTCACACTTACAGCAGATGATTGGATACCAATTGTAAAGGACCAATTAATATTTAAAGGTTGAAAATTCCATGTGCTCCACCAGATTTATTTTATAGCACAGTGGGTCAAATTGAAACGTATAACAGGAAGGAGTCCACCCGATTAGAGCAAAATAACTTGGGAGGGAGAGGATCAGCGAGGACAAGGGCATTAGTGGATTTGAAGGAATTAATGCTGTTGAATCAGCGATGAAGGGAAATTTGCTTTGCATTTAGGGGATAAATTTGGGACCCTATTAATAAATAATGCCATTAGAGGTTGAATTGAAAAACCGAATTATGGAACTGAAGGAATCTTAATGTATTTTTTGACCAGTTAACTAGCTCTCTTCCAGGGACTGACTTTTTCCAGCCTGAGGGATACCCTTTGCTAATTGTTCTAATCTGAATGCTGTTGAATTGCAGAGAAATTTATTTTGTACAATTTGCATTGTCCTGAATCATTCACCTCTGACTTTGGAATAATTTGTTTAACCAGGAATATCTGCCAAAAGTGAATACGTTGAAAAAATGTTGATCTAGGGAGGGAGATCATGGACTGCCATTTTGTAATGAAGATGTTTTGATTAAACCAACCAATTATTTAGAGTATAACCTGGCCTGTCAAGTCAGGATGAGAACAAAGGAAGGGAGATATTTTCAACTCATTCCCTACAATTCTGATTAGAACAGCAGGTAGGTGTCACAAGGCAATGAAAGAAAATATTTTCTTTAAAGCATGTTCTTCCCCTTTTAATAAGGCAAGTAACAATAGTCAACCCATTGTGCAGGTAGTCGGTGGTGCTTATTAAGTTTCAGTGAGATGGGATCAATAATTAAAGATTATTGTCAGGGGTTAAAAGCAGCTTTGTGTGTGTGTGTTACCGCAGGAACCTTTCCAAGTATCCATGGAAACACTTGTTGAGCAGTCACAGCAATATATCCCACCATCCTCTTCTCCGTTAACTCTATCCACATTTTAGGAGAAACTCTCTTCCTAACACCATCAGCAATAAAAGCAATCTTCAGAAATTGCTGCACTAACCTGATTTAAAGAATCTTATCCATGTGCTGGTTTGCTACCCCAAATGCATTTTCCATGTGGATCTTGGACAGCTGGGGCTCTCTCTGTATTCCCCATTGGAATTAATAAATACGCACACACGTTGTGCAAGTTTGGCTTGGGTGTATTTGCTATTCCAGTCAAATTTGCTGTTTTCTATGAACCCTAAAATGAGAACATAATCCTAAATTTTAGGCTTTACATACCAGTCTAATGTGCAGCCATCTCACTTCGGACCTCAATAAGAAAGCCCACCAACTCTGTGGAAGGTGTGAGTGCAAACAAATAGTGAAAGATTTCTTTTTAACTTTAGTTACGCAAGTATGCATTGCTCCCCATCAACAGTGACAGGATTGGCTCCTTATGGTAGTTCCCAACAGTTGACAGCACTGATCCCCAAAAGGATTGGCCCATCCCTAACTGACAGTGAGAAGCACATGGAATATTATCTTTGAAATTTGATGTATCCGGACACTCCTCCACACAGTGGATGGAAGATAAATTTGGTTCTCAAAGCTTCAATTCTGAGAAAGCACTGTGTGAGATATGAACACTAGATTATGTACTGTAGATGATAGAATCACCCAGATGGTTGTGACAGCTATATGCCACTAAGCTGCAAAGTAGTTCATGAAGAAAAAACATAACTCTTCATCAACCCCACATCCTCAGTGTTGACACTGCACTAAACATTCAGGTTCTTCTGAAGGGAAAACCACAGGATGATCCTTTCTTTCTCTTTCTCTCTATATTTGATAATATCTCTAACTATGACAGATTGAGACAAAGCAGGAATCTGGAGCCAGATCTTACTGGGAGATTCTAAGGGTGTCAACTTCCCAGCATCTAATCACTTCACAACACAGATTCAGGGTTAGAAAGTAATTTGCCTCAATTACCTTTTCCTGTCTTTGCCCCAAATAAGAGCACATAAACCAAAAATATTCAGTACCAGCTTGCTAATGTTTATTTGAAAGAGCCAGTGCAAGTGCCAGTTGATTGTACTCATGCAGTTTGTTTATATTTTACTGTTTCTGAGGTATGTTTAATAAATACATCTCCTAGTTGACATTATTTTTGATGACCTGAATCAATGCATTGTCCTGTCAGGGAGTAAAAATGGCATATCATTTAGATAGTTAACAAATGCAGCTGTTCCACATTAAACTATGTGTGCTTTCACAGAATTTCACAGAAGACAACCGTTTGACCAATCCCGCAAGTGTTGACTTTTCTTTAGTGGTTATAACAAGACATACGACGCTAATTAGTTTTTTTTCAATTTGCGTTCAAAAATATGGAGGATTCCACCGGTTGCTGTGTGTGGCAGAATTGGAACAAAATGTTTAAATGTAATGGAGTTTAATATTACAATGACTGTGTCATGACATACTGCAACCAGAAGATTTGGTCATCCTCCAAGCTATTGTCACTCATTATGCTTTCTTTGATTATTCAATTAACAATAAATTTGTCTTATCTTCTTTAAACAATTCCACATGGACATTGCATAGTGCAGGCAAGTTACTGTCTCATAAAGGTGCTAATGTTAGAAGATTTTCCTGTTCAACCTCAGACTACCTGAAATGCTTTTGTTCAGTAGTGCAATTGATCAATACAATGGTGCTAAGTATCAAGATTCAGGGTTCCTGCACTGTCCATCCCATTTTATATTTATGTATAACCGACAATTTGTACTGTTCATTTTTTTTGTGAGCTCATATCTTGTAGCTTTTTTTTTGTAAACTGCCACTTCATGTAAAATAGAGGACGTGTTTATACTGTAATCATTTAGTGACAAACTTGAAAAACAATTTTTTTATTGTAAACTTGTAATACTGTATACAGATTTTTCTACTGCAAAGAAAAGAGGGTTATGAATATAATAATTCTGCCTGAACACTGGACCCTCGACATCTGTTGAATTGACCATCCTGACTTTTTGAGATGGACTTTGTACTAACGATGTGAAGCCTGGACTGCCAAACAATGAAGTACTGTTATTCTACAAGCCCAAGTCAGCCTTTCCTCTGTGTTCTGGTGTTGTTATTGATGCATGGGATTGGGAGGGTGGAATTCAGCACATAATATATACCTGGGGAATTGGATTTGTACCGAGAAACATTCTCGGCAATAAAATGGATTATTTTGGGTTACATTCTAAGCCTCCACTGTGATTTCGCCTGGAGCTGACTCAGGTGATTTTTTTTCTACACAGAAGGGTAAGATGATAGTGTCACCCAAAGGGCCCGGGGCTGATTCACGGTAACAGGCTCCTGTGTGGCATAGGTTTTTCTTCATTTTGCTATCCTAATCAAATTTATCTGAGTTGCACATCAGCAGTCCTTTACACAGGTTCCAGCTGCTGCAACAAAGCACCCTAGCGAAGCTTTAGTAACTTTTAATGAGGGTTTTTGGGAAAAGGATATAAATTTTATTCAATATTAACAAGGAAATATTTGCTTTTCTTTCTTGTCAATTTTCTTCTCTCCTTCCTGGGAGTTGTTGACTTTTAACCCACAAGCATCAGATATCCGCTAGTGGTTCACCCAAATGGCCGTTATTTGCAGCTGAACTTTAACAGTGATCAGAGCAGCACATTTAGTTGAAAAAGAAGTCCTGGCCAGCCTGGTTATGGGCCTCACCTAGTGAATGGGTCATTGGGTGCTGGTCAAGACAGCAAGTACGAAAGTTAACAGTTAATTGTCCTACAGTTGATCTGAGGCACTGAGAGCTCTAATGATGCTGTGCATCATACTTCTTTGATTTTTATTTTCACACCACAATGTTTATGTGGCTGGTCCAGTTTAATTTTCAGTCACTGGTAACTGCCAGGCTGCTGATGGTGGGCACAGTAAGCCCTTTGAATGTCAAGGGGAGATGGTTAGATTGTCCTTTCCTTTGTACCTACAAGACTTCATTTACCTACAAGACTTCATAAAATGGTGTTACCAAGTGGTGATTGTTTATGATTGTATTACATGTATACCTAGGCCTGTAATCTGTTTTGGCAGACAAGGTGATTCACAGATACACAGCACCTCAGATGCAGTGGGACATAGATCGATTCCATTGCTCCCGAGTTCCCAATATTGTACAAGAGACACTGGGAAACAGTATTATGAGGGAAGGTGAAGGCTGGAGGGAGGATATGACTGCACCTCCAAGGAAATTTCAAGAACATGTTATGCTCAACCCCTTCATGGTTGTGCTTGTGCAAAAACAGGCCAAAAGGAGCAGTGAACAAGGTGGCATGTTAGATCTGTGCCCCTTTCTCATTCTCGCTTCAATGCTGGGACAGCAGAGCTCTGCCTATTGATTTGTGGTCTAGGGAGCCAAGTGTGAAAAATCAGCCCATTTACTATCAAACAATGGTTTAAAAGCACATTGCAATATCTGTGACTTTCTGAAGCTAACATGCAAACTATGAAAGCAACAACAATTTTAAACCTGCACTAGGGTGGAAACTATGTGTGTAGTAAATCATCTAAAAAGGTTCCAAACTCAGCATTAAATATATCTAAGATTTATTGCAACTTTTGATATCCAAAGAGCAAAGTGTCTCTGATTAAGTGAATAAAGAGTCATTTGTTAACTAATTCCATGTACTGCTTACAGGAAAGTAAATCTCAGCAATTAGCTGCAAAGATCATTATTTAAACCTGAACAATCTGTAAGTGTGAATAGTGAACAGAATCTGAGACTAGAAAAGAACACTTTAGACGCAATTTCTACGCAAGCACAGATTTATTTAATTGCTCGTGTTTCACGGGTTATGGGAACCTTCACAAGTTAGATTCACCTTAACACTTCTTACAGTGCAAATATATTCTCTCAGGATCAGAACATCCAAAAATATATATCCGATTAAAATAAAAGCACATTGATACATTGGGGAGTGACAAGGTTCCACTTGACTCATTTCACTTCTAGTTGAAGGTTTGACAGGAATTTTGTGGAATGATGTCATAATTCTTTTTCCTCATAAATTGAGGATACACAAATAGGAGCTCCAGATTAAAATGTCCCCAGTGCATTCCAGTCCCATGCCCATGTTTACAGAAGACCTTGGGCAGATACATGAGTTCCCTTTCAATAGGCACGTGGACATAGAACAGTACAACACATTACAGGCCCTTCAGCCCACAATGTTGTGCCGAACTTTTACCCTAAACCTAAGGTCTATCTAACATCCACCCCTATCTTATACTATCAACATAACTGTAGACGGGAGCATTTAGCCCTGTCAATCATACTCTGCCTGGCCTTTCGATGGCCATCATGTCTAGGCCCAGATTGACCCAATTTGATTTACCCGTTTCCCTCCAAGATGAGTGGCCAAAGATCAGGAGCAAGGGCCTGAAGCACAACCAGAAATTGAGACAACTTGTGATTAATAAAAGTTAGCTTCATTTCTAGCAGCACTGTGGGTAGACCTACCAGTATGTGAACTGCAACAGTTCAAGAAGGTAATTCTCCACAATCTTTTCAAGAACAATTAGGGATGGGTAATAAATAGTCAGCAATGCCCACATCCATGACCAAATTTTAAAAAATCTTTCTAGTCATCGAAGAGGATCCTTTCGCATCCCACATCTGTATGAAACATCAGGGGAGGCAATAGCCAGTGGTATTATCACTGGACTGTTAATCCAAAGACCCAAGTAATGTTCAGGGGACCTGGGTTCTAATCTGCCATGGCAGCTGGCAAAATTTGAATTCAGAAATATCTGGAGTTAAGAGACTCATGATGACTGTGAATCCATTGTCGATTGTTGGGAAAAACCCAACTGGTTTACTAACATCCTTCAGGGAAGGACACTGCCATCCTTACCTGCTCTGGCTTACATGTGACTCCAGAACCATAGCAACGTGGTTGACTCATAACTGCCCCCAGGCAATTACAGATGGGTAATAAATGCTGGCCTAGCCAGCGACGCCCTCATCCCATGAGTGAATGAGGCAAAAAAAAAACTCATTGACATGTGTTTCAAGCAGACCTTAGAGTCTGTGAATCCACTTAAATAACATTGTTACAGTAATTGGCACAACGTTCTCAACACCATATTCTTGACATGACACCCTGATTAAAGCTCTCTGATTGGGACCCCCCAGGGCATGCCCAGGGTCAGGGGTTTGGGTGATGCTGAATGTTAGGGCTTGGAATAGGTGCTGCAGCAGTGTGTACCAGGAAAGCCCTCCACCAGGAGGGGAAAGGCATGGAGGGCAGCACTTTAGAGACGCAACTGAAGTTGTGACATGTCAGATCCTGAGAGAGGCCTTTCATTGAAGAGAAACTCGAAAAATTCAGATTGGATTGCTCCACACGTTTGGCGTGTCCTTAGGATACAGTGAAGGCAATGAATCAGTGAATTTGTCTGGATATAGGGTTACCTCAGAATCGATGTTTTCTCTCATTAATGAAAAAGAATAATTATCTAATTTGAAGATCTTTTAAACACCACATCCTCTGTCATTTGAGAAGCTAGGTGTTATTTTTCTTAAAGTCCTGATTCGTTAGATTAGCATTCACAATCAACAACAAAAAACCTAAAGTAAAAACTCCAAACAGGTCATTCTGAATATTTCACGATATATCAGAGCATGTTAGCTGGATAAGTGACCAGGTGCACGAGGCTGCATTTCTAGCCTAAGAATTTAGGATGAGATAGCACAGAATTGATCCAATAGGTGCTGTGCATGGTCATCCTGATTATTTCGGCTCAACTTCAATTTCATGTCAGATTTCAGAAAGTGCAGGGTGTTCCTCAGTCTTCTCTCACTGCCAGAGGATGTTGTATTGTGCTGCGATACAAGTCCACAGACTAAGCTAGTCTTTGTGACATGAATTTAGACCAAGCAAGCTATACCATCGGCATAATAGAGAAACCCAATCCTATCTTAGTCCAATATCCACATGTGTACACTTCAGCAGAGAACACTGTGGAGATCCGGAGCTGAAATTCCCTCTTAATCCAGTGGTACTGAGATTCACCACCACACTTTTTTTCCTGACAGACCAAAGTAATAAGCATGACATTGAATCTCAGTGCCATGTCCTTTCCTCACATAATTATACCATTCAAACATTTGTACTCTTCAAAAGTTCTAATCAATGGATTAGATATAGTTCCATAGAGACTGGAGGGGGAAGGAGCATTCCGATTTATGGATTTATGACACACATTCCTTATTGAGATCTGTCAGGACAGGTTAGTTGAAATCAAAAAAAGGGAGCACCTTCAAAAAAAGAGAACTGCCCATCCTGACAAACCTCAATAAGGAGTACATGTTATAAACCCATAAATCAGAATGCACCTCCTCCTCATAGACTGTACACAACTATTTTTCATTTGTTAATTCTAACTTCTGAAAAGAACAAATGCTTGAATGGCGTAACAGTATGAAAATGTTGGGAGAGGACGTGTTCTGGACTGATAAGTTGCTCCTTGTTATAGGTTGTCGATCCCTGGGTAATAAGTGCTCAGAAATAAGAGTTCCTGTCCTCATTCACGACTGTAACATGGGCCTGCCTGCTTCAAGGTTAATGGCCAGAGTCTGACTTGAGACTTCAAAGTCAAACAGAACTATACAGAATTGAACTCAACGCTGAGTCAGGATTAATGTCAGTTAGGACAATTTTAGTGAATAATTTTTGCGTCCATTTTGCTTTGTGGGATTTTTTTTCTGCTCGTTTGGTCTTCTTTCACTTCTGTCTTATTTCTTTCACTTTATATTTGGGTCAGCTATCCTGCCGTACGCAGCTCCTCTAGGCAAATCTCGCACTTCTTTAGTTGTCCTATTACACTTCCTTTGGTCTTACAACATTAAGCCCTCTATCATTTCATCTTTCCTGCCCCCACTCAATCATAAGTCTTTCCTTTTGTTCTTTATTCCCAGACTCCCTGACTTTTACTGGCTCAAGAACCATCAAATTTCTACTTCCCCAAGTTACGAAGCAGAAACTTTGTGTGGAATCCTGTGCCCTTCCCTGTTCGTCCACTCGAATTATGTCCATATCTATTAAGTGATGGCCTAGACTCTATGACAGGATACTGTACACATGAGCTACAGAGGGGATTAAATGAATGGGTTAGAATGTACCTGGGCTGTGGAAGGAACGGAGGAATCTGAGTTATTGTATTGGTGGGTCTTGTCATCCCACCATTTATTGAGGCCCTTAGGTAGGCAATTAATAGGGAACTCACCACATGGGAAGCACAACAAGTGGTGTTCTCGCTTGTGGGTTCCCAGAGATGGGTTAGTAGGTTGTTGTTCCATTAATCCATTCAGTTATAGGGAGAGGCTGAATTGGCTGGGGCATAGGCTGAGGCTGAGGGCTGACCTTTTAGAAGTTTATCAAATCATGAGGGGCATGGATGGGGTGAATAGCCAAGATCTTTTCCCCAGGGTAGGGGAGTCCAAAACTAGAGAGCATAGGTTTAAGGTGAGAGGGGAAAGATTTAAAAGGAACCAAAGGGGCAACTTGTTCACGCAGAGGATGGTGTGCTTATGGAATGGGCAATTACAACATTTAAAAGGCATCTGGATGGGTATATGAATAGGAAGGGTTTAGAGGAATATGGGCCAAATGCTGGCAAATGGGACTAGATTAAATTTAGAATATCTGGTCAGCATGGATAAGTTAAACTGAAGGGTCTGTTTCCATGCTGTACATCTCTATAACTCTGATCATCTGCAAGGAACAGCAAAAATTAGGCAAATGATTATTTTAAGAGTGAATTTACAATAAAACCAAATGAATCAATAACAATAAACTGCTGCCCAATCATAAACGCAATGTTCTTCACATTTCCCACTTTATCTATTAAGCACTCCAATGGAATGATATTTGTTACGCTGAGGTGGGAGGTTAGTGTCTGCACAGCCCAGTAGCAGAGTTTGCCTTCTGGAGTTCTAAGGAGGAATTAATATTTTGAAGTTTAACTTCATTTCCTTTCAGGTCTGTATATTCATAAAGCTCCCTCAGATTGTCAAGCATTTCAATGGCGACCACAATGTGTGTTCTGTATTCGAGCTATTCAAAAAAAGTTACATAGAAGTGTGTAGAAGTTACTGCAGGAGTTGTTCAGCCCTGTCTGTGTCATCCTCCACATGGACCATAGTGCTCATCTCATACGGTCACGGTATTCTCATGTTCCTTTAGCTAGTTCTACCTCATCACTCAGCTATTCTTAAAATTTGGTACAACCTTTGCATCAGTCAGTCACTAACTTCATTTGTACATTTCACAGTCTCAAAACCATCTGCTAGAAGAATGATTCTCCTGCTGAATGACCTAATATTTTTACACCTCGTTTTATTTATTAAATGGCGGCCTAGACTCTATGACAGAGTACTGTGCACATAAGCCACATCAGAGGATTAAATGTATTGGGTTAGAAAGTACCTGGACTGTGGGAGGAATCTAAATGGGTGAGTTATTGTATGCATGGACGAGAGATGACTAAATGGATGTGTTAGCATAGGCATGGATTGTGGAAGAAATTAAACGGGTGGGCACGCTACATGATAACAGCTCAACATAAAATAATTATTCCAATACCAAAATGACTTAAGCATCCCTGTTTAAACATTTTAAAAAATCAGTTTACAATCTCCTTCTCAGTGGTGGGCCAGCACATCATCTCAATCCTTCAGGACAGGCAACTGAGACACAACTTGTCCCTCAATCTATATTCAGCAATCCCTGAAGAATTAGCCTTGCTGTGGCCACCCACAGCTTAAGGAACAGCAGTCTGAGAGGAAATGGGTCACCACCAGTCATCAGCTTTTTGTGACTGGAAGTCGGGGTCCAGTGGGCACTGCAGGGTTTGGTACTGGGTCCCTTGTTGATTGTAGGGAGGCAGGCAGACAAGAAAGCCCCAGACTACAGCCCACTCAAGAACAGATTTTGTGTTATAAAATGGTGAGCTATTGGTAGAGCAGTGCAGCCAGAGTACACAAGGCAGCAGGAGAAAGACAAAGTGATAGGATACTCAATAGTGAGGACCAGAGACAGGTGTTTCCATGGCTGTAGACATAACTCCAGGAATGAGTTAGGGAGAGTCCAATGGTGTCACTGAGCTGCTGCAAGACATTCCTCGGGGAGAAGGCAAACAATCAGAGATCATGGTTTACACTAGGCCCAACAATGCACGTAGAAAGAGGGATGAAGTCCTACAACAAGAATTTGGGGAGCTAGGTAGCAGATTGAAAGCATTATAATCTTTGGGTTGCTCCCAGTGCCATTTGTTAGTGAGTAAAGAAATGGGTAAATAGACCAGATAAACATGGGGCTGAAGAGTTTGTGCAGGAGGGAGGGCTTGAGATTCCTGGATCACTGGGACCATTTCTGGGGAAGGTGGGATCCGTACAAGTCAGAGATTGTACCTGAAGCAGAACGGGACCAACCTCCTTCAACAAAGGGAGCAATGACTTTGCTGGGCGAGTACTACAGACCAATACACAGAAAAGGAGAGATAGGAAGCATTTGCTTGTGTATTCACAGTGGACAGGGATGATGTAGGTCTAGAAATCAGGAAGGAAGACTGTGATATATTTGAACAAATTAGTATCGCGGTGTTGAGGTATCAGTGATTTTAGCAGACTACGAAGTGCATAAAACTCAGGCCCAAATGAGTTGAATCCAAAGCTACTATGGAAAGCAAGGAAAGAGATTGCAGAGGCTCTAAAGTTAGTTTTCAAATCCTCTCTGGCCATAGGAGACATGCCAGAGGACTGGAGGACAGTGAATATGGTGCCATTATTCAAGAAGAGTCATAGGGTAAACCAGGAAACCCCAGGCCAGTGAGTCTAATATGGCAGGGAAACTGTTGGAAAAAAAAATGAGGGACAGAATAATTTCTACTTGGAGAGGCAAGGATTAATCACAGATAGGCAGCATGGTTTAATTGAATTTTATTGATTTTTTTTTAAGGAGGAAACTGGGAGTGCAGATGAGGGTAATGCAGTTGATTTGTCTACATGGATATCAATAAGGCTTTTGACAAAGGTCTCGTACAGGAGACAGGTCACAAAGTGAGACCCGATGGGATTCAAGGTAAATAGGATCCAAAATTGGCATAGGGGCAGTTGGTGGGGATGATAGTTAAAGGTTGCTTTTTGCGACTGGAAGCCTATGTCCAATGGGTGCTCGGTCCCTTGTTGATTGCCGTATACATGAACTTTCCTACATTCATGTTTAGACCATTAATCAGTAAGTTTGCAATCAACAAAAAAGAAAATTGGCAGTGTGGTAAATATTGGGGAGGAAAGCCTTAGACCGCAGGACTGGTCAGGTGGACAGAATGATGGCAAATGAAATTTGATCTCGAAAAGAGTGAGATAATATATCTTGAGAAGACTAACAGGACAAAGAAATATGCAATGAATGTGGAACCCTAGCAAATACAAACGAACAGAAGGGCCTTGGTGTACATGTCCATAGATTCTTGAAGACAGCAGGACAACTAGATAACATGGCTAAGAAGACATAGGGGATACTGATTTTTATTAGTCGAGGCACTGAGTACAAGAGCAGGGAGTTATGATGGAGCGGTATGTAAAGATGTTATTTTTTAAAAATGATGCAGAGGAGATCAACCAGAATATTGTCTGGGCTGAAGCGTTTCAGCTATGAAGAAAGGCTAGATAGGCCGAGTTGTTTTCCTTAGAGCAGAGAAGGCGGAGGGGGTTCTGATGGTGTACAAAATTACGGGGGTGATAGAAATAAATTTCTCTCCTTCATAAAGGAATCAGTAACCAGGGGCATAGATCAAGGGATGGAGGTTTGGAGGGGATTTCAGGAAATTTTCTTTTCACACAGAGAACGTGGGAATTACCTGGAACTCAGAGTGGTAGAGGGAGGAGTCATTGTAACATTTGAATTATTTAGATGAACACATGAAATGCCATAGCATAGAAGAGTAAGTACTGAAAAGTGGGATTAGAGTAAATAGGTGTTTGATGCCCATTGTGGACATGATGGGCCGAAGGGCCTCTTTATGCGCTGTAAAACTCAATGATTCTATGACAGTTATCTTTTAGCCTGACACAGTGACAATACTTTATTTCTCTTCTCCCTGTCCCTCTCTCTGGTTCCTCTACATCATTCTTGCCCTTTTCTCTCCAGTCTCTTCTTTCTCTACATGATGTTGCAAACGAAACAGTGAAGAATCATCAACGTTTTCTGACAAAATCCTGAACTAAGTTTGTGAAGCCTCTTTCTCAAACTCGCCAGCACAAAAGACTATGGAGATGCTGAATGTCAGAGGAATTTGATTGTTCTTATTATACTACTCCTATGATTCAGTGTTTTCCCTTCAATAATAAATTCAGACTAAGGCAATTGGCCAGATCAGTGCATGTAATTACTTGCAGCATCGCAGCTTATGTGCCAGTAATCATCACTGCTTTGTGCCAATTAGTGAGAAACGACAAAAACATCTCTCCGATATACGCCCTCTGGACCGGGCAAGCAATGAGGGATTTGGGTCAAATTAAAACTCACACTATGGGACTAATTGCAGGGGAAAAGGCACTCACTTTATCAACTTGTAGCCAAATCACCTTCCAGCTCTCTCATGAAAGTGGATAGATTTTGCTGCAGCATTTTGCAAAAGCACAGTGACAGCCTTTACCTACTCTCGCCAGTAATAATGTGAAGGTAAAACCTAAGGATTTGTCATATACTGCAGCCCCCGAATGATTCAAAGCTTCCTTACCAATCCTGGACCACAGTTAACCTAATTTATCTCGTGACCTTCTACCATATTCATAGTATTTCCTCATTCAATCCCAAGTTTCAGTTCCAAGTGTCTTCCAAATTGTTTGCTTACACTCTCAATGTAAAAGAAGTGCCTCGTGATATGCTTTGACATCTGCGCTGTTCAACCGACTTCACTTTTCTGTAGTGAGGTAGTTCTTTGCCTGATCCCCCAAGTCCTGTTTAAAACTCACCCACAAAATTAAGGTCATTTCCTTCCTCACTGCCCCACCCTCCACCACCACATCATTAAACTGACCTCCCCAGTCACACACTTTCTCCCAAAACCCTCTGACCTCTTTATCACTCTGCACCTGATTAAACCGATCTACCCATCACTGTCCCACTTCTTTAGACCCATCTCCTGCCTCTGAGCCTGACATCCTTTTAGATTCTTATTCACATTTCCTGATGTTATGGAAGCTGGGATTTCTCAAAGTGCCTGATACTTTGAATGTTATGACAAATTCATTGTTGCCAATACAATTTCAAGTATAGTCTTGGCACTAGTGAGTTATTTGTGCTTTCTTCTTCTTTCTCCTCCTGTGCCTGGCAAAATACAGCCCACTCCTTTCACTGCTATGATGTCTCACCTGAAAGATAGAATTTCCAAAAAAAATTAAGTGGCTTTGCAGCTTCAGAGGGTCAAAATTCATACATGGGTAGCACTTAAAGCTAGCCAACATTAGATACAAATCAGCTGGCATATTTTAAAGGTAAGCTGTATTCCACATGTCTTACATGGTGGACGTCAATGTGGAAGAGTTTATATGAACAATGAGGCACAGGCTACATAGCAAAGCCCAAGATTCTCCAATACAGCACTGCGGCCTCTTGTGCAAGGGTTAGGTAGGAGGAGGTAGACATGGTGAATGCAAGCAGCCATCATTGGCAATGACAGCAGAATAGTTCAGAAGGCCTGGATGCTGGGCTACAAAATGTTCAATATCTTCACAATGAGGTCACGGAGTAAACACAAGGAATAAATTGTGACTCAATTGGTCTAAAAATAACCTGCTTGAATGGATGTGAGCTAATCTGTACAAAGGAAGCAGTTACTAGAAGAACACTTTGGACCCTTTTGAGATCACTGACTGGGCGAGACAATTAAGCTAGGTAAATAATCACAGCCTTCTCAGCTATGGAGCTGCTTAGACTTGTTTATCGAGCAGTTACATGTTTGCATTTGCTGTCAGGAGTTTTGGGTTTTGAAAACAGATGAGAAAGGCAGTGGAGTGTGGGTTGCTAAGAGAGAAGCTCATCCTTTCCTATATTTTCAGCTTCCAAAGTGAGCTAAAAACAAATTCACACAGCACTTCCCCTGAAAAGCTTCTGACATAATTCTGCTTGGCAGCTCAGGCTTCGGAAAAGATTCCGATGACAATTGCACGTGCCTAGTGACACTCATGTATACAGGCTAGGATGCCAGACTGAAAGCTATCTGGAACATTTCATCTCATTTTTTTCTTCAAAAATTAGCAATTATTTGGCCTTTAAGTTGATCTCTCCAGAGAAAGGTGGGGGTGGCAGTGGTGCGCGTGCGTGCGCACACGTTAGGTTATTTAGAAGGATTAATCTTTAACATTTCAAACTCTGTTTACCACCTTTGCATCTGTGTTGAATAAATCTTTTTATAATAAATCAATAATCCTGAAACAATTAAAAGATAAAATATAAAATTGATCATATTGGTAACAAGACAAAACATTTAAATATATGTTGTGACCAGCAGAGTACATGGCACTAGAGAAAGACAGTGTACCCTTCCAACATCAGTTTAACAATGAGGAACCAATCTTCAGCACTGTATCAATAGTATTCTGGAAGAAGATGTTGATGTTGCAAGCATATGTCGCAAGATGCCCTGTCAGCATATCTGTGTTCTTGCAGACACCATCAAAACCATGTGCATGAAATTCATATGGAATCTGCCCCTGGATCAGACGCTTGGGAAACTGCCAAGCTGAAACCAAGAGCTGGACATTTCCTGAATCACATGTACCCAGAGCCCCCTTGGCACATCCCACAGATCCCTGCTTCAAGCTGACCATTATCAACATGCCTGTCACATTGTATCATGTCTAGAAACCCACAGTACATGAATTCCCAAGGAGTCCCATTGGAAAGAAAGATCCCAGTCCAGACTGGATAAATCTCCTCTTATCTGCAGCCAGATTCTTTAGCTCTGATACCCCAACAACTGATGAAGTGCATCCATGGGGTCCCTCAGCTTCTGATTTCAAACAAACCAACACTATTCCCCAAAAACCAAATGTGTCCAATTTGGACTAAATCCCACTTCATTGTTTTACTGATTGGTTGGGATTCATTGTCAGGAAACTGGTTAATCTCAGCTCAATCCTCCCACAATGAAGTTTTAGTGGGAAAAAAAGGCCGAGTCAGGTCCCTGAGCCTGTGACATTAACCTTTTCCTTTTGGACAGAGTCACTTACTGCTAGTGGTACTTAGACCCAGGTCATCCTTAGCACTGCATCATTCAACTTCAAACTCTAACCCTGCATGGATTAAACTGTTTACAACATAAATATGAACAGGAGATTTAGTTATCACACCTCTGTAACTTGAAAGTGATCCTGTACCCCATACAGTCTCACCATGGGTCTAAAAATATCATAATAGAAGGTAGTAATGGGGCAGGTCAGACCAGAATCTTACCCACTGGTGTCCTCCGTCATTGACCTTGCTAAGATGTGCAGAACCTGTGGATGGACACCTTGTTCTCTTGGGATTGATGGGGATCCCCAACTTCCTGATTGACTCACACTGTTAAAACTGATTGGAAACTGTCACTTTTGAGTGTTCTGGAAGTTAATAGCACAGACCAAAAAAAGAAGTTGTGGGGTATTTGGAATTAAAATGAACGTAAATCTTGCACTGAGGGAGGATGAATGAACCCACCAACCCACTCCTTTCATAACCACCTCCACTGTATCTGAGATACAACATGATCCATTAAACCTCTTTCTACACTTCCCGGAAGAGTTTCCCCTGTTGAAGATGCTAGTCCATCCAACTAATGCTCTTCGACAACCTAATTGCACAATTTAATAAAAGCAAAATACCGCAGATGCTGGAAAACTGAAATTAAAAAAAAATTCAATGGGTCTGGCAGCGTCTGGGGAGACAGAACATTTTGACTCCTTAAAAACCAAAATTATACAATAAATTGGTTTCGTCTGCTATCTAGTGACCATCAACTGAAATTATCTGCTGTATTTCTGTAATTTTAAGCATGTTAACAGGCCAGCCATGAGTTGTGTTGAAGAAGAAGTAATTTTGTAACAACAGATCCTGTAATGTATAATGTGTTATCAAGGCCACTGATCTGCAGCGACTGAACCTTGCAAATTCTGTTTTCATAAGGTTATACTGGGCTTTTATTTGGATTTTTAAGGATCAAATTCTCTGACTGTATAAACCATAAAATGAAAGTCTTTGTTTGGACTCTATCTTATGTAGTTGACTTTGAGATCTTACCTTAATTAGATTAGAATAGCTGTGTGATGTATGGGATGGGTGAGGGGTTAGGCTCTGGAATACTAACACAACATACTTTTACTGTGGTAAGATCTTAAAATCTTTTCAGATTTTTTCTGAAGAAGGGTCTAGGCCCGAAACGTCAGCCTTCCTGCTCCTCTGATGCTGCTTGGCCTGCTGTGTTCATCCAGCTCTACACCTTGTTATCTCATACTTTTACTGTGGCTAGACTGTGAAGGGTGAATCTATAGGCTGGCTCCACTGAGGGTAGAGTGAAAGCAGGTTTGATTTGCTCTGATCTCCAGCAGTATTTTGTCAAATTCTGTTGCTGAAACTTTCCACCTCGCTGGCCTCTAAGTTGCACTTCAAAGCCTTCTGCTCCGGTCTTTACATAATCCACACTAAGCTTCCATTCTGACTTAAGAGGGCAGACAGGATTTCAGTTTAACATCACACCTGAAAGATGTCACCTCCAACAGTGTAGCTTTCCCCTCTTTGGTGTAGGATCAGCTTATAATTTGCACTCAAAGTCTGGATTTTCACCACAATACAGGGGTGGAAATGGAAACAGGCAAGTGTGTAGTTTCATACAGCCTGCTACCTTGCTAGTTTGCTGGCAGCATCCGGCCCCTCCAGGTCATTTTCCTGGAGGCAAGATTGGTTGTGAAATGACCACCTACTGACAAGCTGGGTGTAACCTTTTAGTGGTAGAAGCTAGTACAATTACAACATGATGGTTACATGAATAGGAAGGGTTTAGAGCAATATGAGCCGAATGCTGGCAAATGGAACCATATTTGTTTAGGATATCTGGTCAGCATGGACAGGTTAGACCGAAGAGTCTGTTTCCATGTTGTACAACTCAATGACTGTATGATACTAAGAACATTGAAAGGCCAATTAAAGCCAATGGTTAGAGGCTGAGTTGAATTTCCCATGATCCCACAGGCCCTACAGTGTTGGAAGCTGGTAGCTGCCTGAAGGCAACCACCTCACCATTGAGTCTTGATGCTTCAGGATGACTTTGAGGCTCCCACACCCATTCAGCTTACTTGGCCACTGCTGCAGTCCACCCTGAAAAGGGGTTTCCCACACAGTAAGTGATCTGGAAACTGCAAAGGTATAAAAGTACTGAGAAAGCAAATCAAGGTGGAGGCACCCACTCTCACCGGAAAATTTAGCCTGACTTTATGGTACCATTAGAGGAAGCACCCATGAGCAACGACTAATTGCAAATACAGGAGATGGCAGCACTAGGGGAGGGTGCCACAGTATGGAGCAGTAATGGAGATCACTAGGATATGGTAAAACTAGGGGGTGTAGGAAGGGAGGCAGTGAAGGTGCTGTCAAGGTCTCTCAGTCTTTGTGTTTCTGTCAGTCTCTCCCTTCCTGCTCAATGTGTTTTCTAAAATAAACAAGAACACATTTTAAAAAGTTTAATTGAGAACCTGGGGATCACTTGGGAGCTACACCTGGAACTAAATTGTGCAATATTGTGTCAATTTGTGGAAATTGCCAGACAAAAGTGAGGTAAAAGAATATCAGTTGTGATTCAGTCTGTCGCCCTCAGCTCTCAGTCAGGAGTGTGTGCAAATTGGCTGTCACACTGAAATGTAGACATCATTGTAACATAAGAAAAGTGTCAGACATGAAACATTAACTCCGTGTCTCCACAGATGCTTCTCCAGCACTTTCTGTTTTTATTTCAGATTTCCAGCATCCACAGTACTTTGCTTTTATTTAAGTACTTTGAAGTGCAATGTGACAGCCAATTTGCACATAGTAAGCTCCCACAATCAGCAAGATGTGTTTTGATGTTATCTGAGGAATAAATATTGGCCAGAATAGTGCGATTATGATCTCTTACAATCACCAAAGACGGTATGTAGGACTTTAATGTGAGGTCTTGGCTTACCTGACAGTGCTGCACTCCCTCTGTAGTATCAGCATATGCTTAAGTCTCTGGAGTGAGGTTTGAACTCGAGGTGAGAGTGACAAACTGAACCACAACTGATACCGTTTTACCCCACTTTCCTCTAAGTGACACAACAAGGGGCAGCACGGTGGCTCAGCGGTTAGCACCAGGGACCCAGGTTCAATTCCACCCTCAGGTGACCGTGTCGAGTTTGCACATTCTCCCCACGTATGTGTGGGTTTCCTCTGGGTGCTGTAATTTCCTTCCACAGTCCAAAGACATGCAGGTTAGGTGGACTGGCCATGGTAAATTGCCCATAGTGCTCAGGGATATGTAGATTAAGTGGGTTATGGGGGGGGGATGGGTCTGGGTGGGATGAATGGAGAGTTGGTGTGGACTTGTTGGGTTGAAGGGCCTGCTTCCACACTGTAGGAATTTGATGATCTATGATTGCTCAATTGTTAGGTCCAGGTATACATTTCAAAGTGTTACCCCAATGTAATTATGGACCTGTACTTGCACTGCAATATCCCAGTACTATCTGTGGCACTACAGTTTTATTGTGGCATTGTCACAACCTCAGTCAGGTGGGGTCAGTTAGCTCAGTTGTCTGGATAGCATAGTTTATAATGCAGAATGATGCCAACAACATGGGTCAAATTCCCTCACTGGTTGAAGTTACCATTAAGGATTCTCCTTCTCAACCTTTCCCCTCGCCTGAGGTGTGGTGCCCTCAGGTTAAATCACCACCAGGCATCTCTCTCTAATAAGAAAGCAGCCCTATGTTTTGGTAAGACAATGGTGACTTCAATTTATCGTGTTCCAGTATGATGCAAGCATATCCCAGCATTGTCCAGTGCAATATTTCAGGGTACTGGCTTAAATGAACAAGCTTCGGATAACAGGGCCATATGTAGCCTGATTGCATTCTCGGTTGAATCACAAACTGAGGTTGCATGAATTAAAATATTTATTGTAGTTTAAAAACTAATTACAGAAAAATCAGCTGCTCACAAAAAAAATCAAGAAACACATTTTTAAATGTGTACAATTTTATTTAAGAACTAGAAATACAACACATCATCCATTTCCCATGTGCACACAAACAGGTTTAAAAAATCCTACACCATACAGCATTCACATTCACAGAGTGTTACACTGGACAGTTCTAGTCACAAAGGGAACATGATTATCACAAAATCACCTCGTGCCAAACATCATTAAACTGGTAACATTTCAGAACAGCATTGAACCTCGCAATGAGTGCAACAATGCACAAAGGCAGGCCGTTTGATCCACTGGCACGATGCCATCTCCCTAGCTTTACACAACAGATTGCATGTGTAAGTGAGCATGAGAGGTTTTCCTCCCTTAGTTAATTGTTCAAAAATACACATCAACTCTTCTTTTAAAATTCAAACTTCTCAGGGATGTTATTACACAACTTTGGAGCAGGTGGGACTTGAACCCAGGTCTCCTGGTTCAGAGGTAGGGACTCTACCATTGCACCATAACAGTCTTTGTCAACACTTTTGTCACATATCCATCAAAATCATCCATAGTCCTAACATTTTCAGCATCATTTGTCCTGTGAATACCTCTAAAAATCTGCCTGTTTTCCTTGTAAAAATAACAATTCTTCACCTATGACGTACATGTGTGGTGTAATTAATGACCGGGTACTGGGTCAGTACTGTCATGACATCCATACAGTGACTGCCATAAATCAGTCACTTATTATCTTCCAAAGTTAATCATCCATTGCTTTGATTCACAACAGCATCGTGACGATAATTTAACTGTGCAAAGCTGCTTGCTGCAATTTGAGATGGAACACCACCAACCCGTACTGTCAAAATAAATTTGCAAAAATTGTAATTTAAGACTGATCCCTGAGTCTTAAACACAGGTTATTGGGAGTTTACACAGCACCTGATCTGAGTCTGATCATTGGATGCACGTTCACAGTGGAGGTCTGTCTTCAAGTCCAGCCGGCTGCAGGATCATGTAATAACACCTCTGAACAGGTTGATTGGGAAAAATATCTACACTCAGAATGGTCTTAGACTGCAGGTACACTGCAGCTATTCTGAAGCTGATCAGATGCCAGTACTGCCTCTAACTTGCTTGCTGTGGATTGTGTGGTCCCTTTAACATTGATGGCTAAAGGAACATTATTTTGCTCTGTGTAGCCACACACACACAGCTTACAGGGAACAGTGGTAGCCACTGTGTCTGTTCTGAGACTGCTGGCTGGGTCACCACCTCATACGGCTGCTCTTCATTCTGACTGATCCTATGCAGAGTTTCACATGATTTAGAATATCATGTTAATTGGAAACTTTTACTTGCTGATGTTGCTACACAGAAGTCAGATGAAAAACTGTGCACCAAGGTTAAAGAGGACACCAGGCATAACAACAGATGGTAAATTTGAGTTTTGGGGGCTTACAGACTAGGATTAAGCAAAGACTGAGGAGGAAGCGTTCCACAGTTTGAAGCTCTGAGGACGAATGCGATGGAGCATGAGGCTTTATGAGAAGTATTGATTTCAATGCAGTGAGAAGGGAGCAAGAGCACGTGAATAAATATTAGCAGGGTTAAGAAAAAAAGTTCACGGCTCATCCAGGACCCGTAGATGGGATCTGCCCCTCTTTAATAAAACATTGTTTTATCTTAGCATTTCAGTAACATAACATTGACAATTTTAAAATGATATGGCTGCAAAGTGGTCTTTTGTACAGGCACCACCTTCTCAAAGGACAGCCAATAACGGCTAGCCCTCATCCACATCCCACAAGTCAGTGAAAAAAAATCAACCACTTGTTTCAAGATGGTTCAAATTCCAGGGCACATACTGTTAGTTTTTCTTAACATTTAGTGAAATGAGAGGACATATGAATTTTGTGCCGGTTTAATTGGAAAGATCTCCAAATAATCCAAAACAAAAATCACAATTGTTTCCAACACAGCAAAAACCTTGGAGACTCCTAGACCTCAAAAAGAAAACAGATATTAATCCCATTCCTGTGCCGTCTTTTACAAAAAGTCTTGACCTGGTTAGAAGGACCATCATGAAATATAAAAACTGAAAGAACTGCAGATGCTGGAAATCAAAGACAAAAACAGTAATTGTTGGAAAAGCTCAGCAGATCTGGCAGCATCTGTGGAGAGAAATCAGTGTTAACATTTCGGGTTGAGTGACCTTCCTCAGAACTGATCTGAGGAACTGATGCTGCCAGACCTGCTGAGCTCTTCCACCATGAAATATGTCTGTTCCCTAAAATCAGGAACAGTACCTCTGCTCCTGATTATTAAGCAAGGATAAATTAAACCAAGACTCCCATGTTAATAAATCAAATCTTCTTCATGATCCTCAACCAATCGAATAATACTTGTTAAAAAATATTGTTTATACAAGGGACTCTACTTATAATTAGTCTAATATTCAAAACACTAGTCTAAGAACTCTTAAAATTAGCTTTTAATTGAATTCCAACTATCTTCATATTGTTTATATTCATATTTCCTAAAACCACATAACAGCAGACAGATTGTGCCATGTACATCAGGCCTGAATAACACTAAGATTAATAATATCTGACATCTCTCAATTTTATACAGACATTAATTCATTTATCTCAATAGCATGATTTCAAAGATGAAGACCACACTGATTCCTGAATGTATTTTCTTTTCAACTCTTAGTTGTCATGTGGAAATCAAAGGTTGGAGGGTCTGTCACAGAACAGTTCTATCCTGTGAAATGTCTCAAGTATAAAGTGGAATTGCCTGCTATCAGCCTAAATGGGTATCCCTTCAGCCCCTGGAAACAGCAGGTACAGCAGAATCACTGACTGTTCAATTCCACCGGCTCTTTCTGTTCCACCTGGGCAGGTTCAGCTATCAATCAGCAGATGAATAGCTGAAACTAATACATAACACACTGAAGCAGAAAGTTGGAACACTGAGGTGGCACCATTGACTGAATCTAGTTTTATATCCTAAACACTGTTCTCATTTTAAGCAGATAACATGGGGGTCTCCATGTGTGTGTGTGTGTTTCTAGAAGATTATGTTGTGTTTCTTTTCCTATACTAAAACACACAGTTGACAATAGTCACAAGCACACAGAATACAGTGTATAGACTTTACCATCTATAACTATCCCTCTTGCCAGAGGTTGTTACTAGAATTCAAGCATGTTATAGAATCTGGCTAAGCTTTCACCCTGGTTGACAGATAGACACTGAGCTCCATTGCAACAGTACATTTTATACGGTCATGGAAGATTTTGTGCAAGAGAGGAAGCTATACAGAGCAGAGCATGCACCTCTGGAGGGAGGTCAGCATGAAACCTAATACAAGATCAGAGTCAATATTACGATACTGACAAGAAAAAAACCATCACCCCACTTATATAGAGTCAAACACACAAATCAGAGTTCAACAAGGCACTTCTATTCCATTTCTACTGAAAGCCAAGCGTTTCCTATTATCATAACAGGCATCCCATTTAACACAACAGAAGTATGACAAGAAAATGATAGGAACAAAGGTTTACATGACAGAATGGGAGAAGTCTAAGAGAGAATCCTAACTGATTGTTTTTCACAGATTAGTGTAATGTATCAATGGGAGTCAATGGGAGTCGATGGGACAGGGAGGTAACAACTACTCAATGTCCTCATAAACAGCAAGCAGCTAAAAATACCTCTGAATCTTCCATCCATCAATACCCACAATTACCTATCAGTTTTCAAAAACAACTTGTATTTTTGTGGCACATATTTAATAAAATATCCCAAGAGGCTTCACAGGATAGTTAAAAACTAAATTTGACTCTAAGCGACATAACAGAAATATTAGGGCAGTTGATCAAAGTGTGTTAAAAGGGAACAATGAGGTGTACAGGGAAAGAGAGGATTCCAGAACTCAGAGTCTTAGCACTTGAAGACACAATCAACCAATGCCAACTAAAGAAAGATTCACATTCATACAATGCTTTTACAAACATAGGTCATTATAGTCAACAAAAGTACTTTTGAAGAGTAATCATTGTTGCAATGTGGCAGCTAATTCCCACAACCAGTCATGTGATAATAAGATCAGCTGATTTTTTTTTGTGGTGTTGAGGGATAAATGCTGGCCTGGATATACAGCTATCTCCTTGTTATTCTTTGAAAATGTGTGACACGATCTTTTATATCTACCTATAAGAGAAGCTGAGGCTGTTTCTTAGCATCTCCAACAGTGCAGCACATCTCTTCAGTATTGTATTTGAGCATAACTGAGTTTTGGGCCTTTATCTTACAACTGGATGGTTTAGAAGTGAAAATGTTATCAACTGAGCCACAGCTGACACTCAGCTTCCTGCAATTCAGTAGAAGTAACCCAATCTATCACCACACTGTGAGGCAGTTAACTATCCAAATTGCTGCTTATTGACCCCCAAAGTGGACATCAAAGTCGAATAGCAGTGTGTACCTTTTGGTTTTACATTTTTATTGTGGCGTGAAACAATATCACTCACATTCCAAACAATCAGTGCTAATGATCAGCACATTATTCTAACAATGTGTGCTTGATAAACAAATACCCATTAGGGAAAAGAGGTGACATCCAACATCAAGGCGGGGGGGTGGGATTTGAATAAAACATAAAATTAATAATAGTCATCTCATTTCTCAGCTGAGATCTGTGTCGACTCCAGTGACCGAAATTATCCACTTTACAATTAAGGAGCTCTCCAGAGCGTGGATTCAGACACCCATCCTTGTCATTCTGAGAACGAAATTATCCCAGAGGGAATTAGATAGCTATGTGGCTGGAGATTGAGAGGTTGGGCATCCCCTCTCAACTCTTAATTAGTTTAACTAAGTTAATCCTTTCCCTTTAAGAGAAGCATCCAACACTTATTGATTTCATAGAATGCAATTGCTTGTGTACAAACTGAATCAATAAATTTAAATCAAAGAATCCAATTGCCCAGAAACAGACATTAATGCACAGTAACAGTCTGCTGAGCAGATCACAAACAGTACTCCTAATAGGTCTGTTCAATCTAAGAATTAATTTGAAAGCTGCGCCATTCCCTAATGGCTACAAAAAATCCTTGTAGAGTGGAACCAGAACCATAACTAATCAATATATTTCCCTGTGCTTTGTACTAATGTTGTCCTCAGTTTCCAAACCCAGCCTAGAGTGCACTGGAACCTCAGCTATGCACGGAATCAGGAATTCTGTGAGATTGACAGTTTTTTTAAAATAATTCATTCACGAGGTGAGGGTGTTGCTGGCTGAGCCAGCATCTATTATATCCTTGAGAAGCTGCCTTCTTGAACTGCTATAATCCATTTGGTCTAGACAAACCCACAATGCTGTTAGAGAGGGACTTCCAGGATTTTGACCCAGCAACACCAAAGCATCAGCGATATATTTCCAAGTCAGGATGGTGAATGGCTTACAGGTGGTGGTGTTCCCAGGTATCTGCTACCCTTACTCTTCTAGATGTTAGTGGTTGTTGGTTTGGAAGATGCTGTCTGATGACACTTGGGGAATTTCTGCAATGCATCTTGGAGATGGTACACTCTGCTGCTACTGAGCATCAGTGGTAGGGGAAGTAAATGTTTACGGATGATTGCCTAAGACAGACAGAGAGAAATTTTCCACTGTTTTTCCCCCTGTTTGACCCAATTTTAATCTGGTTTTACTCCTCTCCCATGAGATTACATGGCTCTTAGATGGGGTAGAAGGCATCACAAATGTGTAGGACAGCCTAAATGAACAAATAGGTCTTAACCTGTCCATCATTTTTATATATTTCTACATTTGAACAATGGACATACATGAATTGGGAATGGGAGTTTCCTGTCCTATTCTCAGTTAACATAATTCCTTTCAGAGGAAATTTACATCCAACTGTCTGGGCTAGAATTGAATCAAGATATTTGATAGGGTACTGCAGGGGAAACCAGAGAGAGAAACTGACCCAACATTAACTTCTGTTAACCATTTTTCTGCCTTTTAACTAACCTCTATCCATACTGCTACTACCCCCTTCAGTAGGTTTCTCTTCCTCTGCATCCCTATCTCTTCAGGGAATCCAAATCAAGTGGATATAATCTTAAAATTACAGTACACCATTAGGAATTGAATCAGAATGAATCTTTTTATATAGAAGCAACTGGGCAGTGGGAATGTAGAATGCATTTCCAGCATCTACAGCCATTTTTGGATCAGATTAAGTTTTCTAGACTGAGATCAAATGACATGATTAGAAAATGACAACAATGGATAAGGAGCAATATGAGGTAAATTGATTTAAAGTGCAAATCAGTCATGATCATACTTAATGGCGTAATGAATGCAAAGGCTGAATGTCTCATTACTGTTCCTATTCCTATTGATGTAAAATGTGAAAACTGACTTTGTTTTAACAATTGGCTATAGCACAGGCCCTAATCACAAACAAATGATCATATTTCCATCACCAAAAGTATTATCATAGAATCCCTACAGTGTGGAAGCAGACCATTCAACTCATTGACCATCTAAAGAGCAGCCCACCCAAACCCACCCCATCCCTGCAAACCTGCAGTTCCCATGGTCAAAGATAGTAAGAACTGCCGGTGTTGGAGTCAGAGATAACACAGTGTGAAGCTGTAGAAGGGTTTCTGAAGAAGGGTCCCAACCCAAAACAGGTAGGCCTTGAACCCAGGCCTTCCAGTTCAGAAGTAAGGACACCACCACTGCACCACAAGAGCCCTGAAAGAGTGTCGGGGTAGTATCCTAAGCTCTATCATCTTCAGCTGTTCAATCAATGGCCTTCCCTCCAAGGTTAGAAATAGATATGTGTAGTGATGCTTGCATAGTGTTCAATGCCATTCACAAATCCTCAAATACTGTTCCAATGCAGCAAGACATGGACAACATTTAGGAATGTGCTGACAGTGACAAATAATGTGTCACACAAGTGCCAGGTAATGATTATCTCCAACAAGAGAGAATCTGACTAACCCCTTGTACAGTCATTGGGATCACCATTATTGACACACCTCTATCCACCCTGCTCCTTACCACGCCCTGCCCCCAATCAGTATTCTGGGTCACCAGTGACCAGAAATGTAATTATACCAGCCATTTAATTACTGTGGCTACAAAAGCAGGTCAGAGGTTCGGAATTCTGTGGCATGCGCCCCATGTCCTGGCTCCCCAGAGCTTGTCTACGACTCCACAAGGCTCCATTCAAGACAGTGATGGAATATTCTCCACTTCCCTGGATGGGAGAAGATCCAACTATATGACAATCATCCTGATCAAAGCAGCATTTTCCTCTCCAAACCACAATCACCCTAATTTACAACAATATTGCCTTAACTTCACAATTGCTGGGTCAAATCCTGGAACTCCATCCCCAGTAGCACAATGGACCTGTGCCTCAAAAATACTGTAGTTCAAGAAAGCACCAAGCTTCTTGATAACAATTAGGGTGGACAACAAATGCTGGCCCTCCAAGAGATGTTCGCCTCCCATGAATGCCATTAAAAATCCAATCTTCCGGAAAATTGTGCTATGCAGCTTGCAGAGCATATTGCCTCTATCAATTGTTACACCAACTTATAGCAAAACTGAGTCATCAAAGGAGCTTTTAAAAACTGGAAATGCAGAAGCTGTTTAAATTTAACATTAATCATGCTAACTGAGAAAGCTTACAGAGTTGTTTTCTAAACATTTTGACCAGCTAAGTAATCTAAGAATTTCACATAGTTTGCTTTTTACCTGGATCTCGGGGAGCTAGGTTCTGAAATTAATTACTAACCTCACCCATTCTCCTTCTGGATCCCTCCATTTCTCTTCCTCTTTCTGCATGTTTTGGTTTGCTTTCCTCTGTTCTTTCACTGAAGAGAAATCCCACTCTAGTTTTTAAGAGCAATCACAGACAACCCTCTGCCCTGCTCAAGCCAATTAAACTTCTTCTTTGTAACCATTAGTGAGACAGTGATTCCGAATACAGCCAATAAATAGGAACAGTCACTGGTTTTCAGCAACCCCAGGTTCCAAATCTGGACAGTAGACACTCTGCTATTCAAGATCCACAAGCTGATTTAATAATGTCACTCATGTTGCATTACACCCAATGTATCAGTGATTTCAAACACTGCTAGCAAGCCCAAGAAAGAGACTGTACCTAGATAGTGATGCAAGCTCAAGAAAGATTTTATCTCAACCAGAATGTACCTTCAAAACATTAAGAAGCCAATTATTTGTAAAACTAAAACAGAAAAGAGAATTAGCAGCAGAGCAGAGGCGAAGGTTTCAGAATCTCACTCCTGACTTCACACCAAGGCATAATCAAACTGTCCCCTCTCCAGCCCATCTTTGCCATCAGACCATGATGAAGCAGGCATCCTGCTGTAGGGATCCAGCAATATCCGAAAACATCGGACCACCAGGATTATCAGAAAAACCAATAAGAAAATCACAAATGCAAATACAGTTTTTTGCTCAGCTCCCATAGGTACTGAATAGTTGGGGTCCCCATTGAGATCCATAGTGGTTGAAGCCAGCAGTTCATCATCAACCGTAGACATGTCATTCATTGTGGTAACATCATTCATCGCCAGGTGTACTCCTGCTGGGCTGTTAATTAGCTCTTCAAAATGTGATAAGTAGATGCTTTATTCGTCATCAGTCTGTCAAGGTCACACCAGCAAATTGAGCTATTTACTCCCTCTGCAAAACAATAAACAGTTAGCCCATTGATAATTTATACAGTACTCCCCACAAATGCAACTTCTCCAGAGCCTTATGCTAATTTGCAACATTCAGTCAGACACTACTTTTGTTTAAAAACACCATTATTGAATTGTAGAACTCCACTGGAAAAGGTGACATGTGTACCCCCCTGCAATCTTTAGATAGAAACTGAAGGAAAGTATTGTTTGGGAATCCGATGCATGAGTGGAAATCAACTTGGCCAGTTTAACGAAATTCTGAAAGTTCTATTTTTCAGAATACATGCAGCATTAATGTACTGGTGAACACAGTTTTATTAATTGAAGACATTGTTAATTAAAATGTATTTGTGATTTGGCAAATAGATTTTGTTGTCTAAAATAGGTGCTCAATCCTGTGCTAAAACTTTTAAGTGAAAGGATTAAAGGAGTCTTTTTTAAGGATTCAGGATTCCATGCAACTTTTAGGATAGAGCTGAAAAGACAATTCAAGCTCAGCATGCATAGAAAAGGAAAAGGAGTTAAGAAACTGTTGTTAGTTATGCTTGGTTTTTGTTCTTGTCTATTTTTCCCTCCTTTTGCTGTCATATTGCACTGGCAACATCTCTGCATTGCACTTAGTCTTCAATTGATTGGTCTATACATTAACTTTTGGTCTCCTTAGTTAAGGATATCCTTTGTGCTGGAATCACTACTGAGAAATTTCACTAGTCTGATTCCTGGATGACAGGACTCTCCTATAGGAAAGGTTGAGCACTTTAAGCCTTTCATTTTCTAAACCTTGATGAATTAGAGGTGGTGTTATTGAGATATGAGGGTGTCTTGACAGGGTAGATGCTGAAAGGATGTTATCCTTCCTAAACCTCTCCCATTTAAAACAGAGACGAGAAGAAATTGATTGTGGAGCATGGCTTCCCAAAACAGGAGTTGGAACCTTAAGCAGGATCACAAGCTGAAATTTTGTAGTCACATGCTCTGAGGCAGAGTTCTGGCCGAGTTAGAACAGCTATGTTCCCCCCCACCCACCCACAACAGACTCCGGCTCTCACAATCCACAATTAAAGGTTACAACAATTTTCAAGCTTCAAAATGGAGTCACAGTGGGGAAAAAAGCAAAGAGTCATTAATGCTTGGAATTCTCTTCTGTCTGGGTTATTCAATATATTAAAGGTTAAGTAAGAACTGATTTTTGATCTCTAAGAAGGTTGAGGGATACGGTGACAGGCAGGGAAGTGGAGTTAAGGCCGCAATAAGATCATACAAGATCTTAATGGATGTTGAACCAGGTTTCAGTGTCAAAATGGCCTTCTCCTGCTGCCATTCCTTCTGAACATAGAAGTCGCCAGCTTTTAACAGTTGAGGGCTTTACAGCCAAGCCTGACCTCTATATAATTTAAAGTTGCATTTGCTTGGATTCAGTAACAGTGATCATGTCATTGAAGTACAGATGATCTAATTAAATGACAAAGTAAACTTAAATGTTGAATCATCTCCTCTCGTCCTAAAATTATACTGCTCATTTTATGGTGTCATGACATCAATAAATCAGGTACAAATGACCTTGTCAAAGAATTTAATAAAAAAATCCAGTCTCTAATTTTGAGGCAATGAATACAAAATTGTCTTGTCATATGTAAGCTTAAATAAACCATCACTGTTTGCCCAATAACGTAAGCAATTGGTCAATATGTAAATCATTAAATAATCATTGCTGTTGAAACATCCTAATTAAGGAGGCAGTGTTGTATTCTGTTACTACATATTTGAAAGGTTAATAAAGGTGAGTATTTGAATGTTGCATCATGTTATTAAAAAAAAACTTTCTCAAGGCATTGTTAAGTGGTGCAGTGTGTATCCAAGTCATGGATTTCTGATTCGTGGATCATGGCTGAATTTAGCCATTTTCTTTTCCAATTTGGGACTGGACCACTAAGAAATTTTGAAATCAAGCTGTGAGCCAGTATTCAAAATGTCTTTTTTTGCCCGAATTGTTTAGATGTCATTAATTTTAACATTTCTAATGAACTTTCATCAACAAAACACTATTGGTTAGAAATGAGTCCTGGCCAGTAATGTGAAAAGGGATATATCACATCAGCCACCTGTTAAACCATCATCACTGAACTCTCAGTTTCTTTGCTGTTCGTGGAATCAGGTGCAGTGTTCAACAGACTCACAACCTGATAACACTCATGTTACCCTACTGGTCAAGACAAATTTCTCAAACTTCAAAACTCAATCCCAAACAATGCTCTGACCTAACTCAATGCAGACCACACTCTGTTTCTGTCCCCTGATGTCCATTCTCTTGTTCCACATGCTTATCATACACTGTGCCTCACTCATTTGAATGCAACCTGCAACCATACAGTCGGATTGTTACAGCTTCTCCCTGCAGGCAGTGAGTGCTCTGTTTTACAATGTATCTCCAGTGTGCAAATGTCATCTAACATTAGTGTCTGGTTATTTCTTCCTTTTTTTTCATATAATCTGCCCTCAGGACTCTGCATCAATGTAAAGTGCCCTCACCTCACATAGCCCTCACCTCACATATAGCCCAAAGCAATCGCCACATCTTCCAAAATGCCAATGCCCAGTCTGAAGTATTGGCACTGACTGTTCCATCCCAAGCTTCTTCCTCCAGCTCTTATTATGAGTTTTCATGATTTGGTTAACATTAACATCAATGTTCCTTAAAGATTACATGCCAATGTGTTGAAAGACAAACTGTTCAGGAGGGAGGCAATTTTGAAAATAGCACCAGCACATCAACTATGAGGTTATGATATTCCAGAGTACATATCACTTTCTCACAACGTCACATGCTTGTCCTGTGCCAGCATGTGCAGTTATTGTTGGTAAGGGCATTAACAGACTGAAAATCTTAAATTTCAATGTTTCATCGTACTCCTCTTGGCATTCATCCTACCAGTGTCCCAGACTCAATCAATTATTCACCCTACCTATCCCATCCAGCTCAGCTGATTCTCCAACCTTCCCATCCGCCCATCAAGACTTCATTCACCCTACTACGTTTCCATAAAATCCATCGTATATAACACATTAACATTATATGTTCCACAACAACATCCCTATCCCCAATCTACACTCCATTCACCTTCCCAACAACACTCCATTGAACTTCCCAAGACCTGTGCCCACTTGACTGAATCCATCCTATTGCTGATGCAGATTGAATCAGTTTTGATTTGATTTGATGTATTGTTGTCACATGTGCCTAAGCATATTGAAAAGTTTTGTTTTGCAAGCAGTACAGGCAGATCACAATAAAGAAGGACATACAGATCACGGTTGTAAGAAATGTGAGAATCACATCTGCTGTAGAAAGCTCACAAGGAGTCGCCCTGTATCTGTACTGACTTCAAACTTTTAATATACCATTGACATTTCACTGGCACACCATTAGAATCTTATCAATTCCTCATCTTCTACTGTAACTTTCAGCATTTCTAAAGCAGCAGAAAAGGGAATTAGATTTCCAGTTTTCTCCAGGTTTCTAAGCTCCGTGCTAAACAAATTACGATTTAGCTAAAACTGTGCCATCAACATCATTTCCCACACAAAGTTCCATTGATTCAAGACCCAGCTCTCACTGAACACCCACAGATCAAGTGACCATTACAGGGCCATCCTAAAGATCCACGTCAATGTTGTATAAGTGAATACAGCACATGAACCAGATGCAGGAGTTGGCCATTTGGCCCTTCGAACCTGCTCCATCCTTCAATAAGATCATGGCTAAACTTCTACCCCGACTCTACTTTTCTGTATTGTGTCCACATCTATTAATCTCTGTCTGAAATATCCAGAATGACTCAGCTGGCTGCGGTAGGTAATTCCAAAGATCCAAACCTTTGTAGAAAAGAAATTTCATCTCATCTTAGTCCACAATGTTTAAACGCTAGAATCAAGGCCAGATCTTCTGAGCATCTGACCCATCAAGCCCCTTAAAAATATTATATATTTCAATTAAATCACCACTCATTGTTCCAAACTCTGGAGAATATAGGCCCATTCCACTCAATCTTTCCATATAGGACAATTACATTATCCCATGAATCAGGCTAGTGAATCTTCATTGCATCTTCAATTCTAAGGCAAGTATCTCCCTCCCTGGGTAAGATGAAATCTACTCCAGATGTAGTCTGACTATGGCCCTTTACGAAGACTTCCTTACTCATATACCCCAAACCTTCCTTAATGAAACCTTACATACCATCTGCATTCCTAATCGCAGATTATGGGCATGATAACTTTCAGTAAATGTGTGTATAGCATCTTACAGTCTTCTAAAAAGAGGCGCCTAGAATACAGTGAGTGTCATAAACACACCCTCTCAGTTTGCCGTTCAGACAGAACCCTGCTGAAAAGAGCATCAATGTACATCTGCCTCCAGAACCTTTAGGCAAACCAATTAAAAGAACATACACTGATAGATGAAACAGCACATTAACTGTCAGACAGCCAGTACAAACTGACCTTCATTAAAGTAAAATACTTGCTATTTCATTGGAGGAACATAAAGTGTTCTGATGGATTGTGAAACACATGTTTAACTTGTCAAATGAGGACTCGAGAGTATACCTGTAGATGAATAAGATATTGACTGCAGAATAGAATGCAGCACCTCTTAGTGGAGCTGGGACTGAAAATCTAACACTTTCATCATATCCCTTGCGGTGGAAGAGCTACAGGTTAGGTAGGACCTGAACATGCTGGGTCCTAAACATGAGTAGATATTTCCCATCTGCCCACCCCAAACAAGCAAACCCACTGATATGGGAGGGGTATGAATGCACAGGAACCATGAGAGGATAATTGTTATCACAAACTTTTCACACTTGAAAGAAACTGACTAAGATTAATCTTTTGATGAAAACAAAATGGTAATCCCAGACATCCAGAATTAGTGAATCTGAAAAATTACTTCAAGGAAACAAGGAATTAAACTATTAAAAGATTTTGATTTCTACAGCGGCTTTTATAATCTAAAGATTCACCAGGGTCCCTTCACAATAAAATTTGGCATCACCTCAGATAAAGAACGACATGGCAGGTAACCAATAGTTTGTCAAATAGTGGTTTTAAGGAACATCTGAAGCAAGGAGAGAAAGACAAAAAGGTGGAGAAGCATAGGGAGTTCAAGAGCTTAGCATCCAGGCAACTGAAGATATGGGCAATGATAAAGTGACCAAAGTTAGGGTTACTTGACGGCCAGAACTGGAGGAATGAAGAGACTGTGGTTGGTTTTAGGGTTGGAGAAGGTTACAGAAGCAGGAAAAAGCAAGCCCATTGCAATACATTCAAAACAAGTTCAAACATTTTAAAATCAATGCACTGCTGGAGCAGGAGATGTGATATAAAGAAAACAGATGCAACATAATGAAAATAGTGGCTCATTTATAAAGCTAAAGAAGGGATTCCAATCCATCAACTGATAAATACCAGGGGTAACTTGTTTGCAAAGTGTCAAGTTATTGAATAGTAGGATTTAATGTGCTGAAATAAAGTCAAAAGAAATGCCAAGGTTACTGCAATAGGACTTATGAGAAATGTGACAGGGAAACAAAATTCGCACCATAGTGTGCACTTCAGATATAAATTCGCAAATAATGATATTGGAATGAATGTGAAATTGATGAAGAAAGGTATTTCAGACAATCTGATGGTGCTGGATGATTAGCATCTGCAAGAGACAAGGGTTCACTTTCTGCATTTCTGTGCTTTAAATTGCATCATGAATGGGTTTAAGATGCGGGTCAGAATAACATTGGTTACTCCACAATGTACCAAGTATATTTAGTGAGAAACAGCCACTTCAAACTCAGGCACTCAGACAGAACACCAGGGATGATCTGATTGCATGTGACGCCTCAATGTCTTGACCTCTGCAAACAGTATTCTTGAACACTCAGCCTTAACTGGACCATCTGAACAATCTTGAACACTTCCAAATGGCCAGTTCGTCCCCTTGGGGGTAGCTTGCTGCAACACAGACAGCAAAGGGACTGCGCCCAAGGTGAGTGCTGTGTGACAGCACTGCTTACAGGCAACATCAATCCAGTATCAGCCGTCGTAAAGCTTTCCAGTGGCTGATGTAACTGGCGGGTACCCAGTTAAGACAGACTGAACTGAATAATCCATTTTAATTCCATTTTGGATGTGAGAAGTAATTGAATCATCGCAAAAATAATGGAGGTTGAGATAAGGTTATTGAAATCTAGACAGAACCCAGCCAGAGGTTGTCATTATTTGAAGGCAGACAGGAGATGTCTGCCTGTCCTTCAATTATTTGCCAAGTTCTGCATTGAGCTGTCAAGTACATTATGATAGTCTGGTGATTCTGTAAAAGTGAGTCACTGATGCATGAGAGAGAATTATTTGCCTCTGGTGAGGTAACACTGTGTTGTAGACCGATGTAGGACTTATTCCTGTGTTACACAGAGGCTATAGGGTGGAGATGAAGGCCTGCAAGATTGCTGGCATAAGAATACACAGCACATGGTGATTAGAATCGGGGGAACATGGTCTATGGTGAAATAAACTAAGATAAGCAGGAGGTAGGGTAGCTGGTTAAGTTTTTGCACAATGTGACAAAGTGATTTATTCATAAATTCGAAAAATGTAAATGTTCGCATTGTACGGCAGCTGTATCAGTAACTAAAAAAGAGATGGATTTGAAATTCAGACAGCAAATTGTCATCAGCACATTTTGACTCAGTATGCAGACTGATTCATAGCAATTTCAATTTCTGCTGTCAGATTGTGATTTTCTGAGTGGAATCAGCTTTTCCATTCTAGTTATATTCTTCTTATTGAATCTGTCACAATCACAACCCAAGTGTTTTCCAAGAATTAAAGTATCTGTATAAGGTCATATATAGCCCCATGTTAGCTAGTGAGTGTTTCAATTTACAAACAACCTGCAGGACAGTTTAATGCTTTAAACATGATAAAAGGTTGGGATTTACTATACAACCATGGCTGAAAGATACTTAATTAAAAACTGCTGAAGTAATTTGCTAAAATACGGATACAAAGATTTAAACTAAGTAAGGATAAAAGTTGCATATGAAGATGAAAATAAGGTCGGTCTCTAATATTGTTGCAGAACTGGCTTTGTTGAAGAGTCTCCTTCTGTACTGGAGATTGAGGTTCCATAGTCTGGTTCAGCACTGCTGGTCTGAATGACTCCTTCTGGCCCCCTACTGAGAAGCAGTGACAGCTTCAAGAAGTTTCTCTCATGGACTCTGCACAAAATGGTTGCCGTCAGTCAGGCCTCTTTATTGTTCAAAACATAACTTGGCTGCTAATGTAAAACTATTGTATTGTGATTCCATGTTGGGTGCTGCATTAGCCTAGATCTGAAGAAGGGTACTGACCCGAAACATCGACTTTCCTACTCCTCTGATGCGTTCCTCCAGCCCCACACTGTATTGACACATGCTATTCTATTGTATTTTTTAAGTTGAGGTAATTAACAATTTAACTGCCACAGCCATTGAAGTGGATGTTTCATGCTGTAAAGTTTTCATTGAGATAGGCAAAGCGATTTGTCCATGGTCCTCCCTGGCACTGGAGAAACCAAGTCTATGTAAGCAAGGAAAAGCTATATACACCTCCAGGGAAATTACTGTCAAGGAGTTTCTGTTTATCCTTGGTCATGTTCATTGAATTTCAAAAGGTCTGTTGTGGTTCTTTTTGAGATAAATACAGTAAGGTCCCAATTGCCATTGAATCTACAAGAGTAGTCACATGACTTCTGAGAACCATTTTGTATGGCTTTTTGCATCCATTTTAAAGACAGATGAGATTTATATTTATAATAAAATTATAAATTGTATGTTTTTTTGTTGCAAGACTCAAATTATTTTTTAACTCCCTCCAACTGACCACTCCACATCAGTATCGCATGCTGCTGCTTATATTCATCAAGAGGCTTGTAAATATTGGGTAAAATTTATCTGTTTAAGTTATTAAAATGATTTCAGTTTTCGTTAACAAGTGTATTTAGTAAAACTGAAAACACTGAACCATTTCTTTAAGCTCTGTAGTTTAAATTATCAAAGATGAAGAGAAGTAATGGGTAAATGTATAGGAACATTTGTAGCCACATCTTACATAAACATGAAAGGAAAGTTACTTTACTGCAGCATTTTTTTCTAATCTTTTTAAACATTAATTGCAACATATTAATGACAAGACCTGTACTTGTTGATTAACTGTTTAACCATTTACTATTTTATTTTCCTACTCACAAACCCATGTCACTTCCTGTCAATGATACTGCCCCAGTGGTAACATTCATACGAACATACAAATTAAAAGCAGGAGTAGGTCATTTGACCCTTAAAGCCTGCTGTATCATTTAATAAGATGATGGTTGATCTGTTTGTGCTCTGAATTCCATATTCCCATCTATTCCCAGCCATCTTAGATACTTGTATGAAAAAGAATCAATCTACATCCACCATAAAATTACTTAATTAACGTGCCTCCATCGTTTTCCAAAGCAGAATTCCAAAGTCATACAACTTTCACCGAACTTTTCTTTCTTAACTGTGTTGTAAAAGAACAAGCCATAATTTTAAAACTGTTTGCTCTACGTTGGGCTCACCCATAAAGAGTAAATATTTGGTAGGAATAAATAAGTTGTTCATATGTTGGCAAACTGCGTCCAGTGGAGAATCAGTATTTGGGCCTATATATCAATGAATCAGAAATATAATATTTCCAAAATTACAGATGATACAAGGCTATGTGGGAATGCGTGTTGTGCAAAAGATGCACAGTCACTTCAGGAGGATTTGGACAGGCTTAATGAGTGGACATGGTAGATGGAATATAATGTGGAAAAATGTGAGGTTATCTACTTTAGTAAGAGGAATAGATGTGCAGAGAATTTCTTTAATGGTAAGAGGTTGGAATTAGAGAGGTTAGAACTAAAGAGATTGGAAAGTGTAAATGTACGAACATACCTAGATATCCTTGTCAATAAGTCAATGCAGGCTAACATGTAGGTGCAGCAAGCTATTTAGCAAGGCTAATGGAATGTTAGCTTTTATTGCGATAGGATCTGAGCACAGGAAGAGTTAAGGTCTTACTTCAGTTGTATAGAAACTTGGTTAGTGTGTGCAGTTTCGATTGCCTTACCTATGAAAATATATCATTACCCCAGAGGGAGTGCAACAAAAGTTCACCAGACTTGTTCCTGGGGTGGTTGGACTGTCCTATCAGGAGAGCTTGGGCAAACTGAGCCTGAACTCTTTAATATTTTAAAGAATGACAGTTGATCTCAATGAAACCTACAAAATACTTACGTAGAGAGACTGGGTAGATGCAGGCAAAATATTTTCCCTGGTTGGGAAGTCCAGCATTTAAAAATAAGGGGGTGACATTTTGGACAAAGATAAGGATTTTATTTTACTCAGAGGCCTGTGAGTCCTTGGAATTCTCTATGCCTGAGGGCTGTGGAAGCTCAGTCTTTTTTCTGTATTTAACTTAAAGACTGTTAGATTTCCGATTAGCATAAATGTTATGGGGATCGTATGGAGAAAAGGCATTGAACTCTTCAATCAGATTATTATATTGATCATTTTAAATGGCACAGCAGGCTCATAAGACTGAACAGCCTACTCCTGTTCCTATGTTCCTCTGTTCCTGATATCCTTTCCATGTCCACCTTGTCAAGACCTTTCAAGATCTTATAAACTTTAATCAAAACACCCCTCACCGTTCTAAACTCCAGTGGAAACAATCCCAGCTGAACTAATCCTTCCTCATATGATAAATGCCTCCTTCTAGGTGACAATCCAGTAAATTTCTTCTAATTTATGCATTTACAGCCTTTCCAAAAATAAGGAGACCAAAACTGCTCGGAGCATTCTGGATGTGGTCTCACCAATGGACCTGTAAAACTGAAACATTACCTCCTTATTTAAATGTTTAATTCCTCTCACAGTAAATACTGACATTCCATTAGTCTTCTTATTTGCTACACCTGTACACTAATTTTATGTGACCATGCACTAGAACACCTAGATCCCTCTGCATCTCGGAATTCTGTAGTTGTCTCTATTTAAGTAATATTCTGCTTCTTTATTCCTCCTTCCAAAGTGAACAACTTCACATGTTCACACATTATACTCCATCTGCCACACAGCCCTTTTTCATTCAGGCTGAGTAATCAACTCATTTGTTTGCAATATCAGTAAATAGACTAATATCTCACTCACCAATGTCCTATATCTTATATTTTCTCTGTTATTGACCATCATAGCCTCTGCTTAGCCACAACACAAATATAAAAGCTGCCACAAGATAAACATTCCAAATCAAATTTGTAAATTAAATCATGTCACATTGCATAAAAACACCAACAACTCAATCTCATGCTTTCCTGGAGCTTTAGCCTATCTCATTTTTCAGATGCAGAAAAGGCATCCCAGTGACTGTAGCACCGGAGGTAAAAGTCAATGAATTTCAAAGGCAGCAGGGGCGTTAGATAGCCTTAGAGCGTGACTTCAGCAGTCGAAAAGGTGCAACATCAGGAAATGGACCACTTGCCTGGGAGACCGATATTTGGCTGCCTTTTTGCTCTCCCCATTCTTGCTATTTGACAATGTATGGCCAGGTTGCAGCTCCTGACTGTTGAAGTGCCAAGATTAAAGTTATGGTGAGGGAAGGACAGGAACCAAGTGGTGAACACTTGGGTCATCCACAACTTTGAAATCGAAAGCGACTGTGAGATACAGGCATGTTGGGATTTAAGAAAAATTTCACATGAACATCCATCAGATTCAATTGTTTCTGCCACACCTCTGACCACAGCCTCCCCTTTAGCTGCTGCAGTGACAGTGAGAGTTGTCTCATCCATCCGGTGAGGACATGCCCAACTCCCACTAGTTAGATGCCTCCAGTTGTGCATCATCTTGCCCTGCAAAAGTCAGTGAGTATGGTGCAATGTTTTTGGGCAAATGGTTATTTCAGTTGAATATTGTAGAGTGAGATGTGTGCATTAGGTGCCGTGTGTATGAGGGAGAAATGAAGCTAATAATGGTTGACATGAGTCATGATTGATGGATGGGGGCATGGTGCATTGAGCACTGTGTGAGGACATTTGTAGAATATAGCATTTGGAGATCTAATCACTGACCTTGACCATTTGGGTGAGGTAATTAAGTTTCCCATGGCATTGCATCCAGGTCCATGGATTCCTGGCATTCAATATCAAAATTATATACCGTCACTACCTTTTTCTGGTTGCCTGCAGTTAAAGAACTTTCTCTCCATTTCCTCCACCATGATATCCAGGGCAGCAGTTTCTTGTACAAATCAGTTCCAGCACCTTCCTGAAGTAGGATGTAGCTCCCTTTCAAGGCATTTTGTCTTTCCATCTTCCACACAATATCAATAAATGGTGACACATTCTTGTGTTCCTATTGTATTTCTTAGAACCCCTACAGTGTGGGAACAGGCCCTTCAGCCCAACAAGTCCACACTGACCATCAGAGCTTCCCACCCAGCCCCATCCCTAAACACTATGGGCAATTTAGTATGGCCAATCACCTAGCCTATACATCTTTGGACTGTGGGAGGAAACCTGAGCACCTGAAGGAAACCCAAGCACCTGAAGGAAACCTATGCAGACACAGGGAGAATGTACAAACTCCACACAGACAGTTGCCTGAGGGTGGAATTGACCCTGGGACCCTGGTGCTGTGAGGCAGCAGTGCTACCCACTGAGCCACCATGCCATCCCTGAGAGAGGGGAGACAAATATGGCCAATGTCTCTCATCAACAGCAGGGAAGAAATTTCTTATGCCTACATACCCAATCTTCCACTAGTTGTCCTTTGACCAGATGCTCCATGACCTGCTGTTCTTTAAGCAAATGCTCTTTAACCTGTTGTTCCATGACTGGTTTCTTACCAGTGGACTCTTGATTTTAACTAATTTGACTAAATTTGCCATTGAAAAAGATTCAGGTCAAAAAACAATTACACTCAAGACAAAGAATTTTTGATTATGAAATTTATATAAATTATCTGCTATGTTGTACTGCAAATTGTGTTCTAGATTTGCTTGTAGTCCAACCCTAATCTTAAATACTGTATATTTTGGACAATGTAGTTGCACTTGCATCAAGTGTTTCTTCAACATAATATACTACCTGGTAATACAATGATGCTTGCCCCGTATCAAGCTTAAAGTTAGTGCTTTTTAAGCACTAGAAAGCACTTTTACTTTTGACATTGACATAAATATCCTTTCACCCTTAGGGCTGAATCATTTACTCCTCCTAGGAATACTTTTAGCCCTTCTTCTGTTGTAGGCTGTTTTACTTCACGAACATTTTTGTGTGAATAGCTAATTAGGACCTTCTTGCCGTGTAACTATCCTACTTCAGCATATTTTCTAGCAGTGACTTATTGCTTTACAGGTAAAGCATTTGTTTTTAATGGCACTTTTTGGGCCTGTGAGGATTCCTTGCACCACTGTACTGCCAATTACTGATACACTCTCAAGTATCTCCCACCAGCTATCTTGGTTTCTCATTCACATTCTTAAGGATTTTCTACTTTAAGAACTGAATAAATTCTATTGATCTCCTGTGGTAAGTTTGATCTTCTCCTCTTAGGATTGGTATGTTCTGCTTCACTCACCATTTTATAAGCATTCTCTTGAATCAAATCTTCTTTTAACTGCAATAAATCTGACAAAGACCCATCAACAATTCTAGCCACAATACATACCTTGTGAACTCTGACTTTAAATCTCTATAATCACATTTTCCCACTAATCTGTAGAGATAATGAATGGAATTATGATTTCCCTAAGGACTGAATTCCTTGTTTTTGTTATTCATTCAGAGGATGTAGATGTCGCTGGCCAGGCAAGTATGTTAGGGATGGTACAGTGGCTCAGTGGTTAGCATTGCTGCCTCACAGAGCCAGGGACCTGAGTTCAATTCCATTCTCGGGCAACTATCTGTGCGGAGTCTGCATGTTCTCCTGTGTCTGTATGAGTTTTCTCTGGGCGCTCCAGTTTCCTCCCATAGTCCAAAGATGTGCAGGTTAGGTGGGTTGGCCATGCTAAATTGCCCATAATGTCTAGGGATGTGTAAACTAGGAGGGCTAGCCATAGGAAATGCAGGGTTATAGGGATAGGGAGGGAGGTGGGTCTGGATGGGATGTTCTTCAGCAAGGCAGTGTGGACTTGATGGGCCTAATTGTCCAGACAGTAGTTTTCAGTCAACACCATTGCTGTGGGTCTGGAGTCACATGTAGGCCAGACTGGGTCAGGATGGAAGTTTCCCTCCCTGAAGGGCATTAGTGAATTAAATTTTGCTCTTATAAGAATTTTATTTGTTCCAAAGTGAAAGCAATTGTCAACTACTTTCAGAAATTCATCAAAAGTATCTTTTGCTTCTTTTACACCTTTATAAGCTATAATTTCATCAGCTATCTCCCTACTGTAAATAAAAACATATTTATGTCTTCAGTTTATATGTGGTCTCTAGTTTAGAAGCAATTCTATATCTTAAGAATCATTTTCTCTAAGATCTCCACTCTGTGTGGTCCATCTCTGAAATTAAATCTTAGCAAAATTATTTCTGCTGACATATTGTCCTGATGTGACTATTTATTGTCCTTGTTTCAAAGGCTTTTTAATTCTGCACTATAGCAATACTGCTGCTGCACTGCAAGATTTTACTGCATTTTTGTAGTCAAACTGTAGAATTCCCAATTTTTGTGAGTAAAATGGGGATGTCGCACATTCTGTGACTAGTGCCCCACCTCCAAGGAGTTCTTAGCTCACTCTTGAGACTGCCTGTCTCTTACATCCATGAAACACTGCTCAGCTTCAACTGTAGATTCTGTCTTGTTGAATTTTGGGTTTCTTTCTGCAGGGATCTTGACAGTTTAGCTTTTCCAAGCAATGACTGTCCACATAAACGACTTCCTTAAAGCCGCATCTGAAGAAATCCTCAGACTTACACTATTGTCAGCGTGTGGAATGCAGCTAAATGGAGTCTGTATTGCTTGTTACTCTGTTGTAAGATGAATCATTACCACTGCTCAACATGTTGCATGGGTTAATTGGTAGATCTGCTGACACCACCCTCTTTCCTTGTAAGGAATTACAGGGCCTGCTTGGTCTAGTTTGGTAGAGACACAGTTTAACAGGAAGAGGCCCTTGTCTTAAACCAAATACAGTTTATTGCATGATAACAATGATATATAAGTTAAATTCATGTGACAGACATTATAACAGCTGATAGTTTTCATTCCTTCACTTTCCTGAACTGTTCTCCCTCCAAGTCAATATGGCGTTAACTTAGTGCTTAAGGCACTCTTTAGCGTTAATCGTTTCAGACCCTTATAGTCTTCTACAACAGCTCTGTGCAATCATTAAGGGATGCAAACTGGGAGAGAAGGTTGTTATGAGGGTCCAGAAGGCAGATGACATCTTGTCAATGAGATGAGATGGCTAGAGCAGGCTGAAGTACAGATACCAGATTCCGCACTGAGGGAACTGAATTTATTGAGATCCAGGGTAGAAGGAATGCAGTTTGCCTCAACATAAATCATAGAGTCATACAGCGCAGAAACACGCCCTTTGGTCCAACTCATCCATGCCAACCAGATATCCTAAACTGGTCTAATCCCATTTGCCGGCATTTGCCCCATTTCCCTCTAAATCCTTCCTATTCATATACCCATCCAGCCTTTTAAATGTTGTAACTGTACCCGCCTCCACCACTTCCTCTGGCAGCTCATTCCATACACGCACCACTCACTACATGAAAAAGTTGCCCTCAGGTTCCTTTTAAATCTTTCTCCTGTCACCCTAAACCTATGCCTTCTAGTTTTGGATTCTCCTACTCTGTGGTAAAAGACCATGGCTATTCATCCTATCCATGCCCTTTATGATTTTATAAACCTCTATAAGATCACCCCTCAGCTTCCGACATTCCAGGGAAAAATAGCCCCAGCCTATCCAGCCTCTCTATTTGGCTCAAACCCTCAATCCTAGCAACACCCTTGTAAATCATTTCTGAACCCTTTCAGGTTTAATATATTTCCTACAGCAGGGAGACCAGAATTGAACACAGTATTCTAAAAGTGGTCTAACAAACGTCCTGTACAGCAGCAACATGACATTCCAACTCCTACACTCAATGCACCGACCAATGAAGACAGCATGCCAAACGTCTTCTTCACCACCCGGTCTACCTGCGACTCTACCTTCAAGGAACTACGCACCTGCAACCCTAGGTCTCTTTGTTCGGCAACAGCCCCCAGAACATTACTATTAACTGTACAAGTCCTGCCCTCATTTGCTTTGTCAAAATGTAACACCACACATTTATCTAAATTAAACTTCAACGGCCACTCCTCGGCCTATTGGTCTATCTGATCAAGATCCCTTTGTAACCTGAGATAACCTTCTTCAGTGTCCACTACACTACCAATTTTGGTGTCATCTGCAAACTTACTAACCATACCTCCTACATTCACATCCTATAGTCCAAAAAACAACCCTCCACCACCAGTCTCCATCTCCTACCTTCAAGCCAATTTTGTATCCAATTGGCTAGGTTCGCTCCCCCCCTGCCCCCGGGATTCCATTTGATCTAACCTTGCTAACCAGTCCACCATTCAAACCTTGTCAAACATCTTGCTGAAATCCACACAGACAATAACTACCCCTTTGCCTTCATCAATCATCTTTGTCACTTCTTCAAAGAGCTCAATCATTTTGCTGAGACACGATTTCCCATGCACAAAGTCATGTTGACTATCCCTAATTTGTCCCTGCCTTTCCAAATGCATGTAAATCCTCTCCCTCAGAATCCCCTCCAAAACTTGCTTACCCACTTATGTCAGGCTCAGCAGTCTATAGTTCCCTGGCTTTCTTTACCACCTTTCTTAAATAATGGCACCACATTAGCCCACCTCGAGTCTTCTGGCATCCCACCCATGGCTGTCAATGATACAAATATCTCAGCAATCTCTTCCCTAGCTCCCACAAAGTTCTGGGATACACCAGATCGGATCCTGAGCAACCTGAACATCTTGGGCAAGAAAAGGCAACAAATGACCAGGACCTAGCTCCTGATCACTGTCCAGTGACTCTCATTCTAAGCTATATTTGTGTTAGCTGAGCTTGTGATAGGGTAGAGTGTGATACTGTTTGAAACCAAGACATTTCTGAAAAACAGGGTCGAAGTTAAAGTATGAAGGAGGCCTGTGTCAAGAATTATTATTTTCAGATTTCATTTCTATTTACTTTATGGATTTCTTTAAGCAGACGATGAAACAAAGATGGCTTTGAGGAAAATTTAAATTCAATTTATCATCGTAGCTTTTACTTTGGTGTGATGCCCCTATCTAGACCTGTTGGGATAACTGGAATTGAGGAACTCTTCCAGAAATCAGACCCTGAAATAGATTTTGTTCTGTGTTCTATTTAAAAGGTAGAGATTGTAGAAAAGAAATGAAAGAGTTAAAAAGAGGTCACAAGATGATAAATGAAAACTAAATTTTACAACAATATTAATGCTTCACTTACGAATGTCAGCCATGACTCCATTCATTATAGTCAGTTGCTCAAATCCCTTAATAAATCTGCAAGTTATATTGTTATTTGCATATTTGTTTCTCCTCTGTTAAATACAAATTATTCAAGCAATTAATTTTCACAAACGCTTAACACTTCTCCCCTTAAAACCAAAGAATTAACCAAGCCTTATCTACATAGGTTGCAATTTTTAATGTGCTATGCATCCGCACTGAAGACTCAGCTTTTCTATTACATTTAGAATCTTACCATTTAAGATTTCCTTTTCTCTTTACAGATCTTCCAAAACTTGCCAAATTCCATGATTTGATGTTGACAGCAAATATTAAAATCACTTCCCCTCCCCAAATGTAATTAATGTATGTAAATAATATACCAATAATTCAAAATTAGACCATTATTCACTAGCTGTTTTCAGTACTTTGAACTGCACATGCCACCTGCTAGCTAATCTAAATCTTGTTCAGCTTTTTTTGACAATCTGCATTTCAATTCTTGGCCCCAGAGTAGGTGTTAGCAGCAAATTTCAATATTGTTTCATCAGTTCATAAGCCTGGATCATGTACTTATCCAGTTAAGAAGATAAGTACTACAAAGATCCCCATGAAATACCACCAACGCACCATCCAGTCTGAACAACTATCCATTAAGCTTACCCTTCGAATTTTTTTCAGTCCAACATCTCTTTACACATGCTCCCTCAGAGTCTTTTGTCTCTTGTCGACTCAATGCCACATTGGAATGTCAACAGCTGACTTCAGAAAAAAGGTAGAGGTGCAGTTACAATTTAATTCCTGGCCTAGACAATAAAGCTCATCTGTGAAAGTCAGGCTAATCTTCTGGATTGTATTCTGCCCCCCGTTTGGCGAGCTAATGGGCAGCGGTAGTAAAGCATCATTCCTCTTGCCAATTTTCCTCTAGTCAAAGCAAAAACCAGGCAGAGCCTGATATATAAAACATAAGAAGTTGCACAACCTCCAAAACAAGTAAAAAAAACCTTTGGATTTTGTTTCGAGCAGCAGCACAAGCTAATTCACTCCTCCATTATCAACAGCAAGACTGCACATTATCGCACCTTTCATCAACATCACACTGTAATATGCTCAGCTGACAAGATGTGAAATGTTTAAGCTTTGGCTACTTGCCTTTGAACTGGAGATAGCATCACAGTCGTTGAAATCGACCACTTGCTCCCTCACTCCTGAAGCTTCCAGGCACAGCACCATTGACAAGATTTGGGAAGCTGATGAACCTTTATGGCAGATGACAGGAAAAAAATAAGCTGACTGCTTCCAATCTGAATAACAGGGAGATGCTTTCAAGCCTGCACCCTTAATCCTAGAATTCAGAAAGGACATGCGGTTGAAGAATCTAAAATCCCATCTTGTTACTCAATCCATACCGCCCAATTAACAGAAATATTTCAAATTACACAGTTTCTATAATTATAACACATTTATTCCAATGTGAATATAATCAGCTCTACATTTCGTGACTGTGATTATAATGGGTAATCTCACACACCAACCCTCAGAATCAAATCATTGCTCACCCAGTCTATATAAGAGCTGGCATTTAAAATCTAGCCTTTCTCATTGATTGTACAGGACAAAACTTTTCATTTACATCTTGCTGCCCACTAACAATGGAACTAAAGGAAAAGATCTTTTAACTTTCTGAGGTGTTTACATCATACAGACTAACGGGTTGCAGGGTAGATTTGGTCAGCAGTCTTAACGTCTTATGTGCAGCGCTGACCGCAGCAAGGTTACTAACTTCAAAATGATATTAAAGTCGAGGCTGAATAAGGTTTATAGTCACTGGTCAAACATCAAAGGGAACAGATCGCCCACCCTAAAAGCATCATTAGTTCAAGGTGGTCTATAAACTGAGTATTTGTGAGATTTAGTGCCTCAACATTACAATTTAATAATTCCAGCATAGTGTTATTCAGAGCTAATACTTCTAAAGTTAATTATTAAAACCTTTGTTTAAAAATTTCCCTCACAATATTCTAACTATATTTCTGTCTCCAGACATTTCACTGAGAAAGAGACAACAGACCAACTTTGAGCTGTGCGTTTAGTTATAACCTTAGTCTCATGCTTTGTTTCTTTTTACCCTTCCCCTGCTACTTACAAAGATACTGATTTTCTACGTGTAAGGAACAAGCAGTGTTGGCGTAGTCGAAGTATAATAAAGCAGAGAAGAAGATCATTCAGCCCATCAGGCCCATGCCATTATCCTGTAGCCCTGAGCTCAAGTAATTGTTCATATGCGAGGTCTAAAGAAAATATCAACAACTATTCTGCTAGTTGTCACTCAACCCCCACACAAATTAATTCTCAGTAAAGGTCACTGGATAGCAATCTGGAGCAGGAATCTCCCGTTAATATTCCTTCTTCTTGACTTAAGACACACAGTGTGAGTGTACTGCCCCCTCCATTGCCTGGCTAAAATAATATAACTGAGGATAGACCAGAGATACAATCCCTTCGACGACATTGCACAGTCACCCTGCAGGCTCATGTTTACAAGAATCAATTCCATCTCCTCGAGACATTAGCACAGTTCACATCAAACTAAAGGTGGCTTTGCAAATGGAAAATACCACACTAGTTATCAAGAATTCAGTCCGAATAGCCGTTAAACATTTTAAAAGGCCAAAGCTCTCCATGTTAAATCAGAGCTGATACTGAGCAATTTCAGATTTGCACAAAAATGGCCTCAAGAATCTGAAAGAAGCCTATTCACATATCCCAAAACTAAAATAAATTTAAAATATCTGATGATGCAGAAAGGTCAGATTTAATATGGCCAGGCATCCAAATGCAGGAGGGAAAGGGGAAAAAAAAAAGAATCAATGGTTTCTAAATTGAACCGCTACCAGGTCTAGAGTTCCAGAGATTTACTTTCTGCCTGTGAAAACCAACCTGTTGGGTTACAGGATGTTCCGGGTTTATTAGCAGCTAGTTGCTGGTTTCTTAAGAGATCATAAACAACAATGAACGACAGCGTGGACTAGGGCTAACAGTGAGGATTAAAATTGGGAATGAATTCTATTCCAAAGGGGTTAACAGTTTAGTGACTGTAGATCAACTTACCTGACACTTCGAACCATGCTGAGTTTTTACGAGTTGCCATGGTTACAAAGCAGGCAACAGAAGCTCTGATCACAAAAAAAAGTATTTTTGACAATTAAGCATCACTGCAAGGGTATTTTTCCCCCGGCTCTGTCCTGCTAGTGTTTGTGGAAACACATCTAAGAGTGTAGAAGAAAATGTTTCGACAAAATGTTCAATATTTACATTTTAAAAGCGTGTTACAGCAGAATGATTGGATTAACGGCCTCCGGCACTGAAAACAGATGGGGAAGGGGGGAAACTCAAGGCAATAGCAGAATGTTGCTCGATAAACTCACCTGGTTTATATCGCAGTTGGTAAAATTTGCAGCGAGGGATTGCGCACAGCGACAGCCTTGACCAGTCCGGGCTGTGACCCGGGAGGAAGCTGGAGTGACCTAATGAAACCAGATGCAGTGTTACAGGGAGTATTACAACAGGCATCAAACTGAAGAATCAGACCACGATTATAGCCCACTCAGGTTTTTTATTGACCGCTTATGATGTCATCCCATGTCACCCTGAATGAGATTTTTCTGTCGCTCAGCACTACCCAGCCTCCAATACTGAAAGGATTAGTAACAGCAACTCTCATTCCCCTCTGCTACCACTCCCACCCCTGGGTCTGAAAACTGGTTGCTGTTAGAACCTCCAGTTCCATTGAACCCAAGCCCACAGCGAAGTGCTGCAAAGGACTGGCTACACTCAACATTATCAGCATTCCTCAGAATGGAGAAAGTAAGCGCCAACTTGTTGTTGGTGTTGAAAATATTCCGAGCAAAAGAAGTTAGCAATGAAAAAGAAAATCTCACCTTAATCACCTTTGTACTTCATCAGTAAGTTTTGATGATAAACACATTCAGGAATCGCCAGATGGCAACAGTGTGTGGGGCGAGGACACCGCCTCACTCAGGATGAGAAAGCTTTGCTTCAGCACACCAAGTTAATTGTCATCTAAAAGAAAAACAGGCAGTCAGGCTCCAGACGCCAGCTCCCCCGTCATTGACACACACACACACGAAAACAAACCCTGAATCCAAGGGCTGTGCCCGAGGCAATAGCCAAGCAGCTTTCATCACAATAACCTGAAGGATTTCCACCAGTCTATCCCCCGTCCTGTTCACTCCTGCTCGTTCGATTCTAGAAACTGTTGAATCCGGGAGATCCTTCCTGATCTGTGTTTTATCTGCAAAAGCAGGACCAGCAGGACCAGCAGCAGAAGCGATCGCACCCGCCCAAAAAACAAACTCTACAGGTTCTCTGTGTGTCAGGCTCCGGTCTCTGCGCCAATCTGTGTGTAACAGGCTTTTGTCTATCGATCCCTGTATGTCAGCGTGTGTTGCAGTCTCTGTATCCCAGTCTGTGTCTCAGTCTCTGCACTGCTGGACTTCCTGTCTCAGTCTCTGTGTATTTTAATCCACGTCCCGGTCTCGGTTTCCATGCTGCAAGCCTGAAAGAAAATCCTTCGGACAACCAGTGTGACACATTGGAGCATTGGCCGTAGTAAGGCTACAAAATGTGACCATTTCAAACATCACAAAGTTTCACAAAAAAGCAGGAAATGCACCTTGGGCTGCAGGGCTACAGTAAACATAAACTATATTGCACAAATAATAGCCATTGTGTTGGAAATAATTATTGTTATGGCAGCTTTCAGATATGCTTCTGTCGTGAGCCTGGAAAATAGACGCTTCATCTCTCACAGAGGCTGCCTGAGCTACTAAGTTTTATTTCAGATTTCCAACAACAGCAATATTTCACTTTTGTGTTACTCAAATATTATCTGAGAATCATTTTGTTTGTTAGAAGCCTCAAAACACAACTCCTTAATACACTTTTTTGAAGAAAGATCTTTCATGGAATGTGGGCATTGCTAGCTGGCCCAGCATTTATTGCCTATCCCTAGTTGCCCTTGAGAAGGTGGTGCTGAGCTGCCATCTTGAAATGCTGTGGTCCATCTGCTGTAGGTAGACCCACAATGCCACAAGAGGAGATCCGGGCCTTTGACACAGTGACGCTGAAAGGACGATGATGTATTTCAAGTCAGGATGGTGAGAATTTTACAGGGGAGCTTGCAGGGGATGGTATTCCGATATATCTGCTGTCCTTTTCCTTCCAAATGGTAGAGGTTGTGGGTTTGAAGGGTGTTGTGTAAGGAACGTTGGTAAATTTCTTGTAGATGTCACATGTTGCTGCTAATGATTGTCAGTAGTGGAGAGAGTAAAGTCTTGTAGACGTGGTGCAAACTGGGATTGCTTTTTTCCACATGGTGTCAAGTTTCCTGAGTGGGAAAGTGGGGAGTATTCCATCACACTCCTAACTTGTACCTTGTAGATGGTGGACAACTTTTGGGGGGCAGGAGGTGAGTTGCTGGCAGCAATATTCCTAGCCTCTAACCTGCTCATGTATTAGGCAAGCCCAGTTCAATTTTTGATCAATGGCAACCCCAAAGATATTGAGAGTGGGGTATTCAGTGATGGAAATGAGGTTGAATGTCAAGGGCAATGGTTATTTTCTCTTTTTTTGAGAATAGTCATTGCTTAGCAGTGAATGACATGAAAGTTACCTGCAACTTTTCATTCCAAGCCTGGGTAGTGTCAAAGTTTTGCTGCATTTGAACATTGACTGCTTCAGTGTCTAAAGAGTCACACATGGTCCTGAACATTGTGCAATTATAGACAACCATCTCCCCTTCTGACCTTATAATGGTGGGAATGTCTTGATGAAGCAACTGAAGATAGTTGCACTTAGGACACCATCCTGAGGAACCTCTACAGGGATGTGGTTGATGTGGGTACAGTTACAATGTTTAAAAGACATTTAGGTAAGTACGTGAATAAAAAATGTTTGGAGGGATATGGGCCAAACACAAGCAGGTGGGACTAGTTCATTTTGGGATTATAGTTGGCATGGACTGGTTGGGTTGAAGGGTCTGTTTCCATGCCGTATGACTCTATATCCTGGAGCTGAGGTGACCGACTTCCAACATTCACAACATTTTCTTTTGTACCAGATTTGACTCCAACCAGCAGAGAGTTTGCCCCAATTCCTGTTGATTTCAGTTTTGCTGGGGTTCCTTGATGTCAAGGATAGTCACTATTACCTCACCTCTGGAATTCAGCTGTTTTGTCCATGTTTGAATCAGGACTGTAATGAGGTCAGTAATGAGTGACCCTGGCAGAACCCAAACTGAGCATCACTGAGCAAGTTCTTGTTAAGCAAGTGTGGAGCTGGATGAACACAGCAGGCCAGACAGCACCAGAGGAGCAGGAAAGTTGACATTTCGGGTCGGGACCCTTCTTCAGAAACTAGGGTGGGGGGGGGGAGCTCAGAAATAAATAGAGGGAGGAGGTGTGGGGCTGGGGAAGGTAGGTGGGACGGTGATACGTGAGTGTAGGTAGGGAGTGGTGGGGATTGGTCAGTGAGGTGGGAGGAGCGGATAGTTGGGAGAGAAGATGGACAGGTCAAGGAGGTGGGGATGAGAGGCAGGGTTGGTCATGGGATGAGGCCGGGGGTGGGGAGATGTTGAAACTGGTAAAATCCAGTTGGGCTACAAAAAAATTGGGCTACAGTCTCCCAAGGTAGAATATGAGGTGCTGCTCCTCCAGTTTCCAGGTGGTGTCATTGTGACACTGGAGGAGACCCAGGATGGACATGGCACCCAGGGAGTGGGAGGGGGAGTTGAAATGGTTCATGACTGGAAGGTGTTGTCGTTTGTCGTGAACAGAGCGCAGGTGCTCTACAAAGTGGTTTCCGAGCCTCCGCTTGTTCTTACCGATGTAGAGGAGACCACATCAGGAGCAGCGGATTCAATAGACCACATTGATGGATGTGCATGTGTACCTCTGTCTAATGTGGAAGGTTTGTTGGGTGCCTTGAATGGAGGTGAGGAGGCGCATGTAGGGGTAGGTTTAGCACTTCCTGCAGTTGCAGGGAAAGGTGCCGGGGGTGGTGGGGCTAGTGGGGAGTGCAGAACGGACAAGGGAATCGCGGAGAGAGCGGTCCCCACGAAAGGCATATAGGGTGGGGAGGGAAATATATATTTGGTTGTGGGGTCAGATTGTAGGTGGCAGAAGTGGCAGAGAATAATACATTGGATATAGAGGTTAGTGGGGTGATATGTGAGGGTAAGGGGTATTCTGTCTTTATGTTTGTTGGGGGAAGGGGATGTGAGGACAGAGGTGTGGGAAATGCAAGAGATGCAGTTGAGGGCATTTTCGATCACTGACAGGTGGAAGTTGCGGTCCTTGCAATAAGATGACATTATCCCTGACTCTAGCATCTGCAGTTCTTACTATCTCTTCTTGTTAAGCAAGTGCTATTTGTTGACACAGTTGATGGCACCTTCCATCACTTTACTAATGATGGTGCAAACTGGTGAGGCAGTAATTGTCTTTCTTTCTGTGGACAGGATATAACTGGACAATTCTCCACTTTGTCAGGTAGATGCCAGTGTTGTAGCTGCACTGGAAGAGCTTGGTTAAGGGAGCAGCCAAGTTCTGGAGCACAAGTCTTCAGCGCTTTTGCTGGAATGTTGTCAGGGCCCATAGCCTTTGCAGTATCTAGTTCCTCCAAATGCTTCCTGATACCATGTGGGGTGAATCAAATTGGCTGAGGACTGGCATCTGTAATCCTGCAGAACTCTAGAGGAGGTCAAGATGCATCATTCAACTCACTGAAGATTGTTGCAAAAGCTTCAAAAGATTTGTTCAAAATCTAATCTATTTAACATGGTTGTAGTGCCACACAGTATAACATTAGGTATTCACAATGTGAAGATAGATCTGTACCTCCGCAAGGACTGTGCAATGGTCACTCTTACTGATACTGTCATAGGCAGATACGTCTGTGATAGGCAGATTAGTGAAGATAAGGCCAAGTACGTTTGTCTGTTTTGTTATGACTCAATGAGTATGGCTGTGTCAGGCTGTTGCTTGACTAGTCTGAGAAGCATCTCTCCTAATTTTGGTACTAGCCTCCATATATGGTAAGGAGGACTGTGTGGGTTGACAGGACTGTGTTTGCTGTTGTCCTTTCCTACACCTTTGTCAATGCCAGGTGTTCCATCAGGTTTCCTTTCTCCTTTAAGACTTTCTAGTGATTGATACAACTGAATGGCTTGCTAGGCCATTTCAGAGGGAGGTTATGAGTAAACCACGTTGTTGTGGGTCTGGAGGCACATGTAGGCCAGACCAGGTAACCAGCTTTCCTTCCCTAAGAAGGCATTAGTTGACCAGGTGGCTGTTACAACAATCAATTCAAACCTATATCCCCAAACATTACCAAGTCTTTGGATCACTAATCCAACGATAATACCACTAGGCAATCGACTTTCCTTGTTCAGTGTCATGAGTAGTATTTTGCCTCCAAAGTGTTTTCCATAGTGTACGTGTACACTATGGAAATGGTACTGGGTGTGACTTTGGTGAGGACATAAGCAGACATGCAGGGTGAATCTAGTGGAAGAATGAACAGTGGGTAGACTGTGACATCAGTAAGCTTGTCACATCGATTCATCACCAGCATTGCCATTTGTAGATTAATATCCGAGCTAAGGCCCTGTCTTAACCTCACACCTCCTCGCCATCTGCCTCCACCAGGTTGATTTCAGCTGAGTGCTACTGCAATCAGAGAAATGTTTGCTCATTTTTAGAGCTGCTCCAGTCTCTGGTGCACACTGCGGGACTTCAAGGATTTACAGACTACCTTTTTTACCCCCAAACATAGCAACATATGCTTTCTCCTTGGTCTACAGCCTGACAGCAGGAATAAGGAGAGCTGACACAGAGAAGCTGTAGAAAGGAAGTGGAGATTGTGAAGGATTCAGCGTGTGTCCATATTCACCAGGGAAAAAGTCTTCTACCTGCACCTCAGCAAGGAACCTGTTTGTTAAAACCCTCCATTACCCTAAGGGACGCCCATGCGGAAATTTTCCACCGGCTAAAACAGCAGCCCTAGAGCAGATTTATTTTCAGTGACTCTAAAGCTGCTTTTGATTATGATCTTTTATGGATCTGGCTCCTTTCAGATTGGAGCCGGCCAGCTTGCCATCCACTGCTGTATAAAAGGAGGTCACTAAAGTACAGAGACAGAAGAATGCATTTCATGCTCTCCTGCCAGTGTGGAATGACCATGCATCTTCACCATACTGAGGAGATCATGGACTACATGCATATTGCTTTATGTCTACCACTTGTCAACACATCACAGCCAATAAGGGATTCCAGTCGATCAACATCTAGCTGGGTGTTCCATCTGCATTTGAAGTGACACAATAAATTAGGAGTGGCTACTCGGTGACAAAGGTCATTCTTTGAAATCGTGGTTAATGACCGCAGTGCGCAAGGCGCACAGAAGTCAACAGGATGCAAACAGTGGAAGCCATCCACATGATACAGCAGACTACTGGGAAGCTTAAACAAATCTAGACAAGACCAGCAATACTCAGCTCTGCAGAGCATGGTTCAAGCTGCATGGTCATCTATTGTACGTTGCACAACATGACATCGTAAAGAAAGAAAACACACCACTACCTGGTGCAGTGGGCACCTGAGGAGAAAGAGGAAGGGGAGAGGTGCTGAGCAGGGTGAAGCAACCAACAGAACTCGTTTCTGCCCAGTTTGTCCATGATCAACTCATCCCTCTATAAAACCAGGAAGCAGATCCGTAATTCCCCATTCACCCAACACTAGCATGCCCTCAACAACAAATAAGAAGGATATTATTAAATTGGAGAGGATTCAGAAAATATTTATCAGGATGTTGCCGGGAATGGAGGGTTTGAGTTATAAAACTAAGCTGGATAGACTGGAACACTCCACGGGAGCATAGGAGGTTGAAGGGTGACGTCATTTTTTTTTAGAATCCCTACGGTGTTGAAACAGGCCCTTCGGCCCAACAAGTCCACACTGACCCTTGGATCATCCCACCCAGACCCATCCCCCTATAACCCACACACCCCTGAACACTATGGGCAATTTAGCATGGCCAATCCACCTAGCCTGCACATCTTTGGACTGTGGGAGGAAACCAGAGCACCCGGAGGAAACCCACGCAGACACAAGGAGAATGTGCAAACTCCACACAGACAGTCACCTGAGGCTGGAATCAAACCTGGGTCCCTGGTGCTGTGAGGCTGCAGCGCTAACCCCTGAGCCACCGTGCCATCATAGAGCTTTATAAAATCATGCGGGGCATAGACACAGTGAATAATAAGGGTATTTTCCCTAAGGTGGAACAGTTCAAAACTAGGGGGCATATTTTTAGGTGAGAGGAGAAAGTTTTAAAAAGGACATGAGAGGCAATATTTTTACACAGACAGTGGTTCTTGTGTGGAATGAACCACCAGAGGAAGTGGTGGATGCAGGTACAGTTACAACGTTTAAAAGACTTTTGGATAAGTACATGAATAGGAGGGATATGGGCCAAATGTGGACAAGTGGGATTAGTTCAGTTTGGGAACATGGATGGTGTGGACTAAGGAAGAGTCATTGCTTATTCAGAGAGCCAATATCAGACATGATATCTGCTCTGTCTTTCGAGAGAAACAAGTGAGGGTCAAGACGTGTGGCATGGTCTTTGTAAATGGTGGGGCTTACTTCACTGGTTGCCAGGACGTACAATCTGAGAGGTGTGAGCGTGAGGGTTACATCAGTGCTAAGTGTGTCAGGGGGAGGCGAACCTATAAGGATTAGACATAAGTTATGATTGGAAATATAGAAAATAGGAGCCTTGGTAGGCCATTCAGCCCTTCAAGCCTGCTCCACCGTTCAATATGATCGTGGCAGATCATCCATCTCAATCCCCTGTTCCCGCTTTCTTTCCATACCCTTTGATCCTCTTAGCCTTAATAACTATATCTAATGCCTGTAGTATAGAGATTGACAGAGATTGTTGGTAGGTGAGTGATGGGGTTGTACATTGAGCAGTGTGGTAGGTGCACTTAGTGGGATATGACATTTGAAGCTGTGTTAGAGTAATATTAGAGTCAAAAAGCAATACTGCCCAGAAACAGACCCTTCGGCCTACCTAGTCTATGCTGACCATAATCCCAACCTAAACTCGTCCCATCTGCCTGCACTTGGCCCACATCCCTCCAAACTTTTCTTATTCATGTACTTATCCAAATTTCTTAGGGATTAAGTTATGCATGTACAGAGCTTTGTCACACCTCAGAGAGTTGCCCTGCGTGTGACAGTAAAGTAGATAGCAATTTGACTGTGACACACGAGTTAGAGTGGATATTTCACCTTATAATAGCCAATTCAGTAAAAAAAAACCTCTCCAGCCTTTGTTACAGAGATAGTAGGAACTGCCGATGCTGGAGAATCTGATATAACAAGGAGTAGAGCTGGATGAACACAGCAGGCCAAGCAGCATCAGAGGAGCAGGAAAGCTGACATTTCGGGTCTAGAC
>JAHRHZ010000043.1:25923664-25994791 GCA_024137785.1 Ginglymostoma cirratum
AGCACCTACTGCCCCAGTAAAGTTAGCAAGCAGAATGAAATTTATGAGTTACCTACATCAGAAGTAACAGAAACAGACAACCCTCATATCACAATCTTCTCATCTGTTTTCCAACCCTGTCCAATTCTCAGCCAGAATGTCTGAATGCGATAACCTTGATGGAAAGCATTGATATTGTCATCACCATCAGTCACAGGGTACAATATGAGTGTGGATTGAGAACATTCTCCATAAAATTACAGTCTGGTCACCAATAAAACATGAAATCACTTAGTTATCCGTTGAGATGATTTTGGAATATGTGTGTTTGGATGCATTAGGAGTGTAAGAGTAATAAGCAGGGACCCACATCATTGTGGTTATGTTGCTGAGCTAGTAATTCAGTGGCCTAAACTAGCAAAACTAGGATAAGGATTCAAATAGTACCGCATTAGGTGGGAAATTAAAACTCATTTTTTAAAAGAATCAGTGAGTTAAAAAAAAAGCTAATTTCAACAAAGGTGACCATGAAACTAATTGATTTTTCTAAAAGCCATTTGGTTCACCAATGTGCTTTATGAAGGTATTATGGCCTGAAAGAATTCATACAGAGGACTCCCCGAAACACCACCCACTATGATGGTGTTACACGGTCTTGGGGGACAAAAAGCTTAGGAACTCAGAGAAGTGAGACCCACTGTTTGGGTCTTCCTCATTGTCTTTGTAGCAATGTCTCTCAAATCAGTGTAACTTATACATGGTTGCTATCACACACTGTACCACGTCTAGTTTGAAATCAAGAGCCTGTTCTTGTTAGGCTACCAAGTGGTTTTCCTCGACCAGACTAGGTCTAGCAGGCCTTGTAGATCAGGAAAGAGGATGGTGGCAGCAAATCTACCAGAGAATTTATACAGAATAATGAACAGAGTTGAGGATTCATCTTATCACAAGGGGATTTCCTTAAAGGAGAGAGCAAGAGAGAGGGGCGTGCCCATGTTAAAACCTGTAACATGTTATGTTACAGCATCCGTGAAAGACAAAACTCAGATGAGATTTCAGAATACTGAAACAAAAAAAAAGTTTACAAACACAGTTCCGTGATCTAAAACTGTTGATGTTGTATTACCTTTTGTAACTGCCATGTTCTTCATTTCTTACACATTTTGAGTTTGTGTGTTTAGTGTCAGGCCAGTTCTAGTAATTCTTCATTACTGTGACAGCAGGTAATTTTTCTGGGTGTTCAACCCCATCACACAGATGTTCTGGTGTTTTATCTTGACTTTTGTTGGTGGCTGCCAAAGCCAGCGTTATTGACAATGAAACATATTCTGATATTCTTCCACTGCAGTTCCTGCTTCAGAAATGATGCAGAATTATCTCACGCTAAACCATAGCAGAATGTGTGGGATTTGCTGGCGTGGGATGTCCTATACATTGTGATAAAATGCTGTAGTTAAATCCTGTTTGTATGGTGAAAGGTAGCAATCTATGACTAGTAATATTTATGGAACAAGCTGTTCCACAAGTTACTAGGCAGCAATACTCAATTCTGCCCAGCAATGGGAGAGAGGTTTTTAATATGTCACTCAGCGAAGTTTGGGGATCAGTGGAGATTGCTTACAGGGACTGAAAATCATTAAGTGTGTGTGGGAGGTAGAGCGATGTTGGGAGTTTTGGGTTTTTAGCTGTATTGCTGCAGGGAAGGCAGATGAACTACATCGGTTCTATGTAGGGTATTTAGTGAGTTAAGTCTCAAGAGGGGTTCAACAATCCCCAAACTGTTCCATTATAACTAAGGCCAAATTATGAGAGTAAGTAAGCAGCTGCGTGTTGTAGTTTAGGATAGGTCCTGGAAGTTGTGCTGGCACACAAGATTCAGGGTATCACTAATGTGTCAGTACAGCTGTAAGTCTGGGGTTGAAAAGCTCATAAGCTGTGTTTCTTTGATATAACACAGCAAGACTAGAGTGCAGGGAAAACCCGTAGACAAAATTAACATGGTGAACCTAGCTGTTGGCAAAAGGTTGTGTCAGTGAATAAGAACTAGAGTTCAGTTATCAGAGTTCAGGGATACGTCCACCCAGGGAGGAAGGGTCAGCAATCAAAATATTGAGACAGTCCGTAATGGAAGGCCCTTGAGAAGGAGGTTAGTGGCCAGATCAGCAAAAGTGAAGAATTGACATCTTTTGTGAAGTGTAATGAGATGTGATGACTCACCATAGCATTAACATGTGGGAGGAGTTGCTGAAAAATCCATGGAATCTGTCTTGATCGCATTTGCTGTTTGATGTGTGCTGAGTAGTGTTCAGTCACAGTATATTATCCACTTCATTTTGAATGTTGGAAATAATTTATACATGTATTATGGATTGTACTAATATTCTAACTTATGCAGTAAAGTTTTATTGTTGGTTTAAATCTTGTGGCTTTGCTGTCTAGGTAAATCCCCTGGATCTCACCTCCTGTCTATTTTAAAAATAGAAGTTTCTGTCCCTAACAAGATCATAACATAAAATCAGTGGTAAGGTTTGGGATCATAAAATAAAGTTGGCCATCTGGGATCATAATAACATTAAGTTATAATTTGTAACAAATTATTTTTGAATCTGCTCCTCACCCAATGTTTTTCTTCTCCAGTAGGTAATTCAGAGGACCATTCTTGTTGAGACTATAAGATATCTTCTGTGTAAGACTCTTAAACAGAAGGTCTCATATCCTCTAAAGTTTTGACTTTAAGTATGAATAATAAGAAACAAGCTTTGGATAGAATTTCCACTTCATGTGGACAATCTTTATTGAGTCGTCTGGCATTGGCATATACTCACAATACTAGCTGTTTAATTAAACGCACATACAGGAGCTCATTCTTGGGTGTTCAAACTGCTGAACAAACTCTTTTACACAAATTCCTGAGAATGGCCAAGTGACTTTTCCCTGGCTGCAGCAGTGGTGTCCTAGTGGCTGTAGATTTAAACCCTATTCTGACCCTTGACATAAAGGATGATACTTCAAATTGAGTCATCTGACTGGGTTTCAGACCTTTGTGAAACTAACAGTAAGATATTGGAGCAGAATTAGACCACACAACCTATCAAGTCTACTTTACCATTCAAGCATGGCCGATATGCTTCTCAACCCCCATTCTCCTGCCTGCTCTCCATAACCCTTGATCCTCTTACTAATCGAGAACATATCTACCTCTGTCTTAATAAACGCAATAAGCCCAGTGCGGCAATGACTTCCACAGATTAACCAGCCTCTGGCTGAAGAAATTCCTCCTCCTCATCTCATTTCTAAAGGGTCATCCCTTCACTCTGAGGCTGTGCCCTCAGGTCCTAGTCTCCCCTACTTGTGGAAATATCTTCTCTATGTCCATTCTATACAGGTCTCTCAGTCTACTGCAAGTTTCAATCAGATCGCGCCCCATCCAAGTACAAACCCTGAATCCTCAACTGCTCCTGATAATGACAGGTCCTTCATCCCTGGGATCAATTTTGTAAACCTCCTTTGGATCATCTCCAAGGCTAGCACATCCTTCATTAGATCTTGGGCTGAAACTGCTCACAATATTGCAACTGCAGTCTGACCAGAGTGTTATACAGCCTCTGCTCTTGTATGCTAGCTGTAGAATCATAGGGTCACACAGCATGGAACAGACCTTTTGGTCCAACCAGTCCATGCCAACCATGTTCCCAAACTGAACTAGACCCACTTGCCTGTGTCTGGCCCATATTCCCCTAAACCCTTCCTATTCATGTACTTATCCAAATGACTTTTAAACATTGGAACTGTACCTGCATCCATCACTTCCTCTGGTAGTTCATTCCACACACTAACCGCTCTCCGTGTAAAAAAGTTGCCCACCATGTCCTCTGTAAATCTCTCTCCTCACCTTAAAAATATGCCCCCTAGTTTTGAATTCCCCCACCTTAAGGAAAAGATCTTTGCTATTCACCTTATCTATGTCTATCATTATTTTATTCACTTCTCTAAAATCACCCCTCAACCTCCTACGCTCCAGTGACAAAAGACCCAGCCTATTTTTATAACTCAAACCCTCCATTCCTGGCAACATCCTGAAATCTTTTTGGAACCCTCTCCAGTTTAATAATATCTTCCTATAACAGGGTGACCAGAACTGCACACAATGCTGCAGAAGAGGTCTCACCAACGTCTTGTACAACTTCAACATGACGTTCCCAACTCCTATGTTCAAAGGTCTGAGTAATGAAGGTAAGCATGCTAAACATCTTCTTGACCACCCTGTCTACATGTAACACAAATTTCAAAGAATTATGTACCTGAACCCCTAGATCTCTCTGTTCTCCAACACTACCCAGGGCCCTACCGTTAACTGTGTAAGTCCTGTCCTTGTTTGTTTTACCAAAATGCAACGAGTGCATTCCTGGCCGTGAGGCAAAGCCCAGCGCAGACTCCCTGTGTTAAAACTTTAAGACTGTGATGCTGAACTTTTACCTTTAGTTTTATATTTTTCTAATTTACACCTAAGATTTTGTACCTAGATATTTTTGTACCTCAGATGGAGCCAGAAATGATGACTTTGTACACTTTTCGCTGTAATCATGTATCCCTGTACTTGAGTACATGTGACAATAAATCTAATTTTAATTCTAATTCTGATTCTACCTCGCATTTATCCAAATTAAACTCCATCTGTCACTCCTCAGACTCAATTGACAATGATCCCTTTGTAATCTTTGATAACCTTCTTCACTGTCCACTCTACTATCAATTTTGGTGTCACCCGCAAACTTACGAACCATGCCTCCTATATTCTCCCCCAAATCATTTACATATATGTCATACAAAAGTGGACCCGGTACCAATCCCTGTGGAACACCGCTGGTCACAGGCCTCCAGTCGGAAAAGCAACCCTCTACCACCGCCCTCTGTCTCCTAATGTAAAGCCAATTTTGTGTCCAATTGGCAAGCTCACCCTGAATCCCATGTGATCTAACTTTACAAATTAGTCTACCATGTGGAACCTTATCAAAGGTTTTACTGAAGTCCAAGTAAACGATATCTACAGGTCTGCCCACATCAATCTTTTTGGTTACTTCCTTGAAAAACTCGATCAATTTATTAAGACATGATTTCCCTCACGCAAAACTATGCTCACAATCCCTAATCATTTCTCGCCCCTCCAAATGCATGTAAATCTTGTCTTTCAGGATCACCTCCAACAACTCACCCGCCACCAATGTCAGGCTCACAGGTCTATAAGCCCCAGGCTTCTCCTTGCAGTCTTTCTTAAATAAAGGCACAATGTTAGGAACCCTTCAATCCTTTGGCACCTCACCCATGTTCATAGATGATACGAATACTTCTGCTAGGGATTCCACAATTTCAGTTTCCTCCCACAGTCCAAAGATGTGCAGTTTAATTGGGTTGGCCATGCTAATTTGTCCATAGTGTCCAGAGTTGTGCAGGCAAGGTGGATTAGCCATGGGAAATGCAGAGTTTAGGGGATAGGGATTGGTGGGTGTGAATGGGATGCTCTTCAGAGAGGTGGTGTAGACTCGATAGGGCCTAATGGCCTGCTTCCACACTGCAGTGATTCCATGATTCCACCTGCCAATTGAACCCGTTTGTGAACCTTAAGAGAATCCTGAACTCCTAAGTGCAGTAGTGTTTCAGATAGCTGATGCATTTTCCCATTTAGAAAATAGCCTACACCTTTATTCTTCCTACCAAAGTGCACAACCTCACACTTTCCCACATTGTATTACATCTGCCACTTCTTTGCTCAATCTCCCAGCCTGTCCAAGTCCTTCTGCAGCTTCCCTCCTCCTTCAATAACCCTGGCCTTGTAAAACTGGATGCATAGTCTCATTGTATGCTTTCTGTGGGTAGACGGGGAGGTGGGGGTGCAATCAAACAATAGATCCAATATCCGCATCTTGACAGAGCAGGAAGAAAGCGATTTAGACATATCCAAAGATAATTTTCTCCATGAAAGTTGTGGGAAAAGTGTCTGGTGGTGCAATTTGTCTGGGTCACTGCCTAAACAATATATCCTGACATGTCTGTGCATGTGTTCCTGTTCAGTTAAAACTTATTTTTTTTAATATTTTCAATAGAACACCCGGTGAAAATGTTTTTGGTCAAAATTCACTCTTCATCCAGATGTCCTCCATACTCCATATCCTACCATGACATACTGGTCCACACCACAACTGGTTACATTTTACTTACAAATGGGACTACAAGACATGTAAAAATCTCACAACTGGTCCCAAATTCTTTTGAGAATGTTCAATGCCACCCACACAGTTTCCTTGATTAAATTTACATTAAATCTTGCTCTGATCTCAACCTTTAGCACTGATTATAATTCACAATAACAATAGTTTGTGTAAAAATGCACACAGTTAAAATAAAGGCATATAATGCAACTGCTCGATGCAATCTGCCATGTTTGGAACAGTGAAGTCCAGAGATTGTAGTGAGATTCATACACTGAGATCACTTTCCTTCGAAACATTTTGTTAAAGGGCAAGGTTGAAATCTGAAGAGATCCAAATAGGCCATAGTTCAGAAAAGATATAATCCCAGTTACTTATTAGGGTTCAATTAATATCTTTAGTAGAACTACAGTCTTTAGTTTAAAGGGAAAAGTCCTTGAAATTCTTTATATTGATAGAGACTTAAGAACAAAGAGAACAGAACAGGCATTAACTAGTTCTGCCACGATAATGTCGGGAATAAAGACACCCAGAGGCAGCACGAAGGCACTAGAAAATCATCACATGCTTTGCATTTAAATTAATCTTACAGGTTTCGGTGATAATGAGTGATAGTGAGATAACATTCTGGAGATCGTCATACAGTAGCAGGAAGGCACAGACTAAAGATGATGGTCTTGCTTCCCATGTGCTACTCTGGACTCCCAATGGGTGGAACCTTCAGACTATATGATACTTATCAAGCACCTGAACCAAATAATCTCGATCTCTTCTGCCTACATCTGTTGGCTTGAACATGCAACTTCTTCAGAAGATATGACGGATAGTAGAGATAAATGGATCATGTGTGGATGAACAAGATGTAACTGTGCAAATATTTGGCAAATGAAGTATAATATGGGAGAATGTTATCCTGCCCACTTTGGAAAGAAGAATAGCAAAGGAATATGTTATTTAATTGAAATCAAGATTGCAGAAGTGTGAGGGAGAAAGGGATCTTGATGTCCTGGTACATGAGTCACAAAAAAATTAGCATGCAGATAAAGCAAGTAATTAGGAATATTGCCATTTACTGCAAGGGGAATGAAATATAAAAGTAAATAAGTTTTGTTGAAGTTGTACAGAGTGTTAGTGACAACAGATCTGGAGTACCACATACATTCCATAATTGGGAAAGGATAGAATTGCATTGAAGCAGCACAGAGAAGACAGCTGATTCCTGGGATGGAAGGTTGATCAGATTGGGTGTATATCCATTTGAGATTAAAAGAATGAGAACGGATCTTGTTAAAACACAAAAGATCCTAAGGGAACTTGATAGTTTGTAGCTGAACGGATGCCTCTGCTTTTGGGGTCTACATTGAATGAGGGGACACAATTTAAAAACAAGATGTCTCCCACTTAAGACAGTGAGGAGAAGGAAGTTAGGTTGTAAGTCCATGGAATTCTCTTCCCAAGAAAACACTAGATGCAGGGTCATTATTTTATTTTTATATTTCTAAGGATGATTTAGGTGTTTTTGAGTGAAAGGTTATGGAGCTATAGAGGAAATTAGAGGTTACAATCAGCCTTAATCTTATATAATGGCAGAGAAGAGGCCAAATTGCCTACTGCTGCTTTGAATTTGTATGTACTTATAAATATTGGATTACATCAAATTTGTACTTTTTAAACATAGTATTGATGCAAAGGCCCTTTCAGGAAATGCAGTAGATTCCCTGTTGCCATTCGTATATCTCAGCAACGTGACAGATTTACAATCTACCATGACAGTGATAAATATGATCTCTCCTTTACAGGGCTAAACTTACTTCAAAAATGGACAAATAGTGATCTTTAGACAAGTTAGTGAATAGTTGACCATTGATTGAGTCACATCCAAGAGAACAATATGGAATAAACAGGAACATCTGCTCCGAATTTACTGTTTTACCTAAATGCATTGAAAACAGGCAATTGAATCAGCATCTAAAATTCGCATCTCCTGTTTTAATTCACATTTGTATGATAAATGACATATTAGATATCCAAGGTTGCCTACAACTGTTCAAGATGGAAAGACCACGGAGTCAGACTTGAGAATATTCAAATGTGTCATACTTCAGTAGTTCATTTTGAGCAGCAGAGCAGAGAGAAGAAATGATAAGCTTATAACAGAAAAAGAAGACTCTTATTCCCTCTTTTCCTCATTGTTTCCTGTTCATCATCTTGGGAGACAGCACCAAATGAAAAAGCAGATAATGAAGGTAATCATTCACCAAGAACTCAAAAATCTACAGATTCTAGTACCAGTGATAATAGAAGTCAATCATTAGACAACTGTAGTCTCAGGTCAGAAATCTAACGATTCAGGACCACTAAGGATGTTTGAACAGCTTCATCCTTTACTTTACCTGTCTATTCTAGAGACTCTTCTTCTTTTATATTTATTACCTGTGTTTGTGTTTGATGTGCTTCTATTATTTTTTTTCTCAGGTTAACAAAATTTCTCTCTTTCCTTCAAGGAAACCTTGTAACTAGTATCTTTATTTTAGTTAAATACATTTTAATTTGATGTGTGATAGGTTAATCCCTGTTTCTAAGGCCAGAGAAAGCTTAGCACCAATGAAGGAAAAGCAGACACTGACTCTGTAATTTGTTGAGATGTGATGTGATTTGGCACATAAGACTCTGAATGGTAATGGGGTCATAACTCAAAGCCTTGTTGCTGGGTACCCATTATTTAGAAAACCAGGATACTAAGTGGGGTAGTTCTCAGCGCCTGGGTTTGCACCTTCTGACTAACAGGACATTACATGCTATTTAGTGATAGCTAATTGGAAAGTTAGGCATTTAAATTACAATGTAATATTATTTGAAAATATGTTTACTTTCTACTCTTTTCAGTGAGCATATATTTAGTTTTTGCATAAGTTTATTTCACTTAATTCTAGTAAAGCTTTATTTAGTTTAAGCCTGTTTCCCAGACTCTGAACAGCCAAGTTTAAGCATTTAGTTAGGAGTTAGAACATGTGAATTGTACCAAGGCTAGTAGTAGGAAGATTGTTCACCTGGAATGAGGCATGTAACTGTATTGTATGTATAAACGTCCTGACTATTTATAACTTGGTGGAGTGCCTTTGAGCTGCTCCCTGCATGTATGTGAATAAACCATTCGTGTCTTGAACATGGACAGCTAAGTGTCAGTTCTGTTATACTGTCCACTTAGACTTTCAACATTATGCTTAGGAGGTGGACAAATGGTGATGAGGATAAAGAGAGAGAGTGCATCAATAGAACGTAGAATATAGAATCCCTACAGTGTACAAACAGGCCCTTCAGCTCAACGAGTCCACACCAGCCCTCAGAGCATCCCACCCAGACCCATCCCCTTATAACCCACCTGAGCTACACATCCCTGAACACTACAGACAATTTAGCATGGCCAATCCACCTAACCTGCACATCTTTGGACTGTAGGAGGAAACCAGAGCACCCGGAGGAAACCCACGCAGACACAGGGAGAATGTGCAAATTCCACACAGGCAGTCGCCCGAGGGTGGAATTGAACCTGGCGCTGTGAGGCAGCAGTGCTAACCACTGAGCCACCGTGCTGCCCCAAAGCATCCTTCAGAAGGTTGAGTCCTACTTATTATCAATGGAAATCGCAGTGTTTCATTTTCACCAATTATTTTTGGCTGGTTGGTCCTGATAACGGTTATTCCTATCAGGCTCAGGTCAAATGCTGCTGGAGCACAAGAACCTCTAAGACTTTGATCTTTAATCTCCAAAGTAATTCCATGTGGAAATGATTATTGAAATCTCATTTGCCTGTCATGAAACTGTTGGGATTAAGTGAAATGCTGTTTTCAAAGAAGAATAATATCAGGCAGGATAATTTCAATACATCATCTGATTCCATCAGTTTCCCAATTGAAAAGTTAGGTTAGAACAGTCTCCGGAATGGCAGAGGTCGAGTTTTATATATCAGCCCCACAGACACACTTCTCTGAAACTCTCCTCTGAGTCTTTCAAGTCAGAGTCTTTGCTTTCAGAAGCTGAAATACAGTGGGAATCATCATGGATAAAAATAGAAAATAAAACACATCTGAGCCACTTGCCACTACAAGAGCTGATGATATTCTACAAGTGGGTCTTCTCATACTGAGCAGTGTGACACTCTCATTATACATAAGTCCCACTGCTTCTAGCAATTAAACAGGGTGTTAGCAGCCAGACAATCAGTTTGTTCACACCAGCTGCTGCTCCAGAACTAGGCTCTGATCCAAGTGCTGACATGCCCCTCACCACCAGTTACTGATTTATCAGCAATTTATTCCATTTTAGTATTATTCTTAATGTCAAAGTGAATATAATCTAAAATGATCTACTTGAGTGGCAAAGCAGATCCAAAGGGCCGAATGGCCTACTCTTGCTCCTGTCTGTTATGCTCATATTATTTTGTGAAATAGTGTTTATTAGAGTGAAGGAAGTTAATATTGGAACTAGGATGTTGGGCTCATAACAAGGGATGGCGATGCTGGGGAGAAGAAAAGAAAAGTTACGTTTAGGGTGAGGGATGTTAGTGTTGGGGTTTAGCTATCATTAAAGTCTTTTGTCAGAAGATCAAGAGGAGTGTGCACTCAGCAGGAGAGCCTCAACCTCAGAGTAACTCCGTCCTTCATCAAGCGTTCCTAGCTCTTGTATGGCATGGTGTATTTACATCAGTGGAAAGACTTGCATTCATATAGCAACTTTCATGGCCACAACACTTTGCGGCAGCCAATGAAATACTTTTGAACTGTAATCAATTGTGATTAATTTTAAAACGATCAGTCTGCGTACAGAAACCTCCCACAAATGACAATGTGAAAGTAGCCAGGTCATCTGCATTCTTGATGTTGATTGAGAGGTTAACCTTGGCCGTGGCATCAGGGATAATGTCACTACTCTTCTTTGCGTTAGTGCTGTGAGACCTTCCACATTCACCTGAGCAGACAGAGTTTTGGTTTAATGTCTCATCCAAAAGGCAGCGCTTCCAACAGTGCAGCACTCCCTCTGTACTGAGGTCCTGCACTGGGGTGTAAGCACTTGATTACTGTGCTCAAATCCTGGAGTGGAACTTTAAGCAATGACTTTTTGACTTGAAGACAAGGTGACAGTCTCTTAAAAATGTACTGTTAAAGTCTCATCAAATACGTCAAGGTCAAGAGAGCACAGGTAAGATACAGTGTAAAGCAATCTTGCATATACAACACTCTTTGTCATGGTGCCATGGTGCCAGTATTCTACATGCAGTGCCATGTAGTACACAATATTGGTAACATATGTATCATTCCCATAATATATGTAACCATATTAATGAACGTTCAAATACAGTAATGTACAGTGGCAGTAAAATGGACTGTTTATGCAATAATATCAAATGAGGATATATTAAACTTTTAAACAGTCGGCATCCCACTGTAGAAAAAATATATAATTGACAAAGTTCTATTTTTTGTATGATGTTAAATTATGTAGATTCTCTTATTTTGTAACATTTAGCATCTAACAAAGGCTAACAGTATCCTGCTGTCCCACAGCCTGTGCAAAGCATAGAGAAACCATTTCTCTGTGTTAATTTATTTATTATGAGCCAGATGGGGCTCTCTTTAGCCTCCAGGTCCCATGTGGGTTGCCTGCTTCTAAGGGCTGACAATGGTTGTACTATACCTCTGTGACAGACATGCCAAGAGCAGACTGCTAGTTAGGCTGCCTAGCAACCCAACTCACCGGCCACCTCTCACCTCATCCAGCAGAGGTCTATTATGCATCTGTTGTATTATTTATCCTTTTATTAATTAAGTGCTAATAGGGTCTGCAACTTTCTCATGTTCTGATGCATATGTCATGATATTTTCTGTTTTGATTGTTATGACAGCCTGGTTGATGCTACTTCCATTATTTTACACATAACTGAAGAGATAAATTCAGATGAAATCAGCTCATTCACAAAGCTCCTCCCACCAGGTTTTAAACGGTTTGTTATTGAGTTTCACTTCCCTGAATTGCATTGTTATTACCAGATGAGGAACGTCTGTGAAGGGAACATCAGGGCATTACCTCAACCGACATTTTGTTGTCAAATTCTGCAAATCATGCACTGAATAGCAAGCTGAGAAATTCTTACTAGCCATTATCTTGAAGTCTATGTGTCCAATATCAAAATGTTCTTATTACCTACTCTGTCTATTTTTATTCATCGGGGAGTAGTATTCCTGTTTGGTTTTTAGTCCTTCTAGAGAAGTAATTATGTGTGAGTGAACTAGTCCTTTCTCTGGATAAAGCAGTAAAAATACATTTATTAATGTGTTTGCATTAAATCCTATATACGTTGCTTTACTGAAGGCATTAGCACACCACTGGTTTAACAGACTTGCCAAAATGAATTACACCAGAACTTGATACAAGCATATTAAGCAATGGACTAAAAGGAATAAAAAAAGGAGATTCTAGCCCAACAAGCTGCCTGGCCCCTGCCAAGCCATCAGAACCAGAGAATGGAAGCTCCACGATGACTCACCCACTCACTGTTTCCCCATCTATTGTTTCACTCCCCTCATTGTGCGTTCAGGAAGAGCTGACTTACAAACAGCGATGATGCAGAGCCAAAATCCACTACTCCAGAGTACATTTTCTTCACTTTAATTGTATCTTTTGCCCATTTTATTTCACAAAATCTGTTTTTAATAGAATGATTGAAGAGCACAGCACAGAAGGAGACCATTATCCCATTGGGTCTGATCAGATTACAGTCAAGAAAAAAGCAACAAAGTGAAAAGGTATACCTGATCGAGGACGAGAAAGACAAATTAATGTTTTGAATAGAAACGCTTTCCAGAATTGGAAGATAAGAGGAACCCATAAAGGACTGAAGAGGGGAGAATAGCAAGGAAAAGCCTGATGTTATAAATGCTGACCTCTTGTCATATAAAGGTAGCTATTGTGAATAATTGTGACTTAGGCTACAAGTGCAAAATGTCCAATCTTCATCAAGGGTAGGTGAATATTGAATGGTTGATACAACAGCAATTAGTTAACACTATTCAAAGGCATAGTCACATCCATCAGCCCACCCAGGGGTTTGATGGATCATGAGCAGGTCGTTTCAAAAACTAGAAATAGTCACAATATTGTTCGATGATGCACAAAAATCATCTTAGTCAGGGGAGAAATATGCTCAAAGGAGAAAAGGGCTAGGACAACAGCCAGTTAAAGAACTGTGAAGACCTGACTTTGCTGCTATTAAAGCTATCAGGGGTTAGGTTTATTTCCTCAGTTCAAGCTACAAATGGGAAGCTTCATTCACCAGTCTCCTTTATCAGGGAGTGACAAGCACCATGTCCATGATTCCCTGTGATGTGTGACTAACAGAAAAGGGTCATACCTGTAGAACAAACTTAGAAAGAGTTCTGGGTAGCTCAGCACAGAAAACATCCATAACAGAAAAGAAATTGCTGGAAAAGATCAGCACGTCCGGCAACATCTGTGGAGAGAAATCAGAGTTAATGTTTCGGGTCCAATGACCCTCACTCAGCACATAAAGAGTCCATTTGAGTCATCATGTCTGCATTGATTCTTCAAAGGAGTAATTCATTTAGCAAAATTTCCCAGCCCTGCACATTCTCCTTTTCACAATTCAATTCCCTCTGAAATGACTTGATTGAACCTGCTTCACTCTCAAGCAATGCATTTCAGATCTCAACCACTCTCTAGAAAAGGTTTTCTCATGTCTTCAATGTTTCCTTGCCAATTACCTTAAATCTGTCCCCTCCGGTTCTCGATCCATCCACTAAAAGAACAGTTTCTCCCTATCTACTCGCCTAATGATTTTAAAAACCTTAATCAAATCTATCAACCTGGCCCTGTGGCACTGTGACAGAGACATGAAGATAGGAGACAACAAGAATAAATTAAAATCATTAATGCTGAGACCTGAGAGGACTCTTGGGAAAATGAACTTAAATCGCATAACACAGGGAGAATCTAAAACTGGGGAAGTGAATTATTCGAGTGAGACTGTGATCAGGTCCAGGAAACAATCAGAACACAGTACCGTTCCACTCTGCCCCTCGTACTGTCACAGGGAGAGACAGCATTGGATTAAATGCTACTTCCCCTGCATACTCTCACAGAACACCTTGGGACATTTTAAAGGGATACCTTTGTGCTTCATTCATTCTTTGTTAGTGTCTGATTCATTCTCTGTCAAATCAATTGGGATATTTTACTCTGCTAAAGGCACCAAATGAAAAAAATTGTTGCTCCTCTTGTTTCTATTCTTTTAGAATGATCAAATCCAGCAAAGCCTTAAGCAGCTGTTGTGATTCATTCAGCTACACAGACAGCAAGCAATGAGACAAAAAGGTGTTGAAGTTCCCAGTTCTTCAACAAGATAGCATGACATATAGATATCCTTCAGTTCAAAATTCATCACCTTTGCTTCCAATTTCCATCCTTCTCTCAACTTCACTTGGTTTATTTATGACTCTTCCCTTCCTTTACTTCTCCATTTCCATTTCTGGGGATAAGCTGTTCACCAATATCCATTACAAACCAACAAACTTCCACAGTTAACTTGACTATAATTTTCCACGCCCTGCATCATGTAAGGATTCCATTTTACTAGTTTCTCTGTTTCTGTTGAATCTGCTCTGATGTTCTGATCACCTTCCACCAGGCTGCCTCTGAAATGACCACAGCTAAGGACTCCTCTTCCATTGTCATTGACAGGGCCTTAAGTGGTGTCTAATCCATCTTCCACTTTTCTGTCCTCACCCCTTCCCTTTCTTCCCAGAGCAATGCTGGTGATCCCCTTGTCCTTACCGTCTTCCCCACTAGTCTCTGCATTCAAAAGACCAACCTGTATCATTTCTGCCGCTTCTAGCAGAATGCCACCACCAAACACTCATTCCTCTCCCCTCCACTATCAGCATTCTGCTGGGACTGTTCCCTCTGTGACACCCTTGTCCACTCCTCTATCTCTCCTAATGATTCCTCACTCCCCAATGGCACTGTCCCATGTGAAATAACTCCACAGAGGCCAGTATTGTCACCACGTCAACCTTTATTTACACGTGCGAAGTCATTGACACTGATCCTGCTGCCTCAGAGCCAGCTCTCAGAGTCTCTGGATGTCTGACATTCCTATTTATATCTGTCAGCCAGGGGTCCCTGATTGGTCCAGGGTAACAGTCCCAATCAGGGAGCTCATATTCTATGAGGTCCACCTGGCTGACCTTGTTAATCACTACACCATACAATTGCAAACTCTTGCCTATTCATCTCCCCTGTCCTCACTGTCCCAAGGCCCCAAAAGCACCTTCCACATTAAGCAGTGATTTACTTATGCTTCTTTCAATCTAATTTACAGCATTTGCTGCTCACAACGTAGTCTCCTTTACACCTGCGAGACCAAACGCAGACTGGGTGACCAGAACACCTCCATTCTGTCCATAGGAATAACCCTGACCTCCCTGCTTGCCATTTCAATAAATCACCTTGCTCCTGTGCTAACATTTCAGTCCTGGGCCTGCTACAATGTTCCAATGAAGCACAATGCAAATTTGAGAAGCGACATCTCATTTTCTGCTTTAGCACTTTCCAGACTCAAGGTCTTAATGTTGAATTCACTAACTTCAGAAACTTGAAAACAAGGATGAGAATTTTAAAATTGGGCCTTTGGCAGGGTGGCAGCCAAAGCCCAGTGATGACATGTGAATGGGAATTGGTGGAGTTATGGTATAGTTATAGAGTTTGGATGATATCAATTTATAAATTGTGAAAGTCAGGAGAACATTGAAACAGCCAAGTGAGCTACTGAACCCTGTCCCCATGTATTATAATGGTATCAAAGTCATCGTCTTGTATGACACATGTTTGGTCATACTTGGATGTGCTATTTGTTTCATTGTAGATTTGAATATTGTTTGAGATAGCATCATATGAACTGTGCTAGGTCATTGTAACAGCACAACATCATTTGTACAAAGATCTTGAGCTCTGAGGTATTGTCTGCTTCAAATGGAATAATTGACTGTATACACATTAACCATGCCATTCCTTCCACCACCGCATTGTGCACATCCATTGGGTGGTAAGAATGTACTTTGGAAGAACTATGTGGACCTATCTTCCAAACATGAGAATTTATAGTAAGGGTAAAATAAAACAAAGAACTGCAGATGTTGGAGATCTGAAACAGAATCAGAGATTGCTGGAGAAACTCAGCAGGTCTGCCAGCATCTGTGGGAAGAAAGTCTGGTGACTCTTTATCAGAGCCTTTGCCTTGAAGAGTAATACATAGATTTAGCATACCAAATAGACACTCTCGGTAAGTAGTATGGCATCTAGTGATCATGAACCTCATTGTATGAACAGTGTATTCTGCAAGACCATTAGATTGAGCATAGTGAGGAAATGCATTCTTCATTCATTCATAGGATGTGGGAAACACTAGCTATGTCATCTGGAATAATCATTTTTTTGTCCTTGAAATTCCTAGACAGTCCTACTTAGTCTCTGAATGTCCAAACAACAATGTCTTAGTGGATAACTGACTATAGCATACCCTTGGACTGCAAGTGGGTGATTCACCATAGCCACACGCCTGGACTGTGAATGACCCATGTCGTTCAGGCCCCTAAAAAACTCAGGCCACACAGTTTCCGATTTCCTCAAAATATAAGTAATGGATTTGGACCAATCAGTGCAATGCTTAACTTTGCGAATGCTGTTGTTATATGCCATGGAATACAATTGAGTTCCAGTTGAAGTTACCCTGAATGAGAATGTTACACCTACAAGAAGGGCCAATGTTGGATTGGGCATTAGCTTCACAATGTGATACTGTATTGTCTTAAATATTATCTAAAGAATCATAGTGGTCTGGCTAAAGATTAGTCTGTTGATGGAGAGATGTGATGTTGCAGTCTGGAAATCTTTGTGTTGGAATTGACACATTTTGACACAGGTAAGTTCTTTTTGTTGTAGTAAACATTTTCTCCACAGTTTTCTTCGCTGCATTTTGCTCGAGGATTTCTTTCTTATTTTGGAGATGTTCTTCAGGACCTGTAAAACTACTGTTTGTTTAAAATTAGATCAGCGGAGGCCCCCTTTTCTTTTTGAAGAGAGAATATTCTCAAATATCTCTTGCTTCAACACAACTGTAGACTTCAAGCTTGGCTATCAGTTGTGAACTTCAGCTCTAAGCTCAAATATGTGATGGATAAGTGTTAGGAAAATAACTTCTTGCAACTGCCACTGTTGAAACCTTCTTTCAGTTATTGGTACCAAATTGTTGGTACCAGAACCTAGTGCCCATTTGCTGTCACCATCATCTAGTACTCACTTGCTGCAACCATGATGTGACTGGGCTTTTCTGTCTGTTAGCCCACATAACATATGCTACAGAGATTTGAGTTCGTATTGAGACAGATATCTGGAAGTTTATTAACATCTGACGATGTACATTAATAATACATTTCAGGCTTATATACATAGCTTGGGTTATATGCTTACTTAGATTACTAGTATATTACAACCATAGATTACATCTATTATATATAATTAACATAGTTTGCAGGCTGACTACTAACCAACTGCTGAGTGTACAAAGAGTAAGATGGTTACACCTTACCAAAGCATTTAGCTGTCTTAAAAGTACGATGCCCTTTTGAAATCTGTCCAATGACACAAAATACCCAGTCATCCTAGAGTGATCCAACCCTTCCACACTATTCCCCCACTCTCCTACACTGAACTCCCACCCCAACACTGAACCCACCATCCCACATTATGGCCTTCCCTCATACACAATACCTGGCCCTCTCGCACTATGACTCCTCTTTAACACACTATAACCCCATTCTACTATACTGACCCCCACTAAAATCTGTAGTTTAATCCTGTTGTCACACAATGATCCAGGTTTCCCATATTATCACCCACTGTTCCACACCAAACTCCACTCTCTCACATTGACCCCAGCCTCCCGTGCTATGCCATGCCCTCCCACATAATATCAATTACAGATACAACATGGTGTCCAGGAAGTCAACTAATAATCTCCGTTCTGGCCAGGAATAATGGTGTCACCAATGTTAATGTCGGACTATGACTGGGTCTGCAGCAGGTGGTGAGAGAACCAACAAGAGGGAAAACATACTTGACCTCATTCTTACCAATCTGCCAGCTGCGGTTGCATCTGTCCATGATAATATCAATGAGAGTGACCATCGCATGGACAAAGTCCTGCCATCACATTGAGAATAACCTCCTTTGTGTTATCTGGCACCATCACTGTGTTAAATGGGACACATCTTCCAACAGATTATGGCTGGTCATCCATGAGGCACTGTGGGCCATCAACAGCAGCAGAATTGTCCTCCAGCACAATCTGTAACCTCATGGCCCGGCATATCCCCCGCTCAACCATTACCATCAAGCCAGGGAATCAACCCTGGTTCATTGGAGAGTGCAGGAGAGCATGCCAGGAGCAGCACCAGGCATACCTGAAAATGAGGTGTCAACCTGGTGAAACTACCAAACAGGACTACTTGCATGCCAAACAGCAAGTGATAGACAGAGCTAAGTGATCCCACAACCAACAGATCAGATCTAAGCTCTGCAGTCCTGGCAAATCCAAATGTGAATGGTGGAGGACAATTAAACAACTTACTGGAGGAGGAGGCTCCACAAATATCCCCATCCTCAATATCTGGAAGAGCCCAGCACATCAGTGCAAAAGATAAGGCTGAAGTATTCGCAGCAATGTTCAGCCAGAAACGTCGAGTGGATGATCCATCTCTGCCTTCTCCAGTGGTCTGCAGCATTATGGATACCAGTCTTCAGCCAATTCAATTCACTCCACATGACATCAAGAAATAGTTGGAGACACTTGATACTGCAAGGGCTATGAGTGCTGACAACATTCTGGCAATAGTACTGAGGGTTTGTGCTCCCGAACTTGCTGATCCCCTAGCCATGCTGTTCCAGTACAGTTAGAGTACTGGCATCTATCCAACAATGTGGAAAATTGCCCAGGTATGTCCCGTGCATAAAAAGTAGCAAAAATCCAACGCAGCCAATTACCATCCTATCAGTCTATTCTCAATCATCAGTAAAGTGATGGAAGGTGTCATCAACAGTGCTATCAAGCAGCACCTGCTCAGAAACAACCTGCTCAGCGATGCCCAGTTTGGGTTCTGCCAGGGTCACTCAGCTCCTGACCTCATTACAGCCTTGGTTCAAACATGGTAAAAAGATCTGAATTCCGGAGGTGAGGTGAGAGTGACAGACCTTGACATCAAGGGTGCATTTGACCAAGATTGGCATCAAGGAGCCCTAGCAAAACTGGAATCGATGGGTATTAGGGAAAATCTCTCCCCTCGTTGGAGTCATATCTGGTGTATAGGAAGATGGCCGTGGTTGTTGGAAGTCAGTTATCTCAGCTCCGGGACATCTCTGTAAGAGTTCCACAGGGTCGTGTCCTAGGCCCAACCATCTTCAACTGCCTTGTCAATGACCTTCCCTCCAGTATAAGTTCAGGAGTGAGGATGTTTGCTGATGATTGCACAATGTTCAGCACCGTTCACAACTCCTCACATACTGAAGCAGCCCAAATGCAACAAGATCTAGACAATATCCAGGCTTAGGCTGGCTGACAAGTGGCAAGTAATGTTCGTGTTACACAAATGCCAGCCTATGACCATCACCAAAAGAGACAATCTAACCACTGCACCTTGGCAGTCAATGGTGCTACCATCACTGAATCCCCACTCTCAACAACCTGGAGGTAGTCATTGACCAGAAACTTAACTGGACTAGCCACATAAACAAAGTGACTACAAGTAACTCCCGTCCTGACTCCCCAAAGTTTGTTCATCATTTACAAGGCAGAGGTCAGGAGTGTGATGGAATACTCCCCACTTGCCTGGATGGGTGCAGCCCCAACAACACTCAAGAAGCCTGACACCATCCAGGACAAAGCAGCCCGCTTGATTGGCACCACATCCACGAGTATCCACTCCTGCCACCACCAACCCTCAATAACAACAGTGTGTACAATCTACAGGGCGCACTGCAGAAATTCACCAAAGATTCTCAGACAGCACCTTCTAAATCCATGATCACTTCCATCTAGGAGGACAAGGGCAGCAAATATATGGGAACACCATCTGCAAGTGCCCCTCCAAGTCACTCACCATCCTGACTCAGGAAATATATATCACCATTCCTCCACTGTTAGCTGGATCAAAATCCTCGAATTCCTTCCCTAAGGGCATAATGAGTCAAATCACAGCAGGTGGACTGCAGTGGTTCAAGGAGGCAGCTCACCACCACCTTCTCAAGGGCAGCAATAAATGCTAGCCAGCCAGCAACACCCACATCCCACAGAAAATGAATTTAAAAACTGAAAGAACACACCAGAACAGGATACATCTAGCTAAAAAGAATTAAGGTAAGCACAAGTGGTTAAGCAGTGCCTTTAAATATTCAGACTTTCTCATTTTGATAATACTGTGGAATGATGAATGTTTACAGCCCAGAAGGAGGCCTTTGAAGCCATTACATCTGTCTATTCTGTAAACATTGGACCCTGCTTAAGGAAGGACAGTGAAGTACACAAGAGCCAGGAGAAAAGCTGAAAGGGAATAATCCGGGAAACCAAATCATTTTAATAGACAGATATGAGCTCATCTTCAATTTAGATTCATACAGTTTGAAAGACATGTTGTGATGAAAGTTTAGAAATATCTGACTGTCATGAACAAAATCAGGTCAAAAATTGTCCAGTTCATAAAATCTGTGTTGTGACAGTGTGGTTTGGGAATTGATCCAAATTTTGTCTATTAATTGATTAAGAGGTTTTTTTTAACTGTATCCCACTAACATAACGTCCTTTTCTTTTTACATTAAATTATGGCCTTTGTTTCATTTAATGGTCTTATATGGATTAATCCTTCATGAAACATTTTATGTTAATTAAACCACAGAATGCTAACTGGAAATTGTGATCTGTCCTCCCTGAATCTAGGGTTACATTACTTCACTGGCTTTTTATTATATTAACATTTTATAACCGTTAACGAAAAAATACTAACGCAAAGATTACAGTGTCACTGCAAATGGAGCTCCTATAAAACAGAAGTTGGGAGGTAGTCTTAATGATATCGTTCTTAACATTTCTGTTTACACAGATTAAATCCTAGCCCCCCATTTCAAAATCTTAAAACATCAAAGTCCCAAACTATCCATACTCAGTCATACCGGTCATAACACAAACAACAGCAATTATGGGCATTCACTTCTCCTTTAGGAGGCTGATTGAAGTTAAGACTTTCACAAGGATGAGCCTTCAACTGGAATGGACACAAGGTTCCCGGTGCCAGGGTGACTGTCAAAGCTGGTGTCAATCAAATATCATGGCGCTTCAGAGGAGCTGCAGTACAAATATCTGGAATTAAGAATCTAATGATGACCATGAATCCATTGTCGATTGTCAGAAAAAAAACCCCACCCTGGTTCACTAATGTCCTTTAGGGAAGGAAACCGCCATCCTTACCTGGTCTGGCCTACATGTGAGTCCAGACCCATAGCAATGTGGTTGACTCTGAAATGCCCTCTGGGCAATTAGGGATGGACAATAAATGCAGCCTAGCCAGCGACGTCCTCACCCCATTAGTGAATAAAATAAAGAGGTAAGTAAAAGGGAAACAGGAAGTTTCCCTCATCCAGAAGATGCTCTGCTCAGCTCTGTTTTAAAAGTTTAATTTGAAAACAGCCAGGCCATCACACTTGTAGGCGATGAGGCTAGGGGGAACGATATCTGCGCACAGTGATCTTTGGCTTGTTCCACTCCCAGGCAGATCAGGGAAGACCTGGAGTGCTGGCATTTCCCCATCACAGAAGGGGTTCATTTCCAAAGAGTAGATCTGTTTCCTTCATTATCACTGGAAACTTGAAATTCCCAGTCAACCTCCTAAACTTACCTTCAACAAGTCCCTGCATGAGACTGACGGCCTGCCTGCTACATGTGGACAAGTGACCTTGGCAGACTTGGCAGAACTTCCTAAAATGAGTGGTGCCTTCAAAGATTCCAAGGCTGGCAAGCCAGTTGGCATTGTTACCTTGACACCCACCAGCCATCTCATTTTCAAATTGAGGAATATTCAATAAAATTTCAGTCCCATTTCTCTAGCACTTCTACAAGCCTTAGAGAGGCCAGCACAGAAACCTGGAACATTCACAGACTAATGTTTATTTAGAGAGAAAATAAGCAGTCAAATCAGTTCTCAGATCTTGGCCGAGGAGTAACAAAGCCCCACTATTTGTTTTAGTCAGATTGCATCCTCTTATCCTGAGACAGACAGACAATCCAGGACAACATATTGCATCACTCCTTTCAAACCAGTAAACCTCAGGTTGTTACAATCCGGTCTCACATCTTACTGGATTTCTATCAGTGGTTAACACAGATTACAGTTTTGTAATTCATTCACAGAATGTGGGGTCACTGTGCCAGCATTTGTTGCTCATCCCTCATTGCCCGGAGGGTAATTGAGAGTCAAGCATATTGCCATGGGTCTGGAGTCAAATGTCACCAGACCTGATAAAATGTCCCCTTTCTAAAGGACATTAGAAAAAACCTGATGGTTTTTTATGACAATCAACAGTGGTCATCATTAGGCTGGCTCCTTATTTGATTCATGGGATTTGAATGCATATCGCCAAATTATTGGCCTGAGGTTCTGGCTTGTCACTTCAGTGATGTTAACACTACTCTGCCATCTCCCCTGGACTAATACCAATCAAATATCTGATTATTTTAATGTAAATTAGTTGAACATTAGGCAACAACAACAGATACTCAACAAATAATTATGCAATCAAACCCTTCACTCTTTTCAGCCACAATTCACAATCCAGAGAATGTATCAAGATAAGCAATTTTCCATGTTAAAATATCACAGACAGAATCTCCACAGGCTTTCCTAAATCCTCCACTATAAGGTCAGGAGGTGTTCAGATGAAATACTGTAAAAGAGCAGCTCTGTTCTTTCTCCATCTCTGACTTAATGTGAACAGAAGATCAGTTCATGGAAACCCCAGAGAAATGACAGATACAACCACTCACACAGTTCCACCAGGTTCTGTTGACCTTCCACCAGAGCTTCAATAGGCATCTGGGGGAGTTTCCCTGAAGGAATTTCTGCTAGTGTTCACAGCCGGGCCCATTTTTACAGATTTTCATTTGCGTATGATGGAAATCACATGCTGCACTTTGTGACTAAGAGGCCTGAGTGTATTAGAGTTGTTACTTTCTATTGTCATTTGATGGGCCAAGTGGCCATTTTGAATGATGCAGTGACACTGAGTTTAAATGCATTGACTAAATTAAAAATAGAAGCTGCGGGTGGATTCCAATTTTAGAAAGTAAATCTAATCCTTCATTTAGATTTTGATGAAAGTCAAAATAAGATCCCTTCCTAGCCTGGAGACACTAAACATAATCAACCTGTGTGTCAAGACTGTTGGCCCTGATGATAACATGACCTTCATTGAAGTGACCTGAGATTGCCAACAAAATAACAAATGTTGAATCATGAGATGTTTTCATCTCTTTTTGTTTGCCAATCCTTAATACTCCCATCCTCTGCCTCACACGCCACTGTCACACATTTTGAAAATGAAAAGCAATTGTTTGTCACAAATGAAAAAGGCACCAGGCAGCAGACAGCAGTGAATGTCTCTCTGACAGTGACAACTGATTACGTCTGAGCTGGCTTTTATTTTACAGCAGTGGTTTTTAAATGTTAGTGATTTCTGATCATTCCCACGTGCTGAACTATTCCTAATTAGTACAAAAACAAAAAAAAGTTTCAAATGATCTTCGTTCCAGTACTTAAAAGGTTAATGCTTTTAAATACTTGCTGTGTTAACAAAACATCGACAAGATTGAAATCTCGGAGCCAAAACCACAATCCAGCCTTTTCATAGAATCCATCTACGGTTGGGTGTCACATATTGTGGGACAGCTGGAGAGGAACATGGTTTCACAGAGTTGAAGAAAAATAAACTGCACCTGTCTTTCATGACTCATAAAGTAGGTTTTTATTTTTGTCTTAATGATCTTGTTTGAAAGATAAATCTTAATGCCCACCTTAAGGAGCAGAGGGATCTCAAATGCGATAAAACTACAAGTGCTTCAACTCTCCATTACTGCACTGAGAGTACCTGCTTAAGTCTGCAGTCTGGGCCTTGACCCCATAACCTTCTTATCTCATAATCTGCATATACTGCCAGCTAGGAATCTCAAGCTACCCGGAGAATGTTGAGCTTTGCAGTTGCATTACAAGCACAAGAGAAGCTTCAGCCTAACATGAGCTCGTAAATGCTTAAGTTAGCAGAGAGCCCAGTAACTATCTATTAAAACTGCTTCCATGACCAACGCAATGGTCCAGCAGGCTCCAGGAACCAAAAGTATTAAAACATCTCCCATCAACAAGTTGAAATGTGATGCTTGGAAAATTCCTAGGCGGTGAACCGTTCACTAACTGCATTTTTCCACATGCACTTATTACTGAGAGTTAGGAATGGGGGTGCTGGAATGATGGCTATGAATAGAAGCTATGGTCACAATCTCTCAGAGAATTGCTCTCACCATTTGCAATACTTGGGTGAAAAACACCCTTCTGAGCACCAGACATACTACTGCACCATCATACCATTCCTTACTTGAACCCAATGGCCTAGTCTCAACCACCCAGCCACTGTTGGTCACCATTAATATAAAGTTTACTTCCTGATGTCAATCATTGACAACCTAATCTGTTAGGGTGTGTGTCCTCACTGCCTAGATTAAATGTGCTGAGCCAAAATGATTTTCTGGATCTTTTTCAATTTCTCATACAGTTTTATAAGAGCTCCAACGAAATGTCACTTTGTACAGCTTATCTGGATCTTCTTAGGTAATGTTTCCCAAGGTATCTTCCACTAACACTCAAAAATGAACATGAACCCAAAGTTGCAAACAAAGCAACTTCAATGTAGTATAGTAACATTTAGTACTTAATTATTACTTTGCATATCATAGATTAACAAATGATAAATAAGAAAATATACAGAGAAACTTAAGCTTTACTTTGAAAATACTTTGTGAAAATGTTATAACAATGTACTGACATGACCATTATTTCATCTGAACTGCTTCAAATTATGAACCTTGGCCAGAAAGCAGTGGATGCCCAAGCTGAGAATCCTAAGGTGGGTGATGTATGAAGCTAGATCATAATGCAGCTCCAAAGTGAGAAATTTGAATTCAGAAGGCCACAGCTCAGCTGTGGAGGCTTTGCTGTCAAGTGCATAATCAGGTCTGGGCTTCAACAGTCAGGCTTGGCCTGCAGCCTAGAGAGAGAGAGGGAGAGGCGGGGATGGGGGAGGGGGTGGGTGCTGAGAGACGCGCAGCCCCAGGACAAGTCTGGATGTCACCTGAGTCTCAGCAATAGTTCTGGGTGCAGTCAGTCAGAGAGCAGGGGGAGATCATGGTCCCTGTTATTGCGACTGTAACCCCAACTGGAGTCACAACCCACTCTTAGGAATTGGCCAGGACTTGGAATCAGCCTCTTTACTGCTGCTAGGTTGCCCTCATTATGTTGTGGTGACCAGAAATCCTCCATGTCTCCCATGAAACCTGCACTGGACCTAATACAATGTTTCCTAATTCTGGTTCAATGTTACCCTAGTAATTTCATCACAGGACCTCCTATCACGAACCATCCCTACTGGAAACAACAAATGCTGAAGATCACAGTGGGTCAGACAGCATCCATGGAGGGAGAGAGCAAGCTAACACTTCGCGTCTGGATGATTCTTCATCAGAGCTGAAAGTGAATTATGGAGGGGGCAGAATTAATGCTACAGTTGCGGGATATGTGGGGGTGGTGGGTGGAGAGTGCTGGTGGAGAAAAGTAGTTGATAGTTCAGATTAAATGAGCGGAATGTGAGAGCCATCCCTATCCTTGTTCAACCAACACCCCACATAAATCAGCAAACAGATGCTTTGTTAGTTGATTGGTTTGTGACTGTGAATCAAGCAGCCTTTTTATCCATCTCACATACTCTTCAATTCCAGAAGATGTCAGCTCAATGGGCGAATGTTGTTGACCGTTCTCTCTACAGAGCCCATTTAACTGTTGGGAGATTTCATCTCCATAGATTTGCCAATATTGGAGAGTATCCAGTGTTTTATTCATCACTGTCATGCCCTCAGTAAATGTGATTTGAGCAACTTCAACCCCGAATTGCTCTATTTGAATTGTGTTAATGTAAAACTGGAGCTAAAGGGGATTGTGTATATTAACTGAACTATGCACAAGCATACAGAACATTTAATGGGATTAAAACTTTAATTAAAAGGCACTCGATAAGTCACAACACATGGAAATGTTTAAATGTCTCACTGCACCAAAAATTAAGAAGGATCATCTGATTTACGAAAACAGCAACTCTCACTTATGTAGCATCTTTAATGTAGAAAAATATCTTACAGCACTTCAAAGGCATAACCAGACAAAAGATAACACCAAGACAAAATAACGGAGGCATTAGAGGGGGTTATAAAGAGCTTGATGTAGATGTTGATAATATTCTTACAGGGCAAGCGATAGAGGAAATTAATAAGTGAATTTCAAATCACAGAACCTAGGCAGCTGAAGGTATGATCACCAGTGATAGAATGAAGGTGTAAAAAGGCTATCATTGGTGAAATGGTGAGATTACAGTGGATGTAGGAAGTTACACAGACAAAAAAGAAGTGAGGCCATGAAAGGTTTAAACACGAGGATGAGATTTTTAACTATGAGCCGTTGGAGAAGCAAAGGACAACTTGGGTCAATAAGGACAGGACTGGTAATGAGTGGGTTGTGATGCAGGATAGCATACAGACAGAAGAGTTTTAATGAACTAATATTTTAGAATTCAGAGAATAAGGAGTTGGCCAAGTGAGAATCAAAATAGTTTCCAGGAAGTAATGGAAAAGAAGATAGCTATGTTTGTTGGAGGTCAATCATCTCACCCCAAGGTAATGGTGGAAGGTGTTCCTCAGAGCAATGCTTTAGCACCAACTATATTCAGCTACTTCTTCAATGGCCTTCATCTACCTGAGGTCAGAAATGAGGATGCATGTTGATGGCAGGAATTTGGCCTTTCCTCCTGCCATCCAGGTCAGACCCTCCCAGAATGCATTTTGCCCTGCGTTTTGTGCTAACTCTGTTTTCTCACTGTTTGTACATGTGTGCTGCTTTTACAGTTCATGGAGAGAGAGAGACAGAGAGAAAGGGGAGGGATTGAGTTCCCAAGGATATTCTGGCCCCACACCATCTCCACTGCCACCAACACTGTCCTCTCACAGCTTTATCTGTTGAGTCAATAGGATCCACTGCACTAACCTTCTGATAATTTAACATTCCAGCTGGAAAGACAGCTGTGATATATGGGGCAAGTTGCACCGGATAGTCATGATGAGGTGCCCTAATGCTGCCTGACAGCTTGCCCCCACCAGCCCACCAACCCATGCTGGTTTCACAGCACCACCAGGATACCCACAAGCCCACTTTGCAAGTGTCCCCCCATTCTACGTTCCCCATATGTGCTCACATTCAAAGTTTAATTTATTCCCCAAGAATTGGCCAGTCTAGCTAATTATTGTACAATGTTCAGATTGTACAACTCCTCAGATACTGAAGCAGTCCATGCCTGCATTCAACAAGGCCCAGTCAATATTCAGGCTAGTGGTGGACAAGTGGCAAGTAACATTTGTAAATTAATTGCAATAAATGCCAGGTAATGACGATCTCCAAATCAGAGAGTCTATCCAAAAGGATTTCTATTTCGCTCAGTTGACTGGATAACTGTTTTGCAATGCGGAGTGACAGTAATAGCATGGGTTCAGTTCCTGCACTAGCTGAGGTCACCATGAAAGACTCTTCTTCTAAACCTCTCCCCTCACCAGAGGTATGGAGGCCCTTACATTAAACCAGCACCAGCCATCTCTATCAAATGAGATAGCAGCCCTATAGTCTGTTGAAACTATGGTGACTTTACCTTTATCACTGAGTTCCCCACCATCAACATCCTGGAGATTACCATTGACCTGAATCTTAATTGAATGAGGGACATAAACACTTTGCATGCAAGGGCAGGTCAGACATTGAAAATTCTGCGGCAAATAACTCACCTCCTGTTTCAAATGCCTGTCTACAGTTCAGGAGGGTGATAGAATAATCTCCAATGTCTTGGATGAATGCATCTCAAAAAGTACACGAAAATCTTGACACCATCAAAGCCAAAGTTGCTCACTTGGTTGGAAACCTCTTGACTACCTTAAGCATTCACTTCATCTATCACCAGCACCGCAGCAGCGTCTACCATTCAGTAGATGCACAACGGCAACTAATCACTGCTTCAAACACATATGCTGTGCCACTACAAAGGGCAGTAGGTACCTGGGAACGCCATTACCTGCAAGTTCACCACCATCACCACTTGGAAATATATTATTGTTCCTTCATCAACACTGGGTCAAAATCCTGGAATCCCCTCATAGGCAGCTCTGTGTCAATATCTTCACCATGTCAATGACAGTCATTCAAGAAAAGGGCCCATCACCATCTTTTTGTCAGCAATTAAATGCTGACCCTACCATTGACACTTATATTCCATCTTTCTTTGCCAGACCTTACAATCTTAACCTCAGCAAAACCTTGCATTTATCCTTGTGTCCAAGTGCATGTGTCACTTCTTCTAGGACTGTGTGTAATCCTAGCAGTGACCACCACTCCTGGTGGCACTGCTGGGTCTGGAGAGTTCTTGTGTAGCAGGACTTCAAAACTGAACTTTCTCTCGTTTGGGAACTAGGAGTTTTGCCTCTGAGCTAATTAACGGTCCAAAATGGGTTTGCTCCTGACCTATCAGCTGGGGCATGGTTGGAGTCGGGCTCTACATTCACTTAAAATGCAGGCTTTATGGGGAAATTCTTCGGGTTTAGGCAACAGGTATGGCTAACAATGGCAGAGTGACTAAAATCAGGGATGCACAAGATACCTGAGATTTCCAATAATTCTGAAGAATGGAGGTAATTAATGAGATAGAGATGTGCGAAACTGTGGTCAGATTGCAAAGCAAGGACTGGAATTCTAAAGTGAGGTGTTTCTGGATGTGGAACCAATGTAGGCCATTATGCACAGGATGAAGGTGTTAGGGCTTGAGCAGCAGAGGTTCAGATGAATGTGATTTTTGTAGAGTGGAAGGTTGGATGCTGGTCAAGAGTATATTCAAATACTCAAAAGTAAAAATAGGCAAATGATTGCAGTTAAGCAGATTGGTGAAGTTGGCAGACACTGAGGGGGAGAGGCATCACTTTGGTGCACACATTAGAGCCTGGAAGCAGTCACCTGCACTGAAGACCAGATCGTCGTGGGCCTGGTATCAAGGAGTGCTTAAGCCCCAAACAATACATCACTATACTGTTTCCCTTCCTCACTCCTCCTCTAATCAAAAAATGGCCGGGAGAGATGTGTTATTGGAAATTTGTTGGTAGCAGAGTGAGAAGTATGGCATTGGCTCGAGAGGCTTCGGTGAGCAATGGCTCAGCAAAAGGTACAGGTAAGCTCAGGTAAAGTCATTTTAACTTCCCTCTTTAGTTTTAGAGCACTTAAGATGGTAGTTAGGGCAGTGACATGCTCCTCCTGCAGGATGTGGGAGCTCAGGGAGACTTCCATTGTCCCTGACAACTATACCTGTGCGAAGTGCTCATAGCTGCAGTTACTGGGAGACCATGTTAGGGAGCAGGAGCTGGATGCACTCAGGATCATCCAAGATGCTGAGCGCATCATAGATAAGAGTAAGGGGGAACAGTTTACTGAAGAAGGAATTCAGCAGGGTGAGAAGGGGGCATGAGACAACTTTGGCAGAGAAGATTAGGGTGAATCCAAAGAGATTCTTTAAGTATATTATAGAAAAAAGAATAACTATAGAGACAATAGGACCTCTCAAAGACCAAAGTGGACATGTATGTGTGGAACCACAGGAGGTGGGTGAGGTCCTCAATGAATATTTCCCCTCTGTGTTTCCTGCGGAGAAAGATATGAAGGCGTGGGAAGTTGAGGAAGTTAGTGGCAATATCTTGGGGACAGTGCATATCAGAGTAGAAGAGGTGTTGAAAGTATTAGAATATATGAAGGTGGCCAGATATAACCAAGGACCCTGCACAAGGCTAGAAAAGAAATTGCAGAGGCCCCGGATGATATATTTTTATCATCGTAAGCCACAGGTGAGGTTCCAGAAGACTGGAGGGTAGCGAATGTCGTGCCCTTAATCAAGAAGGGCTGCAAAGAAAAACCTGGGAACTATAGACCAGTAAGCTTAACATCTGTAGTAGGTAAGTTACTTGAGAAGATTCTGAGCGATAAGATATACATGCATTTGGAAAGACAGGGCTTGATTAGGAGTAGTCAGCATGGCTTCGTGCATGGGAGATCATGCCTCAATGTTTGTTAGAGTTCTTTGATAAAGTGACCAGGAATGTTGATGAGGGCAGGGCACTAGACATAGTCTGTATGGATTTCAGTGAGGCCTTTGATAAGGTTCCACATGGTAGGCTGCTCTGGAAGGTTAGATCACATGGAATCCAGGGAGATCTGGAAAACTGGATACACGATTGGCTTGATAGTAGGAAGCAGAGAGTAACAGTGGAAGGACACTTATCAGACTGGAGGCCTGTGACTAGTGGTATGTCTCAGGAGTCGGTGCTAGGCCCATTGTTGTTTGTTGTCTATATCAGTGATTTGGATGAGAATGTACAAGATTGATTAGGAAGTTTGTGGATGACACTAGAATAGGTGGTATCGTGGACAGTGAAGAAGGTTATCAGAAATTGCCGCAGGATCTTGATCAGCTGGGGAAGTGGGTGTGAAGTGGCAAATGGAGTTTAATATAGATAAGTGTGAGATGTAGCATGTTGGAAAGCCAAATTAATGTCGGAGTTTCATGGTGAGTGGTAGGGCCTTAAGGAGTGTAGTAGAACAGAGGGACCTTGGAGTTCAGGTACATGGTTCTCTGAAAGTGGAGTCACAGATAGATAAGGCAGTAAAGAAGGTTTTTGATGCGCTGACCATCATCAGTCAGGCCATTGAGTATAGACGTTGGGAAGTTACATTGCAGTTGTACAGGACGTTGGTGAGGGCACACTTTGAGTATTGTGTTTGGTTTTGGTCACCTTGCTATAGAAGGGATGTTATTAAACTGGAAAGAGTGCAGTACAAATTTACAAGGATGTTGCCAGGACTCAAAAGACTGAGTTATAGGGCGAGGTTGGACAAGCTAAGAATTTTTTCTTTAGGGCATAGGAGACTGAGGGAGGATCTTGTAGAAGTTATAAGATCATGAGAGGCACAGATATGATGAATGCACTCAGTCTTTTTCCCAGGGTTGGGGAATCAAGGACTAAAGGGCATCAGTTTAAGGTAAGAGGGGAAAGAATACATGAGAACTTGAGGGGAAACTTTTTTATACAGAGAGTGGTACATAAATGGAATGAGCTGCCAGCAGAAGTACATGGATAGGAAAGGTTTAGAAGATATGGCCCAAGTGCAGGGAAATGGGGTTAATGCGGGTGGACATTTTGGTCAGCATGGACCTGTTTGGGCCGAAGGACCTGTTTCTGTGCTATAGCATTCTATGACTCTATGAATCTATGACTTTGCAGATGCAATTGATATTCAAGAAATATTAAGTTATGCATTTTGATAGGGAGAATGAGGGGTTCAAAAGGTTTTAACAGAGTAAATAAGGATCAGTAACAAGAGAGTGAACAATCAAAGATTTAAGCTGATCGTCAAAAAAAAAGAGGAGAAATGAGAAATTGTTTATACAGCAAATTGTTACAATCTCAAATGCATTGCCTGAAAAGGTTCTGGCATCAGATTCAAAAGGGAATTTAAGAAGTATTTGAAGCCAAAGAATTTGCAGAGCTAAGAAGTAAGCATATGAGAATGGTATAAATTGGATAAATCTTTCAAACATGGCATAGACACAATGGGTCAAATGGTTCTGTGATCTACAATTCTATATTTCTTCATATGTTATTCATGGTACATTTGCACGAATAAATAAAGTACCAACCAAATTGTTTAGAATAACTCATACTGGAAGCACTCAATTGTCTTGAATTGGTTAATTTAATCATTATCTGGCAAGTCATTAATTCACCTGTGTTCTGCTTGAAGGCATGTCCCCAGCTTATCGACTGCTGATGTGTCATCCTGAACCATTTCTTTGGCTGTTTGTTCCATCTCGAGAGGATTTTCCATTGCCTTCCACTCACTCAGTGGTTGGATATGAAGTAGGCCTCAGATATGAATGAATATGAATATCCTTTATTCTTCATTGTCACTTGTACTCCAGTGACAAGTTTTCACAATGGCTGCCTTTTAAAAGCGTCATCTTAGGTACAAGTGCCTAGGTAAAAATCTTACAACCAGTTCAACCCCAACTAGGACAGGAATCAAACCTGCATTGTTGAGGTTATTCTGAACTACAGGCTAGCCACCTGAGCTAACTGACTCCTTTATTTAGCAACATTCTCTAGAAATCCAGTTTGTCCTTTTGTAGTTTTCTCCTTTTGTACCCCCTCATAGACCCAGAACACTTTACCATTTTTACTTGTCTCACTTTCTACGTCTGTCTCTCTCTCTCTCATGTCTCTCTTATTATTTAAAACTTCATGTCTTGCATTTGGTTCTGCTGGTCAGCTTTTGATAAATGTATTAATTGCTAATCTGTGCTGTGTTTCATGCTCAGCAAAACTCAAGAGAACAGATTTCTATATCTATAATGACAGTGAGGTAATTGTCCAAAGGGGATGAGCAGCATAGAAGATTAGAGAGATCCAAGCAATGCTGTTTGGAGAGGAGGTCACTTCAGTGACACTCTCACTGAATGAAATTGAATATTAAACAGGATAAGGAGGGTACACTCAAATAATTTCTCCAAGGTCAGTCAGAAAAAGAAGATAGATCTAAAAATACTGTGAAATAAATATAAAACTATTCACAGAAATGTTATCTTTTCTCGAAGTGTGACAAACGGTTGGAACAGTCTACCAGGCCTGGTGATAAAACCAACTAATATTGGGCAGTTTAAACTGCAATTTGTGCTGGGTAACCAGGTTAAGTGAGTCTTCTGTTGTGTTGAGTGAGTTAGATGTTGTAAAGGGTGAGCTGGGTGCTACACTTGACTGTTGGGTTGAACAGTCCTTGGTAAGTGAATTATTGGAATGGACAACGGATAGGTGATTACTCAGATTCTGCAATGACCTTGTGTGATCAGAAATTTGGTATTTGTCACCACTCTTCTCCAGATCTGCAGAGGAAAACCTTTCCCTCAGGGGTGTCTCCTCGGCTCTAGATTGGGAAGAGCCTCCTCCTTTCCTTGTGATAAATGCAGCCAAATTCAGGAAGAGTCACAATGAGCAGTGTAACTGGGGGCTTTTCTGCCTAGTCAACAGAATACTTAAAACTACATCATCTCTCAGGCTACTTAACACTACAAACACAGCTGTGTGCATAAATATGGATTGGGATTGAGTGCGGAAATGCTAAGTAACAGGCACAGACTTCAAACACAGGCAAGGCTGTACTTTTCGACATAGGCAGAATCTGCCACAAGAACACAATGTTTTATGCATGATGACTTCTTTCTAACAAGCCGTACCCACAGCTTCACCTGACATCATTAATTCCCAGAAATTTGCCTTTGTTTCTGATCATTCTTTCCTTGAAACAGTCATCCACTATTGCATAATATTCTAATAAACTGAATTCTCCTAGGATTTAGAGTAAACTTGAGTAAATTTGCAAACGAGCTTCAGCAAAAATTGGGTAATATGCTAATTAGATGAATAATTTGGATTTCCAATTATTATAATACGAACAAGAAATCCAATATAGCTCTGTGCCTCCAGCACCTCCGCGTAAACTGAACTAATATGAATAGATTATTACATGGTTCCAATTTGGCCAATCCTGGGATTGTCATCATTGTTTCATAGGAGACTGGTATTAAATAATCCGTATTACTTAAGCTGAATACTCACCTGTAGAAGGATTACAATGTAATTGTGCAACAGTGTGTGGCAGGTCAGATGACTGATCAGAATGCAAAGAATGGCAGAGAATGACTAAAATGTTAATCAGCACTAAAACAGTTGAGCATTGTAAAAATGGATAGCAAGTGCTTTGCTGGGTATCTAAATGGAAAAGAATAAATGAGTGTTGGTCTTCCAGAGGCTAAGAATGGGGATTTAATATAGATAATAAATAAATGGCAGATGTAATAAGTAAATATTTTCTTTTTGTCTTTACAATAGAGGATAAAAGAAACAATCAGTAATGCCTATAAATCTCGTACTAGAAGGAAGAGAGCAGTTTCATAAAATTACAGTCACTTGGGAAGTAATATTGAGAAATCTGATGGAGCTACAGGTTGATAAGTCTCCAGGTCTTAATGGATTTCATTGCACAGTCTTAAAAGACGTGGCTAATGAGGCGACATTGGTGTTAATTTTCCAAAACTCACTAGGTTCTGGAAAGATTCCATCAGCTTGGCAAATAGCAAATATAATCCACTACTCAAAAAAGGGAGGCAGGTAGGAAATAGAAAACTATAGGCCAGATAGGTTGACATCTATTATGGAAAATCTGTCAGAATCAATCATCAAACAGATCATAACTAGGTATTCAGTCCTCAGGAAGAATCAGTGTGGTTTTTTGAAAGGTCAATCGTGTTTAACCAATTTATTGGAATTCTTCAAAGGAGTAACATGCACTGTGGATAAAGCTGAGCCAGTTAATGTACTCTACTTAAATTTCCATGAGGTATTCAACACGGTTCCACATAAAGTTGCATGCTGTAGGCGGTCATATATTAGCTTGGATAGAAGATAGGCTGGCTGGCAGAAAACAGAGTATGCATAAATGAGTCATTTTCAGATTCTCAGGATGTGATGCATGGATTCCTGCAGGAATCTGTGCTGGGCCCCTCAACATTTTTACAATCTCTTTGAATGATTTAGATATCTGGATTGAAGGCATGGTGGTTAGGGTTAAAGATGACACAACGATAGGTAGGAAGGTTGTTGTGAAGATGACATTACAAGGATACAGGCAGATATAGATCAAGTGAATAGGCAAAAGTCTGGTAGATGGCACATAATATGGGAAAACGCGACCTTGTTCACTTTGGCAGGAAGAATAAAATAAAACAGGATACACAATCCAACATAGATCATAACCAACTGGTCAGTCAGGGTGTCTGATAGTTGATTTCATCAACTGCCCAGATTTTCTCACCACATCCCTGTCAATTGTCATGTAGCTGCATTACATCCAATTTCAGAAACTGTGCAGGCTTTGCCAGCTTATTCCAATTGGTTCAGGTGGTCTATCATTACAGGATCCAGTATGTTTTGAGGTGGCAATGCAAATAGATGAACAGGAACTATACAAGGAACTAATGTGTGAAGGTGGTACATGACAGTACTAGAAACAGAGAAGGCTATTCAGCCCATCATGTCCACATGAACTCTCTGCAGTGTGGCTCAGTTGGTACACTTCTCTGCCCATTCTCCGCAGACCTGCAATTTGTTTTCTTCAGCCACTTACCTGTTAAGTCCATGCAAGGTGATGAAAAATCACGTGGAATGATGATGTATGTCACATTCAATATCCAACCTCTAGAGCTGACAATGTTTCCCACTAAGTTTAATGACCCCACCAACGTGACTGACACTGCCCAGCTGATGGTTTCTGTGCCATGGTATTTAAGGACATAAAAACTAAAGAAGATCTTCTCAGCCTCTTGCCCCTTAAAGAGAGAACGAGGGATGAGGATACCTACAATAAATTCGAAAGGTATATAGTTGAGAAAAATATTGCAATCTAGAAAATGGTTTCTGTCACAACTAATGGTACACCAGCCATACTTGGCACAAATGCAGGATTCGTTGCATTTTGCAGAAATGATCCTGATTTCCCCTCGTTTGTCAACTACCAAACAATTGGTAATTTTTAGTAATTAATTGGAATGGCAATAATCCACCATCAAGCATTAGGGATTAAAGTTATGGATTTTTCTCATTGAATGGAAGTTGTTGTTAAGATTACAAATTTGATTCAATCAAGAACCCTTCAGCATCATGTTTAAAAATCCTTAGCTGACAAACTTAATACAGCCTACAGTGAACTAATCCTCCATGCAGAGGTGCGGTGGTTAAGTCAAGGGAAGACCCTGCAAAGATTTTTAGATCTGATGCCTGAAATTGTCACTTTTCTTATTTCAAGGAATCAAATATGCAGCGAGCTGTCAGGCAATGTGTGGTTGCTTGACTTTAGGTTCCTTACAGATATAATGTAAGAACTGAACAAGTTGAACTGTGAATTGTAGTGAAAGGACAGAGACTTGACACAGATAATCAGTGCTGTGAATGCATTTAAATTGAAACTGTCTGTAGACTGTAGTCCTCCCAATTAAAACAGAAAAATGGCAACACTTCCTAAGCCTGGAGAAAATGCTAGAACAAAAATCAAAGACAAAGAAAAATGGTTCCAGTCAGAAAATCTCTGTGCACATCCAAGGGCACTAGAAGAGGAATTTAACATGCAGTTTCAGGAATTAGATGTAATAGAGCAGATCATCAGGTTTGTTGCCAATCCATTCCTTCAAGTAGACGTTGTTGGGCTGGCTACCAAATTTCCTCAGCTGTTTGGTTTTAAAAAGCAGTGAAGTTGATTTGGAGATAATTACTGTGCAAAATGATATTGAGCTGAGTGTCAAATCAAGGAAGAGTGATTTTTGGAGGACTTGTAAACAAAGTAAAATGCTCATTCGTATCATTCTGTGCTTTTAAAGTGAAAGCATATTTTGACTCTACACAGCTTTGTCTCCCAAATGAAGAGGCTCAAGTCCAAGCATAACACCCACCTTACAGATACCTGTATACAACTAGCAGGCTCAAGCCACAACCCAGATTTCAAGGCACTGGTAGACGATGTGCAGTCGCTGGTATCACATGGACACTTGGTGAGTAGAGGACAAAATAAAAATTATGTACTCTTGGTTTTAGATTTATATAGCGTGAAATAAAGTGTTATTCTATACTTTCTTGGGGTTGGATCCTGAGTCACACATATTCAAAAAGTGATCTTGTGCTTATGAAGGTTGGAGACTGCTGACTTAAATAGAGAATGACTGCAGAATTCTGAGATTCAGAGGGATCTAGGTGTTCTGTAAGGTTCAGTAACTAACCCAGAAGGCTAATGGGATGCTGGCCTTTATTACAAGGGAAATTAAATGTAAAAGTAAGGAGGTTATGCTTCAGTTATGCAGAGCATTAGTGAGCTACATCTCAAATACTGCATATAGTTCTGGTCTCTTTACTTAAGGAACAATGTGGCAGAGGCAGTTCAGAGGAGGTTTACTAGATTGATGCTCAGAATACGTGTCATATGAGGAATGATTGGACAGGCCTATTCTTGTTTTCACTAGAGTTGAAAAGAGTAAGGGGTGATTTGATCAAAGCTTATAAGATCGTAAATAGTTCTGACAAATGGACACAGAAAGGATGTTTATCCTTGTGGGTGAGTCCAGAACCATAGGCACTTGTAAAATTAGAGGTCACCCCTTTCGGAAAAAGATTGGGAGAATCTTTTTCTTTTGACTGTGTGACCTCTGTGAGCTCTCGGCCACAGAAGGCAGTGGAGTTGGGGTCAGTAAATATTTTCAAGGCAAAAGTAAATAGATCCTTGTTAGGCGAAATCGAAGGTGATCGAGGATAGATAAGAATGTGGAATTTAGAACACAAACAGATTAGCTACTATTATTAAATGGCAGAGCAGGATCAAAGGGTCACTGGCCTATTAATGCTTCAAATTCATATGTTTGTAATATAATGTTTGTAAAATTCATAATTGTAATGTTACAGAGCGCTGCATTGATCAGTGTTTGGTCCTTTCAATTTTCATGAGTAACCTAATAATGAAGACAATTAACTGGAAATGACTGAGCCCCTTCTACCTCCATCTTAAAGGTGTCTTATTCTGATGATTAAACGTTAAACCTCTGACACTCACTTCAAGTTGTTTAAGGGGGTTTATATCCTGCTCACTGGCACAAAGATTCCTTCAAAGTTGAACTCAATGTCTCAGTACGTCTATCCTACATGGAATTCTAGTTCCTTTCCACCAGCCAGGCTTTGAATCTTGCTGTTCCTTAGCCATTTCCAGCTCTCCCTAACCTTCAACCTGGCCTTTAGTATCTGTGAAACTTGGGAGTAAACTTTGGCAGGACATTCAATTACAGGGTGGACCATAGCTAGGCTCCATCTCTGAGGAAGGGTCTAGACCTGAAACGTCAGCTTTCTTGCTCCTCTGATGCTGCTTGGCCTGCCGTATTCATCCAGCTCTACACCTTGTTATCTCCATCTCATTCTTGTTTGATTTCCAGGTACTAGCGTTTTCCAATGCGGGATAACAATCAGAAACAGCAAATGCAGCCAGTCTTTCCCACCCTAACCTTAAGGTTTCTAGATAGTGATTCTTGGTTGTGTCGTAGAACCAAACTCTACTGGACCCCCCACCACTACTTGCCATTTGCTCCATGTCATTAAGTGAAGTTGTTTTAAAGCTCATCAAACTCTAGAAATAATGCATTGAGAAACATTGGATGAGTCAGCAAGTCAGAATGATATCAACGAACATTGTGGCTCCTTTCAACACCATAGGCACTGGAGGGAGTGACTCAAACCTACTGTTCAGATAGAAACTGAGAAAAATAACAAGCTCATCATAACATCAGTTAGTCTCCCCAAACTTTGAAAGTTCAATTGATACAGGCAGCTACCAACATCACTCAATGATATTGGCAGTATATGCCTGCAAGGCATTGGCTGTCAATGTATAATCCTGTGTAGTTTTCATTTTAAAATTATGTTGTCCTATCAAACTAGGCTGGAGGATGGTAACTCTGAAATGGCAAAGAGATGAAGGAAACAGAAATAGTTATTGATAATGAGGTAGGCGGTCCATAAGAGGTTGGAGTTACTATGTATCATTTCACTAGGTCCTACTGAAATTCAACTGCGATGATAACGGAAATCTCACTGTCCAGTTTTCAAAATGATACCTTGTCAATAGAAACAACGTGGGAACCACTGCTGCAGGCAATGTATGTGGGAGGAGATGGCCTAGTGGTATTATTGCTGGACTAGTAATCCAGAAACTCATGTGATGTTCTAGGGACCTAAGTTTGAATCTTGCCATGACAAATGGTGGAATTTGAATTCAATAAATATCTGGAATTAAGTCTAATAATCACCACGAAACCACTGTTGATTGTCAGAACAATCTTCAGCTAGAAGTGCTGAGTGGGTGATCCACCTCAGCCTCCTCCAGAAATCCCCAAGATCACAGATTCCAGTCTACAGCCAATTTGATTCTCTCCATATAATATCTTTCCTTTCAAGTTAAGATCAAAGACCAATCTTTGGAGCGCAATCCAGAGAACCTCATAATTTACTGAGTGATCAATGTATGCAATATGGATCTCCTGGCCTTGTTCTTGACAGTTCTCCTGGTTTGGCCTGACCATGAAGACCATGCTCAAGTCTAAAGTATAGAAAGTCATCGGGTCAGAGAATGGGTGTCAGGATTTTCCATGCGCTGGTCAATGATAGTTTCCAAAACATGATTTATCTCACTTAAATAGTTATAATTATTATATTTTTGAATCTCGGATCGATGCGGTGGTCAAGAAAGCACAACAACATCTCTATTTCATCAGGAGGCTAAGGAATTTCGGCATGTCCACATAGACCCTTCCAATTTTTATACACGCACCATAGAAAGCATCCTACCCAGATGCATCGCAGTTTGGAATGGCAACTGCTCTTCCCAAGACCGCAAGAAACTACACAGAGTTGTGAACACATCACACAAACTAGCCTCCCATCCATTGACTCCACCTACACTTCCCACTGCCTTGAGAAATCAACCAACATAATCAAAGGCTCCTTCCACCCCAATTAAACACAATTCCACCCTCTTCCGTCAGGCAGAGGATGCAAAAGTTTGAATACACATACGAACAGATTCAAGGACAGCCTCTTCCCCACTGTTATTCAACGGACCTCTCAAATGTTAATTCTGATTTCTCTCTCTCTGCACCTTCTCTGCAACTGTAACACTATATTCCGCACTCTATTCTGCCACCCTGTCACACTTCTTATGGTGTGAGCTGCCTGTATAGTACGCAAAACCACACCTTTCACTGTATCCCAGTACACGTCACAATAATAAATCAATCAATCAATCGAGGAAGGAATTTTCCTCCCAAATAAGAAGGGTGAAGATGTGAGCAAAACCCCCCTGGATGTAAAGAACTCAACTGGAATGCCACAAGGGCTATGGGCTTTGTTGTTTTTCATCCCACCATCACTTTCTCAGGGCATCCAGAGGGTAGGGACTTGCCAATTGCAGCTATACCCTCAGAATGAGGAATAAAGAAAACCTCCCAATGATCCTCCATCCTAAAGAAACAGGTTCAATTCCCAAAAGGAAAACTGCCTTTTGGCAGAAAACATTTTGCTAGTTATCCAGCAACAGATAAATGTGTTAGTAAGTACAGAAAATCCCAGGGCCTTGGAAGACCATTTTAGGAGCTGAGACCCCAGTTGAATACTTAAGTTCCATCAGCTAAGGAAAAAAGCTCAAGGCACATTGGATTTTGGTTCCAGAAATGAAAGGCTAATAGCCACCCAATCCCATTGGACAAATGAGCTTTCCCCTGTACTAACAGCACAAATTTTCTGTGATGCACACATTTTATGGATTCTGAAGAGAAAATGTCCTGGTGTAAATCGAAGCAGCTGACGAGGCAATCGCCTCGTTATAAAAGTGCAGCAAATCATCTGAAATAAAAACTAATCATCTTCTAATAGTTGTTGGACCATCCTGTGGTGAAACACTTGAGTAAGCAGAATGATATTGAGAAATATCTCAAAGATAAATGGAGCAGAGTTACGCCAACAAATTAATTAAAAACATAATCGGCTAAAAATTAAATTGTTGCTCATCTGTCCAGTCATAATGCCAACACTGTCTGTACTACAGAAGCTTTAATTCAGGTTCTACCCTGGATGTGATTGATATATGGAGCTGAATCTCTGTATTGATAACATAAACATGAACAGATAAGAACAGGGCAGGTAACAGAGCATTCAGACCATATAGACAGGAAACACTGGATCTTACATGACAAACTAACTGACAGACTCCCATCACATTCGGCGCACAGTCCCGTGCTAGATAAACCTACTGCCAGGATAACAGCAAAAAAAAATCCACTGGAAGAATTTGTCACCACAGAACATAATGAATGATGGACAATGGACTTAAAAGATCCTACAGTTCTCCTCAATATATGGGCCAATATTTATTCCTTAAGCAATGTCACAAAAAACAAATTCCGTCACCAATATCGGACAATTGTATGCAGAATCTTGCTGTATGCGAAATTAGCTGCTAGATGATGATAATGTAAGTTGTAACATTGTAACAAAACCAGAAATTGCTGGAAAAACTTTACAGGTCCAGCAACATCCGTGGAGAGAAATCAGAGTTAATGTTTTGGGTCAAGTGGCCCTGCCTCAGAACTTAAACCTTGTAAGTATATTGATTGTGAAATACTCTGTCGTGAAAATCCCAAGGTCGTAATACGTACCATGTAAATACAAGTCTTTCTTTCCTCTGCAGAACTAAACCAGGTATTATGGCAAGAATGATAATCAAGGGCCTTCCTTTGGCACAGTGATAGTTTCCCAATCCTGGACTGGGAGGCCTGGGTTCAAAGCCCACCTGCTCCTGAGGTGTATAAAAACATCTCTGAATAGTTCTTGAGAAAGAATAAAGGTTAAATTGCAAATTGGTCACAGCAAGTCACTGAAAGATCATAATCATGTGACCCAGGTTTTGCTCTGTGCCAAACATCAATAACTGAAGGACACTTCCCCAGGGACCAAAACACTGGAAAATGATGGGAGGAGCTATCTGATGCTGTATAGCCCCATTAGACCCCGAAAGTAGAAAATAACAGACTCCAGATTCAGAAAAGACAAGCTACCTGGTAGGTCCAGCTCAGAACCTCTTTACATCTTTGTTATTTAGCTTAGAAAGTCTCAATTGCTTCTCCGTGCAGACATGTTTTAAACAGCAGTAGGGACTAAATGATGTCATCAGATCTGCCCATATTATGCATCTAAAAGATAACTTTGTTTGATGTGTGCATGGAGATTTAATTACATGACATTTGAGCCCATAATGTTTGCTAACATGACCATCTTTAGAGATTTTTCTGCATCTTGCTGCCACTAAGCTTTGGGCCCTCTCACCAGGAAGAGAGGAGCATGTGGAGGCATCTCTGCAAGCTATGAAATGACACTACCTGTATCTCTCACTCACTGCCTAACCAACCACTGAGGCTCCAGGATACCACACTCTGTGAACAACAGGAATATGGAGCCTGCACTGGCAAAGAGCCAGGACCTAAATTACAGCGCAGGGAATCTTAAAAACTTGATATTATAAACTGTCTGGTTGTACTGCGGATAGCTTTTGAAGGTGCTGTGGTGAGTTCCCAGATTTACCGAGAGTGTTGCTGTATCCTGACTGTCCGCATAAAGTGTTTTCACTGATTGTATTTAATTTCTTCATAGTCCCTTTGGTGATTCTAACAGCTGCTTCAGTCTTTCCGAGACTGTGGAGATGATATGTGGTATTAAAGTTTCCAATCCTTTATGAACTGGCTGAATACTTCACTCATGAATTGAGGGTCACTGCCATTTGTCACAATGTCTGATATGGGTTTACCAATTGAAGTGAGCTTTCAGACATTCTGCAAATTCACTGGTTATCATTGACACCAATTGCTCTGCCTCCTGATGCTCAGAATACTGCTTAACTGTGACTGCAACAGGGAAGAGACCTACTGCAAAGCTTCATCCATGGTCTGTCTGAGATGTATACACCTTTAGCTCACTTAGCTCCATATGCATTACAAACAGTGCACTGGCTGGAGTGGTCATTAATATCATTGCTCGTGTTTGGCCAGCAGAACATGTCTCTTGCTTTCCTCTGACTAGAGTCAGTACTTTAATGGCTAGTATGGATGTGCTTTTGCCCCACTTTTCTCATCTCTTTAGGGACAATGACTCCATTTCGTTTTTTACAAAATGCCATCTTGGGCTATAATTTCATCTCCATGTGCCCAATCCTCTCTCACAGCAGCAGGTGTATCCTTGGTGTTTTCAGGCCATCCTTTAACACTGCTTCCCACAGCACTTGGGGAGTTGTATCTTGTGTATTGTTTGTTTGATTTGAGCAAGATGCTTGTCTTCGGATTCAATGTCTCTGCTGAGTTGGCAGCTCCCAGATCACAATGAGCTATCGCTTCTTGTTGAATCTGGAGGATTTTACACTTGGTCTAAGCATCTTTAACTTTCCTCATAGGGTGTGCTATTCTCAACAGCATGTCAGCAATGTCTAACTGTTTCCCATACTTGTTTGTCACATCCAGATGATCACCCTGCAGCAGATAGAAGTGGCTTGAAGAGAATGCTTTGAAGTGGCTTGTGGTCAGAATTCACTATCACTTTACCTGTTTTGGAGAAACATTGATTAAAACACTCACAAGCAAATAACCAGATATTCTTTCTCAATCTGAGCAAAGTATCATTCGGTTTGTGTGACTGCCCTGGACGCATTTGGTACCAGTTCCCTTGCTGCATAAGGGTTACTTTGACTCTTGTCTCACTGGTGTCACACTGCAGGGAGACTTCCCCATTTACATTGTAGTACCTCAGCTCTGACATTGTTATCATTAGTTGTTTGATTCTAGAGAAAGCTGCTTCTTGATACATACCCCAATACCCAAATATGCAATATATCCTTGGCAGTGAACTTGCATAGAGGTTCACACTCTGATGACAAATCAGGCAAGAACCTTGCTAAATAGTTCACAGATTATTGTACTGCTTTCACATCAGTTAGTTGCTGCACCTCTGTTATTGCTCTCACCTTGTCAGGATCCAGACAAAGTCCTTTTTCTGTCAGCAGATGACCAATGTACCTGACTTCAGGCATCTTCAATTGCATCTCTTCCTTGGTCAACATCAGGTTAATCTGATGAGCTCTCTCCAGCAGTCTCTCTAGATTCCAATCATGATCTGTGATGGCTTCTTCCACTGTGCCTTGACATCAGTAGACTAACAGACCATCCACAATGGCTTCCACACCAGAAAAATCAGTGGTTCTGTCAAGCTGTCAGCATTGATACTCTTCTGGAGCAGTGGAAAGACATAGCATATGTTATGATCACAGCTGATGGTAGTATCGGACAAAGTCAAATCCCAAACTGAAACCTGACATGACAGACCTATAGTTTGCATTTTCAATTGGTCAGCCATTGAACATATACATTTGAAACTGCTAAGATACTCTTAGATAGCTTACAAGGCTATCACATAAAAGAAAAAAAATTCTAAATATATATTTATATAAGTCAACGTAGAAAGATCTTATCAGAAACAACAAAAAGAAACTATTGAACATTTTTTCCCAACAATATCCTGTACAGACATGTAACCCGAGTGAAGTATCACTTCTACTTTAACTTGTTAATTTCTCCTTTAACTGATGAGGTCGTGAAGATTTCATTTCAAACTTTCTGCACATTCATCAGATGTGTTTCCCTCCCTTAAAAATGCAGATTAACCAATGGATTTTTCTTATTGAATTTCAAGACAAACTCAAGATCCTTCTCAGCCCTTCTCATTTAATTGCTAAAAACTAAAAAGCTTCAACCCAGACCAAAGGGTTGTGCAAACTAAACTCTCACAGCCTGGAAATGTCTATCATACTAAAAGCTGCCCTTGTGATATGACTTCACTTCTTCTGAACTCAGTGGTCCCTGACCATCTGTTTCTTAAGATCATAAAGTTCACCTTTGAAAACATTCAGCAATTAACTCCCCTGGGAGGTGACCGCATTATTTTGTTTAAGTCACATGATTTCTTGAACAGGCTGTCTTTGGTTAATTGCTCCAACTGACTTTCTGATCCTTTTATGAAAGGTGTCACCTTCACAGAAGTGAAAACTAAAATTCTATTTCATTCCTTTTTGAATCCAATTTCCCAATTAGTATCATAAAATTCCTTCAGTGTGGAGATAGGCCATTCAGCCCACCAAGTCCACACTGCCCCTCTGAAGAGCATCCCACCCAGACCACCCCCAACCCTATCCCTGTAACCCTGCATTTTCTCCTGGCTAGCCACCTAACCCGCACATCTTTGGACTGTAGGAAGAAACCAGATCACCTGGGGGAAACCCACGCAGACACAGGGGGAATGTACAAACTCCACACAGACAGTTGCCAAAGGATAGAATTGAACCTGGATCACTGGTGCTGTGAGGCAGCAGTGCTAAAACTAAGCCACTGTGCTGCCCTAAAAATTTTCATAACATTAACTATTGTGTAATAAATATAATATGATTTTTAAGCTATTGTTTAACATATCAAATGTTAAACTTTTAAAAAAACTTGTGAAACATTTAGTGCTATATTCCAATATTCTTAAAGACCCCCACAACAGCCAAATATGCAAACTTAATTGCTAAAAACATATAACTTTAACTAGTATTGAACTGCTCTTTTGTACTTGTTCCAGAATTTTTATTGATCCGAAGTATAAATACCTTATGGAAACAGCACTTTTTTTAATATCAATGTTTCAATATCCGTTTGCAAACATGCATTTGAAATAGTCTAAGCATCTAAGCATCTTGAATAGTTTCATGATGTTTCTTTACAATCTGTTCAACCAATTAATAACAAAATAATTCAGAAATCAAAACCCTTTTTTGCACCATACATTGTTGCACAAAATGCACTTTAACTGATTAAAATAAAGGAAGAATAATGTATGTGTAGTTTTTTACAATTCAAACTGCTAATGGTGCTAAAAGCTATGAACATTTCCTTCATAAATAATAGTAAATATTCTTATAATTCTCATCACACATGCTTAACTATTTGAATCTGCTAAATGGTGTCCAGAATGTAATTGGAAAACTGTGGAGATCATCCAGCTTCACATGCCAGTAACCATCAAGGATAGTAACTACCTTTGCCTTGACAATTTGAGACAAAATTTCTTCTATGTCTGGCATGGAGTAGTGAGATTTCTTTAACACTTTCCTGAGATCTTTTGGATCTATGCATACTCTCAGTTTTCCATATGTGTTCAGTGCTAACATATTGTTAATGCAGTCTGTAGGAGTTATTGGTTCCTTGCCTTCTTTTCCAGGTCTTCTATCTTTTTCTCTTGGTTGACTGTGAGGACATCTGGAACACTCCTCAGCATTTTAAGGTAAGGTTTATTGTTTATATGCATTTTAATATTTAGTTTAGAGGTCAGATTTTGAATTAGTGGCATATGGGTTTTGATCTGTAATATCAGGGAGTGTAATGATTAATATTGACAGTATTTCTGGAACCAAGTCTTTTTTTAAAAATTGTATTGAGAGAGAGAGTTCCTGGGGTAATAATGAGAATTTGTTTGTGATGTAAGAAGTTTATGAGTGGGCAGGGTAAACATTGAAGAACATTAACTTATTTTCAGATGGAAGGTCAGTGGGTTTTTTTGCGTGGGGAAGAAACCTATAGCTTGGAAAGCTTTTGGTTTCAGTTTGCAGAGATCGAAATTTCATATGTGACACAGTTTCCTCCGGAGAAAGATGTTCATTTCAGACCAGAAGTGTTTAGTTATAAACCTGAAGGTGTATTCAAAGCTGAGGAAATCTAAGCACAATTATGTGAATACTTAAAGAGGAAACTATCAAACTCCAGACTAGGAACTGGAAGAAACAATTAAGTCAAATCTATACATGTAATAGAAAAGCAATACTGTCTGATGTTTGAGTACCATTATATGGTCATGCTGGGTTTGATGGGATTGCATATTTCTCTGTGTTTCAAACTCTTTCAAATCGTTTTATGTATAAAAAGGTAGTCTTATTCTATTTTATCTTCATTTCTGTTGCATAAGTAACATCCGTTTTATTGTTAAAACCAAATCTGTAGCAGGTGTGTTTCTGTCTCAGTGAAAGACTACAAAAACAGAAGTTGCCGGAAAAGCTCAGCAGGTCTGGCAGCATCTGTGAAGAAAAAATCAGTGTTAATATTTCAGGTCCAGTGACTCTTCCTCAGAACTGGAGGTAGAGGCGAGCTGTGCGGGGCGGGGGGACTATCAGCTTGGAAGCAATGGGGGGGTGTGGAGATCACCAGGTCAGTTATTGTAGTATATACCATGGCCTGATGTGTCATGGTGGGGTCATGGCCCTGGGGAAGGTAGGAGGAGGTATCTGAGAGCTGGCGCTCAGCGTCTGCAAAGTAGAGGCCAGTACACCAGACTACAACTGCACCACCCTTATCGGCAGGCTTAATAACAAAGTCAGGGTTAGTTCTAAGTGTGCGGAGTGCAGTCAGTTCAGGGGGAGATAGGTTGGATTTGGCGAGGAGGGCAGAAAAATTTAGGCGACTAATATCACGTCAACAGTTCCCAATGAACAGATCGCGTGCAGAGTCCAGAGGAAGGGGTCCAGTTGGAGGGGGAGTGTTGGAACTGGGTGAACGGGTCTGTGGGATGGGGAGAGGACTCTTGTCCAAAGAAATGAGCACGGAGGCGAAGACTGTGGAAGAAGAGTTAGGCATCATGTCGTGCCTGAAATTCGTTCAGGTGGGGGCGCAGAGGAATAAAGCTGAGGCCTTTGCTGAGTACAGAACAGTCAGCATTGGAGAGCAGAAGGTTAGGAGGGATGGTGAATACCCGACAGGAGGTGGAATTGGGAGAGGGGATGGAGTCAGAGGGAAGTGGAGGAGAGGAAGTCTCCAGAGGGCCATGGGTATCTTTGAGTTGTTGCATCTTGTGGGCCTTGATGCCTGAAAGGAAAAGAAAAAATTTCTTGTTAGCACGACGAATGAGCCGGAGGATGAAGTGGAACTGTGGGCTGGTGCAACCCTGAGCCAGTGTGTTACGATGCTGTTGAAGAGAGAGGTTGAGAGTGTGTATGTGGCGCCACATGGCACTGAGTGTGGATCTCGGGATGCGGGGAGAGCAGCTGTCTGTGGGATGTTGAACATCACGGAGATACCTGTGATCCTGGGAGGATTCAAAACATGAGGGATGAAACTTCAGTTGGAATCCACGTGGGATGAGTCTGAGCCAGAGGCAGTCACTGAGGAATGTGATGTGGCTGTGGAAATGAGTTTTAGCAAATAATTGGTCAAACACCAGGAGTGACAGTGAAATTAATATTGGTGGGCAAGAAGAGAGATTGGAACGGAAATCCCATCGGAGAGAGGAGCAGAACTTTTTCAAGGTGGGCATGCCTAGAAGGGATGTGGCAGTGAGTTAAATACTAAATAAAAACTGAAAGAACTGCGGATGCTGTAAATCAGGAACAAAAACAGAAGTTGCTGGAAAAGCTCAGCAGCTCTGGCAGCATCTGTGAAGAAAGTATCGGAGTTAACGTTTCGGGTCCAGTGACCCTTCCTCAGAACTGAGCTTTTCCAGCAACTTCTGATTTTGTCAGTGAAGGACTATGTTGTTAATAAAAACAAATATAAATACAGTGGCTATAAGAGCAGGTCAGAGGCTAGAAATATTGTGGTGAGTAACTCACCTCCTAATTCCCCAAAGCCTGTCCACCATCTACAAGACACAAGTCAGGAGTGTGCTGTATACTCCCCACTTGCCAGATGGGTGCAGCTCCAACAACACTCAACGGGGTTGACACCATCCAGAACAAAGCAGCCCGCTTGATTGGCACCACATTCACAAACATCCACTCTTTCCACCATTAACGCTCAGTAGCAGTGTGTACTATCTACAAGAAGCACTGCAGAAATCCAACAAAGATCCTTAGACAGCACCTTCCAAATCCACACCCACTTCCATCTAGAAGAACAAGAGCAGCAGATACACGGAGACACTACTACCTGCAAATTCCCCTACACGCCACTCGCACCACCACCAAATATATTATAGTTCCTTCATTATCACTGAGTCAAAATCCTGGAATCCCCTCCCTAATAGCATTGTGGGTCAACCCACAGCATATGGACTGCAATGGCTCAAGAAGGCAGTTCGCCACCACCTTAAAAGTGTTAGATAACAGTGCCGACACTTAACAGTCCATGTCCAAGATATAAATAGTTTATTCACATGCCATACAGGGAGCAGTTCAAAGACTCTCCACCAAGTTACAAATAGTTATGAGCTCTTATACATAAAATACAATTACATGCCTCATTCCATGTGGGCGATCTACCTACTACTAGCCTTGGTACAAGTCGCACATTCTAACTGCTAACTGTTTAAACTTGGCTGTTCAGAGTCTAACAGACTTAAAGTAAATAAAGCATTACTAGAGTTAAGTGGAATAAACTTATTCAAAAGTTAAATACGTGCTCCCTGAAAACAGTAGCAAGTTAACTTATTTTCTGAATAGTGTTGTAGTATAAATGCCTAAATTTCTGATTAGTTATTACTAAATGGCATGTAATGTCCTGTTAGTCAGAAGGTGCAAACTCAACCCCTGACTTCAGGAATTTATCTGAGAGCTACCCCAGTCAGTGTCCTGGTCCAACAAAATGATTTATTAGTCACTACCCACCAAAAGGGCTATGAGTTATGAACTGAAATTATGCGGAGACCCTGCTATCTTTCAGAGTGCCATGTGCCTAATTGCACCTTATATCAACAATTACAGACTCAGTGTCTGCTTTTCCTTCATTATTGCTCAATTTATCAAAGGGGAAAAGATTATTCTTTATGCCTTCCATTTTCTGCTCTCAGAAATCTGTATTATGTGGGATGCAGTCTTCATAATGTTCCACACGATGGGCTCTTCTGCTATCTTTTATGATACTCAGTTGCTTTCATCTTTGATTTTACTTTATTTTATATCACCCTTCAACCTTCTCCACGGTAGCTAGAGATGGGCAATAACTACTGACCTGGCCAGCAACTTCCATATGCCATGAGAACATTTTGCTAAAGCACCACATTTATGAGTGTTGAACCCTCTCTGTGCCTAATTGTTCAATTCTCTGTCATTTACATTTCACCAATGTTATTCTGTGCAGCTTCCATTTAGAGGCAGTGGCTGCGCCATGTGATATCTGCACAATTTTGCTGGTCCCCTACTGGGGACAGAAGTAGCTGACACAGAGAGCAGAAGGAAGTTGCATAGCACTCACTCCAACACAAACTACATTAGGCAGATAAAATAAGTAGATTTACATTCTACCGACCTTGACTGGAATTGAAAAAAGAAAGTCACAAATTGCTCAAAGAACAGGACACAGGAATTTCAGGTCCATGAAATTTCATCTCATGCCAATTGATTATGTTTCATTTACCCATGACTTGCTTTGCCTTGATTTGTTTTGCAATATTATCAAAGCCCTGAATTAAAGATCTGAATTTGATTCAGAGCTTTCCCCTCTAAGACCTGGGTTTGAACCTCTGCTTGTTGTGGGCAGTTGTGGCACAAAATTGACCATCACACACCGTCCTCCTTCTCCAAAAGATCATGAGTTGAAGAAAATTCATATAGCTGAATGTGAAAGTTCTCATCCCAGTAAATTTCCAATCCTTTACCCTGAGATTATGCGTTTAGTTCTGGTCACCTCAGCTGAGCAAAGCAGCCGCTCAGCATTGACCCAACCAATCCCAGCTCGGATTTCAGGTGTTCCAATGAGATCATCTCTTGTTCCTTTAAACCCCAGAGAATATAGGCTCATTTCAGTCACCCTCTGCTTTCATCCCAGGAATCAATCTGGTGAATCATTATTACACCACCTTCAAGTAAGTATCTCGTCCCTTGGTTACAGAGACCAAAACTGTACATAGAACTCCAGATTCGGCTTTACCAAGACACTATCTGCTTGCAGCAAGACTTCACTATCGACGTATTTCAACACCTTTAGAAACTAAGTGAAAACTTTGTAAACCAGTTTCAGTTCACTTTCCTCATCAGTGCACAATTCCTGCTGTGCATTTGCACCACTGGAACGATTATCTCCAAGTTTTAGATTGTACATTTTTGCTCTTACATTTCTCAGCTGTATGATGCTATTTGGGGTGAAGCAGGAGTTGACAGTGATTTATTGACCAGTGCATTATAGGACATAGTTAAGGCACAAAAATAGGCCATTCATCCCTACCAGAACACACCTGTGTTAATGTTCCACTGTACCTTCTCCCACCTTTTGTCATATAAATCTACCATTGTACTTATCTACTCCCTTATCCCTCATAAACTTTCCAGCTTCCCCCTACCCACACAGTCATAAACACAATTAACCGCCTGCTCTTGCTTTGCTCTATACCTGTTCTCATCCCAAATCAAAGTACATCTTTGAATCTATGTTATCCCTCAACTATCAACATTGGTCACTACTGCACTGCTGTTACTGGGACACTGCTGGACGCAAATTATCATCTGCCGCAATTTTAACATTATGACTATGACAATATGTCAGAAAATATTTCCTTGGTTGTAAAGCTGTCTACTTCTCCCTGAGGCTGTGAAACACAATGTACAAATGCAAGTTCTTTTATTCTTCTTTTTATTTGTCGGAAGCGCATTAGTTGATTTGCAGTGCTAACCTAGAATGACTCACAGGCTGAGGATACTGGGGGCCTTGCCAACATTTTATTACAAGTTGGCTGCAGGTGTCCTTGCTGCAGATGGTAAGGCTTTGCAATCAGTTTTTTTTGTTGCATTTGGAGAAAGTTGGGGTGGGGGGCTGCAGGGACTGATTCTCGTTAGATCCTAGAAGTACCAAGATGTGGCCTGATGCTTCTTGATCTCCCTGTTTCCCTTTGTGTATCATTTCAACCATGAAATACCATATTTGAGGCATTTTAAGGACAAGCGTTAACTTAAGGAGTTGCAAAAAAGCTCTCCTAAAATTCTTTCTCAAACCTACATTTGAAACAAAATTCATTTCAAACATTCATAATACAGAATAAATCAGAAATTATACTGTAAAAACTGCTACAAAATAAACCAAAAATTTGTGCCAATCTCCAAGCTCCTTCACCCAGGAGGTTCCATTCCAAATAGCTCAACAAGGGCAAAGGAAAGTTATTGTATTCTGCTGGTTGTTTGCTACAAATCTGGGCCCTTTAGCAGCCTGAGACATCAAATAGGTAGGAGTACATTGTCTCTCCCAATCCAGAAGTCACTTCATTGTAGCACAGTAGGAATTTGAAAGAAGACTGCTTTCCTGGTTCCTAACTGCTCTCTTCCTCATTGCCTCTCTCTTCCTCCCCCATCCTCTCTCCCCATCCCATTCTTCATTTTTACATCTCTACTCCCAATCTGCTGGTGCTGTTTCCTTTCCCTGCTCTCCCTGTCTCCTTCTCATTCTCCCCCTCACTTTCCCTGTCTCATCTCTTCCACACTGTCCCTCTTGGCCTTATCCTTCTTCTCACTCACTCTCCTCCTCCTCTCCCTGTCCCCAATCTACCCTCCCACCCTTCCTACCCTCTCCCCACATCTCTCCAGTTATACACTTGTTAGCACATACCCTCAGAATCAGCTACAAATTTACTGAGAACAGAATTCCTGAGTTAAAACATTGTTAAATATCAATATATTGAGAAAGTGTCTTGAATGGTTTTTGCACCACTCTTCGCATCTCACCCCACACAACTGTGGATGCAATTTGCAAGGCCAGCAGCACTCTGCCAAGATGAGCAGTGTGCACAGGTACATCTCCTGTCTATGAGCAAACTGGAAAACTTCATTTTGGCTGCATCCTGAGTTCACACATCCATCTGCCTGACACGTTGCCAGGAACCTATATTTGGACAATGAATGTCCAGACTGTGTTTGAGTTGTTTACTCATGAAAAAAATAAAACAGCGGTATCATCTGTCAGCTCAGCCTGTGGAGGGCTGGAGACAGTTCCATCCATTACTCAGGCTGCAGGCTGCCTTGCCCTATGTGATACATCACATGCTAATTCCAGCTTCAGACCAGCCTCCAGGGTACAGGCCGTGCCTGGGCCTGTGTTGGGAGCTGTAAATCTGCTGACAGCAACTCTCCATCAATGCTGTACTGCCTGCCTTCTCCATCCCTCTGGGGCTGCCCAAGGGACAGTTTCTGGGACCTAGTTAATAATCGAGAAGGTGAAGTTTGGGATCAGGCCACAGGATGTGAGGGCAAAATCAGGAATTCCTGTGATCACAGCATCGTTAGTTTTCAGTCAAAGTGTCCTCCCAGGATGAGAGTGAGGAGGAAGTTGGAAAAAGGGCAGTGGGTGTCACTTACTATCACCCTGGGACATCCTCTGCTGTGGCAACTGTGACAAGTCTCTGATCCAGAGAATCATTTTCTCCAGGGAACACAGTGGGTGGTGTCTGCTCTCTGTCTTTCCTTCCTGTTACAGGCAACCTTCTGTGAGCGGGGGCAGAGTGGGGGGGGCACCTGTCAGTAATTGTGTGGCACTGTATTTGAGCGATGTTTACCTCAGCTGAATTGCTGGAGGAGTGTAAATATATATATATATATCCAGATGAGCTATCTTATACAACTGAATGGCTTTTCCCAGCACCAACTCAGCTGAGACAATATTCACCTTGTTATCACCAGCATTAACTCATCCGTGTTTCCAATTGTTCCATTTACCTGCAGAGGTCATTAAGGTCAAGGCAATAACACCAAAGGGAAAGGAGAGAGGGAGAGGATAAAGTCAAAATGAAGTTGGACGGGAGATAAGATATCTCCGCTCTGCAGTGCCCACCTTTCTCTAACAGCCTGGAGAGTAGCAGTGGACATCACATGCTCCCTCTGCAATGACGACTCCCCCACCCCGACCCCAGGCAAAAACATAGCTGTGGAAGAGATGCAGACAGCAACTATAACCCCCTCCACTGCCTGGTGACTGGAGGCAACGTGAATGGTTCAGTGTAAGCCTCAATTGCTCGAGGGTGCTGCACACTGAGTGGTACCTGAAGCACAGTGAGAGGTTGGTGATGTTCAGGGAATGGGATGTATGATGGGGAAGCATTGACTCATCCTGATCAGCCTGTGACATTCTTATGTTCATGTGTTTGCTCCTTCAAGGCACCACGCTCCCTTTGTCTGTTCAGACATTTCTACAATGATCTTTCATAATGATTTTCTGACAGGCGCAATTAAGCTTCCCTTTAGTGGGCAGTGAGCCTTTAAGAGGAGCCAGTACCATGTGATCAGCCCAATGCTAATGGGTCCCTTGATGTGTAGAGAGGGTGCAGACAACTGCAACAATAGAGAAGCAATGCTTAAGCCTCTCAGGCCAGTACAGAGATCATGCAGGGAAGCTGGACAAACTAACACTTTATCCAACACTTCAGTCAACTTGGAGTGGGCAGGTCACACATCATGCCAACTATGAACTGAACTAATGCTTCACCCCAAAAATCTCAGCTAGAAATAACCTGGACGCTAGACAAACATTCAAGCTGTAGTGACTGTCATGAAGTCAGACAGGTGACCCTTATAAAATATGAGTTCCCTGATTGGACCAGATTAACAGCCCCAATCAGGGAGCCCTGGCTGATAGATATATACAGGAGTGTCAGGAGTTCTGCTCGCTCTGAGAGAGCTGGATCAGTGACAGGGACTCTTCATGTGTAAGCAAAGGGTGACTGGGTGACAGGATACTGGTCACTGTGGAGTTATTTCACAGATGATGAGGGTAAAGCACGGTCCTGAAGAAATTTGTTTACAATAATTGTCTTTGAGTTGGGGTAAGCATTTCTGTCATCTTGCCGGTATTTGGAAGCTTGACTCATTCGATCCCGCCGTCAAAGACTGGGCCCTGTGTGAGGAAAGAATGCATTATGTTTTCTGGGCAAATGACACTGGGGTAGACGAAAAGCAACAAGTAATTCTCCTGACAGCTTGTGGACCTGCCGCTTTTTCAGTTACCAGGACCCTAACTTTCCTAGAGGCACCAGATACTAAAACCTTTCAAGAGTTGATGGATTTAATTAAGGAATATTGCAATACTAAGTCTCCTCTAATTTTGAGAACACTATCAGTTTTACTTGGCAATTCGAGAACCAGGGGAATCTGTATCAGGATTTTTGATTAGGTTAAGATGACTGGCAGAGGCATGTGACTTTGGTTTAACCCTTAATGAGATGCTGAGAGACTGTTTAGTACGTGGCTTTAATGATGTAACCATGTAAAAGTTCCTACTAGCTGAAGCCCAACTGGACTTCAAAAAGGCATGACAACTGGCTTCATCATTGGAAAATGCAGCAAGTGGAGCATACAAGTTGCAGGGTATTCCGAAGGAAATGGACACCTTCCCCAGACCAACTGAGCTTGGGGAAAACCGCTTCAGTGAAGGCAACTGCATGGCCTCACTCAGGTCATACCCTGAGCGGAGGGACTTTAGGTCAGCCCACTGCAAAACACCAAAACAAAGCCAAGCCTCAGCAAAAGGGCTAACATTTTCTTCAGGATCCAGGCCGAGAATCTATTCCAGTTGCTACTGTTTTGCGGACTCAAGACAGCCGAAGAGTCCCAAAAGACCTAAATGGAGTAAGAGAACTTATGGGCCAGTACCCACGAGATTGCACTCTCTGGAAAGTTCACCTACATCTGGTTTGGAACAGTTACACTGCTTAGCAACATCCAAATCAGAACCAATTGAAATAAATGTCTGATTAAATGGTCACCCAATTCTAATGGAGGTTGATACCAGCATGACCATTTTAGTGATCACTGAATTCATTGTGGACTCCAACCCTTAACTGCGTGCAACACCTCAACTTGACTGAGAACCTACACTGGGCAACCCTTACTGGTTAAGGATAAAAATATAGTTCCAGTCTCCTGTGAGAAGCAGTCAGTTCGGTTACCACTGACCGTTTAAAAGACTCTGGCCTAAGCTTGATGGGGGTGAAATTTCTTGAGAAAGATTCCCCTAGATTGGTTCAACATTTATCGATTGGAAAATGGATGCCTGTATGAAGTCCTAATTAAATACCTGAAAGTTTTTTCAGGAAGTTCTAGAGACAATCAAAGGAGCTAAGGCCACCTTGCATGTTGACCAGGAAGCAATTCCACAATTCTGCAAGACTTACGCAGTGCTATTTGCCTTACGGGCAATAGTAGAGGCAGAAATCAGAAAGCTGGAAAGCGAATGAATCATTAAACCAGGAGTGAGCAGCACCAGTCATACCGATTGTGAAGCCCAATAGGTCAGTTCACCTTTGTGGGGATTTTAAACAAACAGTGAACTGCAGCTGGATTAATACCCAATCCCTCTCATAGAGGATTTATAAACAAAGCTAACAGAGGGGCTGCCCTTCACGAAGCTGGATTTGAGCCGTGTGTACTTGCAATTGCGGTTAGATGAAGATTCCTGGAAGTATGCTACAATGAATATACCCATAAGGGTTTGTACCAATATACAAAACTGCCATTTGGGGTATTGTCAGCCTGTGCAATTTTTCAGTGGATAATGGAGAACATTTTACAAAGTCTACCCCAGGTCACCATTTATTTAGATGACATGATGATAACAGGGAAGACCAATAACAAGCACTTAGAGAGCTTGGACATAGTCCTTAGATGTTTCTCCCTGGCAGGTGTATGCCTTAAAAGGGAAAAATAATAGAGACCTACTTGGGCTGCGGAGTCAATAAGGCTGGCTTACACTGGTTGGAAGATCAAGTGACAGCGATCTAAGGTCCCATGTCTGTACTGGAGCTTAGGTCACGCCCAGGGCTGGTGAATTACTAAGGAAAGTTCATACATAACTTGTCCTTCATCCTGGTATGTTTGCATCGACTCTTGAAAAAAGGTCAGCTTGGATATGGTCACGTAGCCAAGCCACAGCTTTCAGGGAAGTGAAGAAACAGCTATCATCCTATCATAACAGCTATCATAAGGTGTTGGCACACTATGATTCCAAGCCAGGTGTGGTATTGACATGCGATGCCTCCCCATTCAGCACGGGGTAGTATTAGCTCATAGATGGTCCAATGGAGAGGAATGCCCAATTGTGGATGTATCCAGGACTTTGACAAATGCAAAACGGAAATATGCCCAGATAGAGAAGGAAGATTTGGTGGTCATATTTGGTGTTAGGAAATTCCACCAATACCTTTATGGATGTAAATTTGTAATAATACCAGACCACGAACACTTGCTAGGTCCACCCTAAGGGTCGCGCCACCCTTAGCGTCAGGCAGAATTCAGCATTGGGCTCTAGTACTAAGTGCGTATAATTATATGTTGGAACATCATCTGAGAGGACAAGTAGCAAACGTGGATGCATTGAGCCACCTCCCGCTGACAGATACGCCATCGGGGGTACCACCACCGGAAGAGTCCATAAAGGTGTTAAATTTTCTTGACACTCTCCCAGTCACAGCTGACAATATCAGACTTTGGACGCAGATAGATCCGGTCCTGGCAAAAACGATGGTGAGGGGGAAACCAAAGGGCTATCACAACCAGAATTGAAACCTTTTGGATGTGGGGAGACCAGATCACAATACATCATGACATATTATTATCGGGAACAAATGTCACTGCCAGATATTGTCTGATGGTCATCTGGGGGTTTCCAAAAGGAAGATGTTGGCGATTGGTTACGTCTGGTGGCCAGGATTGGAAGCAGACATAGCTGCATTGGTGGGGCAGTGCCCAGAGTGCCAACAAGGACAAAGGTTACTGCCAGCAGCTCCCCCAGATTCATGGGAATGGCCGGGCAAAGCCTAGCCTTGGTTACATTTCGATTATGCTGGTCCTTTCATGGGCTCAGTGTTCTTAGTCATTGTGGATGTGCGCTCAAAGTGGCTGGACATGCATAGAGTTCACTCATCAAACACTGGAACAACGATAGAGAAACTGAGCACATCTTTTGCAATACCCAGACTTCTGGAATTGTCAATCACAGGTAACAGGCCATCGTTTACCAGCAGGGAACTTGAATATTTTCTAAAATCAAATGGGATTCGACACATAAGGACAACTCCATACCATCCATCATCCACTGGTCTGGCAGAAACAGCAGTCCAAACTTTGAAAGCAGGCTTAAATGAACAGCCTGCAGCCACACTCAATACCAAACTATCCTGATTCCTGTTCGATTATAGAACAACCCTTCATGCAACTACAGGGATAGCTCCAGCAGAGTTATTGATGGGGAGAAGACTCCACACCAGGTTAAATCTGATTCCCCCCAGACCTACAGGGGAGGCTGAAACATCAGCAGAAATGCCAATGCCAGACACAAGACTCCGCTCAGCAAGAGAGACAGCTTACTTCAGGGGACAAAGTTTGGTGGAGGAACCATGGGAATGACCCCATATGGGTAAGAGGCATGGTTGACGTGAGGTCAGGACCAGTGATGTATAAAGTTTAGGTAGGTGCAATGGTCTTGAACAAGCACATGGACCATATGAGAGTTGCAAACTCGCAAACAGCGCGGGAGCAAAAGATGCCCGGCTCCTTGATGGCCTTTCCGACTTTTCTGGAACCTGTGGGTTCTCCCTCTCTGTCAAGCTTTGAAGATACCTCGGAATCGGAGATGGACATGGCAGATGTTGCTGTCTCGATGCCTTTGCCACCTGAAGAAAAGAATAAATTTCTTTTGAGGTGCTCTGAGTGCAAGAGGCAAGCTACTGTGTGTTACTGACCGCCCATATCAGAGGCAGAGTTGGAGGAACCTGACCTGGTGCTATACCGTCCCAGGAGGAGCTACAAAAAAATAAACTGGCCTATGTCCTCAGACTCAGAGGGGGAGGGATGTAGTGACTGTAACAAGGTCAGCCAGGTGGACCTCATAGAATATGAGTTCCATGATTAGGACTGTTAATCTGGTCCCAGATAAGAACAGGAGTGTAAGAGGTTCTGTTCACTCAGAGAGCTGGCTCTCAGGGAGCTGGATCAGTGTTAAGGACTCTCTACGTGTAAATAAAGGGTGACTTGGTGACAGGAACCAGCCTCTGTGGAGTTATTTCACAGACAAACTTCAGCCAAATTCATCAGTGGCAAAACATATACTAAACGGTCATTTAAAGGGTTTCCTTTCTTCAGTATCTTGTGGATGGATCTATGTATGTCACACAGGCCAGTGGTGTTTACAACATCCTTCTTCCATGTTCTTTCCTATCCTCTTTCCCTATAACCAAGAGATTTGCATGTGTGTTATGTCAAGTTGTAACGTAAGCGAGTACAAGGGCCTATAGCAGTGTTTATGGGGTGGACCCATGTATTTATTTTGTTTTGTGTGTACCCAATGTTGTGACAACAAATGGCTCATGAAGGATTTCAAATATTTTAAAGAAAACAATGGACCAATAAGGGGGTAAACAAAATAATTCAGAAAAAAATATTGAAGTAAAGTTGCTTGCAGAACAAGATCATGATCAATGACTTTCAGCATAAAGCCTGAGGCAGCAGATTTCTACCTCGAAGCCAGAAGATACTGGATGTTTCATAGTAACTCTCTGAAGAACTGATTTGTCTGAGTGCAATTCCTTTACATTTGGAGGGGTTTGGAAGGAAATTGCTGCAAAGAGGCAGGAAGGGGAAAACTCTCCAGGACTTAGAAGAGTATCTACAGTTAGGTCAGAGAAGCCAACCTGATGATGGCAATGCTCAACATACAAGAGTTACTGCCACTGAGAGAGCACTAAGGAGGAAATACCCAACTCCCTTCATTCCAAACAAAATCCTGCAGTTTTGAGACCAGCTGGGAATGCTAACAGTGGTAATCTCTGTAACAACAAGAGTGGGGTTATCATTCATAATAAATTTAGAAAATAAACATTGCTACTTTAACACTGAAGTGTAATTCAATTGATTCCATTCACTCTCTGAGAACAAGTTGCAGTAATAGAGAACTCACTCAAAAATGCCCTTCTGGATTGAAAATGAATTTTGTTTCATCGACTGATGCATATTTAACATTTTCTAGAATTCACAAACCTAACATGCAAATCTAAAATAATCCAAGTGGTCAATAAGCACACAGTAATAAAGTCCAGAGAAGCAATACCAAACTCTCAAAATGAACAGTAATAGCAGAACCTCCCAGGGAATTTAACCCACCAAGGGCCCGAACACAGGGAACTGCATCCCACTGAGAGCCTGAGGGAGCGATCCCAGAAAGAGTCAACACCTTTAAACAAAAAGAAAACTGGGACCAAAAAGTAAACAACTGGATTTTTAAAAGTTAAAGATTTGAAGTGTTTCATTAGTGACTCATTAATTGAATGACTCACTAACTGTATCCATCTGATGAAGAACCATTACCATACTGAGATAACGCAACCTCAAGCTGAAGGAGTTACTGAAATTAGAATGTATCTCTTGCTGGAGCAAAGCAGGCTCCCTCACCGACTGGTCAAAGGTTATCAGTTTAAGGTCCGATTGTATTGTCACTTGTTTAAATTGTGACCTTGCCAATTTTAAGAAAAGGACTTTGAAAGGATTAAAACAAGTATTCCCTGTAGCTGAGCAGTGCATTGCACCGATCAATGGTGCCATTCCTATGAAGGACTGAGGCAGGTGGCATCTCTTTCTTTTCAAAGCCGGCAACTGTCCAGTAACCAGTTCATTCTCAAGGCTGGGATGCTTCCTGTTTGTTTTCTAATAACCTTGCAATTGTAGATGGTGCTAATTGGACAAGCAGAGAAAAGTTCATCAGGGCTCAGTAGGTGGCCTTGTTCTAGAATTTCGATACTTAGAGTATGGAAGGAGACCATTTGTCCCATTATGACTCCTCCAGTCAACAAAGATCTGATTATGCTAATCTGATTTTCCAGCTTTGGCCCAAAGCCCTGGAGGCCAAGACGATGCAAGTGAATATCTAAATACTGTTTAAAGGTTACGAGAAATTCTGACTCAATCACTTTTTCAGGCAGTAAGTTCTAGACTCCTACAACTCTCCTCAAACCTCCTGTTATCCTTCTACCTCTTACCTTAAATTGAGGACTATCAGGCTACCCTGATCTCGTTGAACGGTCAAGCAGACTTAATGGACTAAAGTGACTCCACCTAACAAAGGAGGGGTGTGTAGCTTCTGACTTTGTCCACCCAAATCCGACACCAACACCTCCACATAATGGCCTTCATAATGAGAGGGGAGGGGCAGGGATGTCTTGCTGCAATTGTACTGAGCCTTGGTGAGAACGCACCTGGGGTCGTGTGTGCAGTTTCGGAGGAAGGATGTTCTGGTGATGGAGGTAGCAGCAACAAATGGTTACCAGACTAATTCTGGGACGGCAGAACTGATGTATGAAGAGACACCAGATTGGTTAGAACTATATTCACTGGAGTTTAGAAGAATGAGGGGGCATCTCATAGAAATCTGTAGAATTTTAATTGGATTAGACAGAATAAATGGGAAGGATGTTCCCAAGGTGAGTCCAGAACCAGGAGGGTCACAGTCTAAGGATAGAGGTAGACCATTTAGGATGAGATGGTGAGACATTCCTTCACCCAGAGAATGGTTGAGCATGTGGAACACTCTGCCTCAGAAACGTTGTTGAGGCCAAAACATTGAATGTTTTCAAGGAATTAGACATAGTCCTTAGGGCTAAAGAGATCAAAGGGAATGGGAGAAAGCGGGAACAGGGGAGTGAGAAGGAAGATCAGCCATGATCATATTGAAGGCTCAAGGAGCTACTACCACTCCTGTTTTCTATGTGTGCATTCTATATTGGACTAACAGGAAGCCGACAGACAGCTACGGATTTATCAGTCATTGCAGCGACATTTAAACACAGTGATGGGTTTCTGCTAGTGTCAGATATTTAACTGGCCAAGAAAAGACTGCAGACGGATGCAACTTCCTTGGAATAGTTCATTGATCATGCTGGGGAGAGTAGTACACATGTCAATTGACCTTCCTTAAAAGGTCAAGGCAGCACTCTTTCGTAAGCTTTCTCTTCATTAAGTTTTGACCCTCTGGTCATGTGCCTGTGGTTCAGAGCGATCATGTAACTTACGCTTTAGGTCCTGCTTTGAGCAGGAATGCAATGTAAATGGAAATCTATCAAACTTATTGGATAATATTGGTAATTCAGGCATTCATTTGTGATTCATAGCTCACAAACGGACAGGACCACTCCTGTTAGCATAGTACTTCACAAAGAAGTGCTCTCTCATGTTCTAGTTAATTTTGTGCAAAGTGAATTTGGACATACTGTTGTTCAGATGATGTGCAGATTCTGACTGTAATACACACAGCAGTAATATTTCATAATTGTATTGAATCACATGAATGAAAAAGACAGTAAAGAGAATGTAACACCTCAGCACCGACCCCAATTGTTCCTTCACAAGATAGAGATCCAGCGTTAGGAATACAGCATGTCATTAAGAATCACGTCTGTGTACTAATGATGATAGAGGTTTGTTCAGATATGTGTTCACAACCAGATGTTGTCTCACACTAGGCTTCGAATTGTCGAGTCACATCATCCAGAGTGATTGCTCATTTATGACAAAATTTTCTTTTGTATTTTTCTTTTAGTAAAAAGAAAAGATTTAGCTAACATCTGTTACTTTTCTTCATAATAAATCAACGAGAGTTTGCAGAGCCAGCTAGAAAACTCGAGGCAGTCCTTGAGCAGTGACAACTTGCTGCGATACGCGTTCCCTGTTAAGCTCACTCAGCACAATATCCCCTAACACTCACCCAATCTTTTCAGTCTCCTTAACTCCATCTGTAGTATATTGCCGGTCCATCTGCTGAATAAGACTATCAAAGACAAGCTTGACCACTCCTACACCAAAAGCAGAATTTACGGTGACAGATTAAATGATCTAATTAGTTTAAAAGTACGGCTGTAAGGATTTTGAACAGAGCTTTATGTGGCTTCCATCCAGAGTCCATTCCAACCGGTGAGTGTTGGCAGTCATCATAACTTGTGGAGATTGCAGCATTCTCCCTGAGACACAGTGAGAACCGTTCACTCTGAGTCCACAAAAACAGCAACTGCTCTCATTTATAAGCAAAGCTGCAATTTAAATATCCCCAGGGGTCCGTCACAGAGGTACAACCTAAAAGATACTGAGGCGAAACAGGAGATACAGTAAAATCACAATAAGTCGAATCGCAGCAGGCCTGTCCATCAATTTGTGTGAAGCAAAGCTTCAAGATTGGCATCAGGGCCTCCTTGACAATCTGGTTTTGGCTACAAACGTGCTCTATGTCAAAAACAAGGGAAACACAGCAAAGCAGTACATATGGGCTTTATTTGTCAACTTGTTCACATCGTGCATGTGAAATAGATTGAAAAATGTTGGATAAAAACCGAAACAACTGTGGTTGTTGTAAATCGGAAACAAAAACTGAAGTTGCTGGTAAAGCTCAGCAGGTCTGGTAGCATCTGTGAAGTGAAATCAGAGTTAACATTTCAGGTCCGGTTCTGAGGAAGGGTCACCGGATCTGAAACGTTAACTCTGACTTCTCTTCACAGATGCCGCCAGACCTGCAGAGCTTTTCCAGCAACTTCTGAAAAATGTTGGAATCTGGCTCTGGAAAATCACAGAAATATTTTTCAACTCAGCAAATGTGATCCAGTCTGCCATGTCATTACAGCCTCAGGCACAAGAGCATGATTACTTCATCTTTTAGCTCCATATGCAACTAAGGCATCATCGGCCTTGGGCACGGGTTTCCATGGTTGTTTCTGCTCTATGCCTAAGCAAGTGAAAACAACCTCATTATCAGGTTGGTTAGCCTCACCTTGGGCTTCCTCATTTGGCAACTTTCTCAGTTGAAGAAAGGCATTTGAACACTTCATGATGGAAACAGGTGGTGATTGTGGCTTCCATCATCACCTTCCATACCTTCTTCATCATGAAAATGGCCTGTAGAAGGGTTGGGGTTATACTCCTGTTTCTAATCAATGGTGTTGACAGGCTGAGACATCAACTGTCTTTGTGCGTTGTTCATAATTAGGTTCCTAATCAGACCCAGATCCTTTTCTGGATAATGGCAGTGGTGTTGGGAGGCAAGGACGTAAGCTTTACCCTCTTGAGGCCAGTAGGAGGCAGTTATCTGTAATGATGATAATCTTCCTTTACTTTCATTTTATGTCCTTTCCTGAACAATGCCTCAAAAGTGTCGGAGGTCATCCAGATGGTTTGTTAGCCTCATAAGGTGGCTATCTCTTAACATTTGCAAAGCAATATGGCTTCTTATACCTTCCTATCACAAGACAAGGCAGCTTCCTGATGCCATCCATCACAGTGTCACCTTCACTGCTTCACTTTCCACCATTACACATTTCATCTTGAAACATTAAAAGAGCGATCAGTAAAATATGGTCAAACCGTCCAGTTTCACCCACAGTTAAAAAATTCCCGTTGGCACAGGTTCATTCAGGATGTGGGTGAGAGCATTTTGTAGATAATCGTCTGTCGTTATTGCAGTGGCTGTCACACCATCACCATTTACTGTGCGGAAGTCGATGCAGTACCTTGTCTTGAATTGGTTTGGCCATCCATCACTGTAAGTGAATGACAGTGGCCCAGCCTTTTTGCCAAAGTGATTCCCTTTCTTGCAGGATTGCACCAGTGATGGGTACATTGTCTGCTCGAACTGCCTTGTGCCGTGTCAGCAGAGACTCTTCGACATCAGAATAGGCAACCGTTCTCTACCTTGTTGTAGAGAATGCCAACTGTCAAACTATTCCAAGATATCCACCTTGTGCTTCAGAATGACTCACAACCTTAACGACGGAATCTCTCATTCATTTGTGATGCCCACTTTTCATTTCATACAACATTTTTCCACTTGCTGTATCAACATTACTTTGTCTCTAATTGATAGCATTTTTGTTTCTCACAGGTTTAGCCCTACCTACAGGGTTTCAAAGCGATCTTGATGCCAAACGCTGCTTACCCATGATTCTGCACTGTAGTGTCACCTAACTCTGCCTAGATTGATTGGTGCGGTCACTTGACAAGCTTGTGTGAGTTCGACTAATCCAGATTTACCAGTTGTAACTTCAACTTAATACAGTCATCCTCCCATTGGATTCTCTTCCATTGGATTTTGTTCTATTGGCTTTCCTATGCAGCCAGCAGGAATGGCTAACAACTTCAACACAACCAGATTTTGGGGTCAGTGTAATTCCTTGTAAGTTCTCTGTATTCTGAATGACAGACAAACATTCTAATCAAAGAATTGGGTTTAGATAAGAGAGTGAACTGGAGTGTTAGATAGTCTTAGGGACAGTAAACACACAAGGTGGAATCTTATAGGAGTTTAAATAATGTGAGATTTGTGACAGAATCAGGTGTAAAGTGTAGTTTATCTCGATACCAGGAGTATACCTCACTCAATCTTTTATGTTTTTGACAATCAGTGAAGAGAGTCTCTTGCTAGGCAGTAGTGAGCTGCCAATTAAGAGAGATTATTGCTTGATAAATATCTTATTAATGGCCCAACTCACCTTATTAATATTCAGTTTCTTTTCTGACCAAACACACCAAACAGGCCAGACATAAAGAAATCTTGAGATGGACATCAGAGCAGGTACCTTAGGTTCACCACTGGCCGTGAGGAACCTCCACGTTGATCAGCATCAAACACCATCTCAGGACAAGATCCGATGTGGATGTTTGAATAATGAAGAGGCAAATACATGAAACATGAGTTTGCAAAGTGGTTTCATTTACAAACATTTCTTTGCACACATGTAGTATGATGATGCTGGTGCATCAAATATTGGTCAAAGGCAGGTTGTAACATGCCATTGATGCTGGATAAACTAACATTGTCATCTCGGTAATGTAGAAGTTAGTGGCATTAACTTGAAAAGAGATGTATGCTGGACAAAGTGTCCTATCACTTGTGTAACTTTCCAAGTGAGATGAAGGGAACATCGCTGCATAGCATTCATGTAACTGTGACGATGGACTGTAATGAATGGAATAGAAAGTGGAATGATTGATGTGGGTCTGGGATGGGAAAGGGCTCAGAGTGCAGGAGACACTCTCTTTTAGATCTAATGTGTTGGTCTCTCATTCGGTGCAGCACCTTTGCCATGTTGGTACCTATTCTGTGACCAAAGCCATGATGGAGCAGACAACAGAGCTGCTGAGGGCACAGTTCCACAGCTCAGAGCTGTCCAGAGAGGCCCATCAGTGTAGTCCCAACAGAGCAGACTGCACCATGCTACAGGGTTGTGTTGTGCACAATTGGAGCAGGCAATGAGCCGATGTGATAGGTGCTGAGGATCAGGAGGAACTGGAGCAGTTGTCCGAGGAGAAGAATGAGAACATTAAACTGGAGGGAACTCCTCTCCTGAATGACAACGCTCAGCTTTATCAGGTGCTACAAGGCAGACAGAACCTGAATCCAACCCAGTTCTAGTCAATACAAGCTGAGTGCAGACACCACCATGGACTGTACAGGTCGAGATGCCAGTATTTGGTTCACATTGTGGGTGCAAATTCCAGTCTGTCAATAAAAACTCAATGTGGACTGGTCCAAATGCCCATTTGTATGTGATATTCACCCACTGGACAATGACAAAACACAGGTTACCTCTGGCTCATGGGGTATGGATTACCAGAACTCAGAGTGAGTGTTTATGATGGGGTGTATCTAAGGACAGGCAAAGTGTATGGCTTGGTGGTGAAGGATGAGGTGGTGAGATGGTGAGGTGAGGTGGTGAGGCAACAGGGTTGAGAGGAATGGGGTTGTATGTGTGAGGGAGTGTCAGTTATGACAACGATGTGTTGTCTGTAATCTGGTTTCGTGCTTCTGTGCTATAATACTGCCAGTGAGGAGCACCACCGGATTGCCAAAACTTGTCTAGGTGCACAACGCCCTTTCAAAGATGGCACGAGTGTCAGTGATGCTGACCTTTCAGTGGATATCAATTAAATGGTGCATTGCTCTGGGAATGGCATGTGTTAACGTCAGGCTGGATATGAGGGATGCCGCAGGTGCTGGATGAGGCATTAATGAGGGGTGTTTGGTGAAACAAGGCAAGATTGCTCGCTGGGAGTTACAGTGAGACCCCTCCAAAATAATCAACATAATCTGCACTTCGCCAAAATCTTAAGATTCAGACCATAATGTACTTCCGGAAGAGTGTATCCACTTCCAAAAATAGAAAAGAGCCTTTGTTTGTTCATTCACAGCATCCCTAATTACTCTGGAGAATGTGGGGATGGGTTTACTAGGCCTTTTCAAAGGGCAGTTAAGAGTGAACATATTGCTGTTGGTTTGGAGTTACATATGTGCTAAAGGATATTCATGAATCAGGTGAATTTTTACAGTATTTCCAATAATTTTAATGCATACCATTGCTGATTACTAGCATTTTCCTTCCACACTTTTTATTAGTTCATGGGATATGGCCAACACAGCTTGAGCCAGCATTTATTGCCCATCCCTAGTTGCCCTTAAGAAGGAGGTGGTGAGCTGCTTTCTTGAACCACTGCAGTCTACATGTCATAGGTAGGCCCACAATGCCCTTATGGAGGCTGTTCTAGGATGTTAGCCAAGTGACACTGAAGGAATAATAATGCATTTTGAAGTCTGGATGGTGTGTGACTTGGAGGGGAACTTGCAGGTAGTGGTGTTTCCATATATCTGCTACCCTTGACCTCCCAGATGATAGCAGTTGTATGTTTTGGAATGTGATGTTGAAGAAGACTTGGTGCATTTCAGTCGTGCACCTTGCAGATGGTACACACTGCTGCAACTGTGCGCCAGAGGGGGAGGGACTGGACACTTGTGGACGTGGGACAAATCAAGTGGGCTGCTTTGTCCTGGATGGTGTCAAGCTTCTTGAGTGTTGACAGAGCTGCCCCTATCCAGGCAAATGGGGAGTATTCCATCCCACTCCTGATTTGTGCCTTGAAGATGGTGGACAGGCTTTAAGGAGTCAAGAGGTGAGTTACTTGCCACAGTATTTCTAGCCACTGGCCTGCTTTTGTAGCCACAATTCAATAATCAATCAAACTTAAATTCTTCACCTGCCGTGGTAGGAATTGAACTGCTGGTCATTAATCCAGTTTCTTGATCACTAATACAGTAATGTTACCAGTTTGCTACTTTTTCGCTGGCTCATGTGCTTCTGACTGGGTTGCAGTTCAGCTCAGTTACATTTTTGCTAATATGATGTATTCATTGGTCACCATTGTTGTTCTGCAACCTGTTATTGTTCTGTGTGTAGAATCTAAAATCTAACTGAGTAACCAAATTATCAATCTATTCAGACTGTCACTTTAGTTTAAGGTTTAATTTAGACACATTATATTTTAAATGTTCATACATACTTATAATTCCATTTGATAATAATATTCTTTTCTTTGCATTATATTCCATGAACACCACTAAGGCATTATATTAATTAATTACCTCGTGCCCAATACTGAGATCAAAACAGAAAATGCTAAAAATACTTGCCAAACCGCATCTAAGAAAGCAGAAATTAGTTTTCCATCAGACAATCTCAAGTCTCCTCTCAGGGGCAGTCCCTCTTGTACAGATTCACTTTTTTTTAGGGATCTGGTTCTCTATCTCGATTGCAAGATGGAAATTAGCTGAAGCTGAGCAGTGATATTTAGGGTAAAGATACTGAAAGCATGGGAATTACAGCCTATAATGTTATTTAATATTCTTTGTTATACTTGTGCCTCAAACACAATTTTGTGTATCCTTATGCTGGCCAAAATCAAAGCAGTTTAATTAAGGGGATTTAAACGCTAATGACAGAAAAATGTAAACATTAAAATGGAAGGGCAATGATTCTTGAGCCATTGTCCCAAGTGCCCATGGACTGTCCTCCACACACAACAGTGAATATAGATATGTTACATCAATCAGCTGTTTCATCAAACCTTAGGATGAAACTTCAAATGGGCACAGAGCTCATCCAATATTCATCGCCGTGTTGTACAATCAGGCTTTTACCATTCGTTGAGGAAATGACCTTGAGGAGATGCATTTACAATACAGACACCAATCAAAGTAATTATTATTTCATAAATCAACTGAATGATAACTCGATGCTAAGGCAATACCTGTCTTCAGAGTTTTTCTATTAAAATGTAAAAATATCCATTACAGACAGCAGTGTGAAGCAGCTGGGCAGTCATTGTAAAAACTGCACAAAAATTCATCAAACTTCCAATGGAACTCGAGAGTTTTCTCATTGACAAAAACAACGAGCCAAGGAATAAAACAAGAGACACAAATGAAAGATAAACTCCAGTCAGGGCTTAGCTGGTTGCCTGCTAAAAGCCACAACAGTCTCAGGCTGGAAGAAAGGTTTTGTCCTTTGGAATTACTGAGTGTCCTAAACTGGCATCCAATCAGACTTGGCTGTAGGATCCGACCATTAAAGAGTATCCTGCTGACACTCGCTGGGAAAATGAAGGAAGGACATTTAATAACGTCAAGCAACCAGTACCCCATCAGGGCAATGAATCCAGAAACCTACGCCTCAATTCGAACAGGACCCCAGGGAGCGCGTACCCGAGAACACACAAAAACCCAGGGAGCGCGTACCCGAGAACACACGGGAACCCAGGGAGCGCGTACCCGAGAACACACGGGAACCCAGGCAGAAACAGAAGTTGCTGGAAAAGCTCAGCAGGTCTGGCGGCATCTGTGAAGAAAAAATCAGAGTTAATGTTGCGGGTCCAGTGACCCTTCCTCAGAAAACTGAAATTCCCAATGCAGATAGGGACATGGGGAATTTAAACTGCAATGTGAGCGGGAACACTGGGAACCGGTATTCCAGCATAAGCAGGAGCCCAGAAACCAGAACCCCACCGTGACCGGGAACCCAGAAACCAGAACCCCACCGTGACCGGGAACGCAGAAACTAGAACCCCACCGTGACCAGGAACGCAGAAACCAGAACCCCACCATGACCGGGAACGCAGAAACCGGAACCCCACCGTGACCGGGAACACAGAAACCTGAACCCCACCGGGAACCCAGAAACCAGTACCCCACTGTGACCAGGAACACAGAAACCAGAACCCCACTGTGACCGGGAACACAGAAACCGGAACCCCACCGTGACCGGGAACGCAGTAACCGGAACCCCACCGTGACCAGGAACACAGAAACCTGAACCCCACCGTGACCGGGAACCCAGAAACCAGAACCCCACCGTGACCAGGAACACAGAAACCAGAACCCCACCGTGACCGGGAACCCAGAAACCAGAACCCCACCGTGACCGGGAACGCAGAAAAATGAACCCCACCGTGACCGGGAACACAGAAACCTGAACCCCACCGTGACCGGGAACGCAGAAACCTGAACCCCACCGTGACCGGGAGCGCAGAAACTAGAACCCCACCGTGACCGGGAAAACAGAAACCTGAACCCCACCCGGAACCCAGAAACCAGAACCCCACCGTGACCGGGAACGCAGAAACTAGAACCCCACCGTGACCGGGAACACAGAAACCTGAACCCCACCGGGAACCCAGAAACCAGAACCCCACCGTGACCAGGAACACAGAAACCGGAACCCCACCGTGACCGGGAACACAGAAACCGGAACCCCACCGTGACCGGAAACGCAGAAACCGGAACCCCACCGTGATCGGGAACGCAGAAACCAGAACCCCACCGTGACCGGGAACGCAGAAACCTGAACCCCACCGTGACCGGGAACGCAGAAGCCAGAACCCCACCGGGAACCCAGAAACCAGAACCCCACCGTGACCAGGAA